>CM065589.1:6833747-7242737 GCA_033119425.1 Bufotes viridis | reverse complement strand
TCTAAGAATTGTAACTGTGTTGGGAGACTGTGATAGTAAATTTCAACCTGGGGACTAGAGTGTTAAGCTCATGGTGAAATAGCTGTAATTCCTCTGAGGTACCTCCCATACCACAAAAATGTCGTCGATGTAGGCGCCACCAACACCGGCCCCCAAAAGGAGTCGACCTGTATATAAATCTGTCCTCCACATATGCCATGAACATATTAGCATACGTGGGTGCCACGTTCGACCCATGGCAACTCCACGCTGCTGTTGGTAAAAGTGTTCCCAGCGGAAATAATTCCGCTCTAGGACCACCTCCAGGAGATGGAGGTCAAACTTACAGCTACTTAGGGAGAGCCGGTGCTGGCCAGGGCCACATCAACGACATTTAATCAAAGGCATGTTTAGTGGGCAGTGTACAGTGAGACCACGTCAAAAGCTGACAAGGAGGCGGGTGGGCCGGCAACTCAGATCCCTGAGTTTCAATAAGAAATGACTGGTATCCCCAATGCTTAGGAAGGGGCGTTGGCATGGACACGTGAGAACCCTATCCAAAAAGATGGCTATATTGTTGAACACCGATCCCGCCCGACTCGATCCCGGTCGGCCAGGAAGTCGATGAGCTTTATGAATCTTGGGAAGTACATAGAACAGAGGAGTGACTGGATGCTGTATCCTGAGAACTCACTGATACCCTTGTCAATGATGCCCTCACTCAGGGCCTCACTTATAATTATCTCAAGGATACGCATAATATCCCACTTGGGATCACTTTGTAATACACTGTATACCTCTCGGTCACCCAACTGTCTAAGCACTTCCCGATTATAGTCCGCCGTGTCCATCACCACCATCGACCCTCCCTTGTCAGCTGCCTTGATAGTCAGGGCTTCATTTTGTTCTAATTGTACCAATGCCTCCTCTCGCCCCTCATCAGGTTGGGCGTGGTCCCTTCATTCTGAGTATCCCTCCAGTTTGCCCAATCTGTTGTGACACAATATTTATGCGCTTCTACAACATGATTGTTCTGAGGCGCTAAAATCACTCTTCACATTTAGATCTAATGCTTTTAATGCAAAATCATTTCTATCACCAGTGCTAGGTACTACCCCACATTACTCTCACTTTCAGTGAAAAAAAAGCTTTCAACCTCAGTAGTAGAAAAAAACAATGTAAATCCAGCTCTAAGTCAAACCAGTTCCTCTTTTGTCCTGGACAAAAGGACAAAACTTGTCCCAATACTTTTAGCTGATCATTGGTCAATTCAATGGATGAGATGTTTACGACCAAATTATTTACTGCATCTGCTTACGTCTCGTGGTCCTCCCCGTGTGGCCCTGTTGGCGGTAGATTCTTTCTGTGTTCTCACAGTGTTTCCTCCCCCCCCTACGGCACTGTCTCCTGTGCCTGGTTGGCGAGGTCCTACAAGAGTGTTTTAGTCATTTCATCTGGCGATTCTGAATCTCCTGTGGTGAAACTACATTGGCTGACATTTTTGTGGTCTGGGAGAGTACCCCAGAGGAATTACAGCTATTTCACCATGAGCTTAACACTCTAGTCCCGGGTTGAAATTTACTATCACAGTCTCCCCAACACAGTTACAATTCTTAGATGTGATGGTACATATTGAGGAGGGGACAGTTAGGACCGACATCTATCACAAGCCAACTGATAGAAATAATTTATTGAGGTACAACAGTAATCATCCACGCCGCATGGTACAATCTCTCCCCTGGAGTCAAATGTTGAGGGTGAGACGGGTGGTATCAGATAACGATCAATTTGAGAAGAGAGTTGATGAGATGGGGAATAAGTTCCTAGAGAGGGTTATCCCAGAGATTGGTGAGAGAGAGTAAACAGAGGGTGGCGTCAGTTGACCGGGAGAGCACGCTCCAAACCAAAAAGAGGGCTAGGGAGAATAAACAGATCCCTTTTGTCTCTGCGTTTGGTCCGTGCAGTGGAGAGATTGCGCGGATTATACGCAAAGAATGGCAGATTCTACAGAAAGGCCTACCAACAATACAGGAATTTGAGGATTTTCCCATGATGGCGTATAAAGAGACGCCAACTTGCGGGATAAATTGGTGAGAACAGACAGTATGAAATCCGGTAGTGATGGACAAAGGTATCTGGCACCAAGAAAGTTAGGATGTTATCCTTGCCTTGGGTGCTGTAACTGTGGTAATATGGTTAAGGGGGACACCTTTGCCCATCCATACAGCGGTAAATCATACAAGATTAGAGATTTCTACACATGTAGATCCTGTGATGTTATTTATATGATCACGTGCCCTTGTGGCCTCATCTACATAGGTGAGACCACAATGGAGGCACGAGAGCGCATCAATTCCCGTAAGAGTAATATCAGAAAGGCTCTTCTTGATAAACCGGTAGCAAAACACTTTGTGGAGCGTGCACACTCGGTCAACCAGCTGCGCTTCCGCATTATTGATTCAGTGGGCAAAATGAAACGGGGAGGCGACAAGGATCGGATCCTACGAAAAAAAGAACTCAAATGGATCTTTGAATGAAAAGCACTTCAACCCCATGGGATGAATATTGAGTTCAATGTAGGTGGTATTTGATGTAACTAATGAGAAGTATTTGTACTCAGTGCTGTGACTCTGAATATGTTCTTGTTTTTAATTTTCACGATTTGAGGGACACGTATCTTTATCGGTTATCCACGGTGTGCTCAGCCTTGCAATTTCTCCTCGGTGGATTTGGATCGCGATCTTTGGATTCTCTGATTACGACAGCTAGTGTATTTAGCGATTAGTGGACCATGCGTCCCTAACAACTATCCGTCCCCTAACAGAGCTCGTGTACAGCGAGGAGGAGGAGTTGTTTAGGCGCGTCATGTGATTGCAGTGACGTGTGAGTCAGCGGTCACGTGGCGCTGGGCCGGTTACAGGAGTGTGCACTCCCCCTTCCCGGACATGCGCTCTGAGTGTAGCAGGACCAGCGCAATGAGGTGAGATCGTCAAGGTCTGATCACATCGGTATTGTATGGTAAGAATATCACTTGATAACACGTGTTAATTAAGATCATATTGATCTGCGCCGATTATGTATTCACATTGAACCTATACTGTCACAATTTGATGTATTGTGGGATTGGCCACCTCGATTGATTGGGGTGTGTCTTGTACTATTTAAACTTGACCACATGAGGATCACATTATGCTTGAGAAAGGCTTATTGTTAGCCGAAACGTGGCAATTTTGTATTCACGTTTGCACATGTAAGCAGTTCCCAATAATGGGACATTCACTGGACATGCTGCCTACGCTTTCGTTTATTGGGTTACACAAAACTCGTTAGCTCCCATGAATCAGCGCTGGTGTGGAGCCCTCTCATCTGTACAGGAGTCGGGGCTTATCGCAGACAGCTTCTAAGCAGGAAGTTCACTTTCCCGGTGGGCCAGTCCGAGCCTGCTCCCAGGTACAGTGGCACTTGGCCATCCACATGATGTAATGTGATTCTTCAAATCATGGTTATTCTTCCATTGCTCCTTTACAGATGCTCAGGGGCCCATGTGGGCATCTTGGCACAGGTGGTGAGGAGCAGAACATTGTTATTACCCCTGATCTCTAAACCTAGAATAACATCACGTTGGAACCTGACTGCTACCTAGCTAGTGTGGATGTTGAATCCCTATATAGCTCCATCCCCCACTCTAAAGGCCTGGAGGCGGTGCAATATTTTCTCAGTACCAGGGTACTCATCATAGTAGGCATAACCGCTTTATTCTGTCTTTACTTGAATTCACTCTGACCCACAACTACTTCTTGTTCAACACCCGGTTCTACCACCAGCTGAGGGGACAGCGATGGAGGAGCCCCTGTGCCCCATCGTATGCTAATCTCCTCCTTGGCTGGTGGGAGGACCGACTGTGTCTTTCAGACCACAGTAACTGGTGGTCCGACAGGATCATCTTATGGACCCGCTATATTGATGATATTTTTGTGGTCTGGAAAGGTGGGTCAGAGGAATTCCGACGATTTGTTGATGAGCTCAACATTAATCATATTGGCCTCAGATTCACGTTTGAAATCCATCCCACAACTATAGCTTTTTGGATGTGAGAGTGACCAGGGAGGCAGATAGACTCACTGCGGATATCTATAGGAAAAGCACCGCCACCAACTCACTCCTACATTGGGAAAGCCACCATCCCTTTCCCCTTAAGAGGGGATCCCCAGGGGACAGTACCTCCGTACCCGGAGAAACTGTACCTCTAGGGAATCTTACTTCAAGGAGGCCAAGGTACTCCAGAATAGATTTAGGGACAGGGGCTACCCCAAACCATCTTGAGAGATGCTTTTAAAAATGCCCTTTCTAAAGAAAGAGACCAACTCCTGGTACCAAGAAGAAGGGAGACTCAGGAGACTCAGCCCGCCAGAATCATTTCTACCTTTGACTCGGCAAACCCGGAGGTACTGAAGGTGCTCAGACGTATGTGGCCTATCCTGCTTATGGACCCCGACTTGCGTGACATCTTACCTGACCATCCGAGTGTCACATACAGACGGGGTAGGAGTCTTGGTGATAGACTTCGTCCATAGCCACTATCTACCTACCCCATGTAGTAATACGTGGTTGGACCGTAAGCCAAGGGGCATGTACAAATGCGGTAATTGCAAGGCGTGTAATTTTGTACTGGCGACTAAAACGATTAAATGTTCAGCCACTGGCCGGATATTTGATATTAGGGATTTTCTTAATTGTAGGACGAGGGCGCCATATATGTATGCCAATGTACATGCCCCTTGGACTATATTGGTAAAACCACAAGAGAAGCACGTAGAAGATTCCTTGAACATATCAACGACGTATTGAAGAAGAGGGATACTCCAGTAGCATCCCATGTGGTTGAGAAACATGGAGGTGACCCCAGATCACTTAAGTTCAGTATCCTGGAAACAATTCCCCCTCTCCTAGAGGTGGTAATTGGGATAGGAGGATCTTACAAAAGAATGTCAGTGGATCCATAGATTCCACTCGCAGGCCCCACAAGGACTCAATGAGAGACTCTCTTTTACTTGTTTTCTTTAATGCTTATCTGTTTTATACCAGGATTGACCCCTTTTTCTTTACTTTATACCTCATTGCCTCTTTTATGTTAAGCTCGGGCCGGGTGCATGATTGCACCGAATTTATTTCTTGTCATCATATGAGGTACACCCACGCCATTGGGTGCCCTTAATGTTTGTTTTGAGGTGTCCCATCCTATATCGGTACTAGTGGACATTGTGATACTTACCTATTATTTCACACATTAATACTTCTGCCCCTGATTTGTGTGTTTCTTTCCTGATATTAAATCTCCCTTTTCCACTTTTACAACGCTTTAGGCAGATAAGTGTTTCAGCTGAGATCGGTCATTTGACCTCAGCCTGAATATTACAACCTCCCCCTCCTTACCCGTGCTGTGACTTCTCTGTGCCGGGATCCACGATCATGTGACCTAAGACTGGTCACCTGATCGGGTCACGCTATCTCGGCTTTGTTGTTACACCTCCTCGCCGTCATCTCCGATCATGTGACCTAAGACTGGTCACATGATCGCGGTATGCACTTTACAGCGGAGGTTTGCCTTACCCGGCTTCCTCCCTGCGGGCACACTGCTAGGAAGTGACGTTGGTGCTTCAGTGCACGGATGCATCATCAATCTACGACACTTCCGGGAGGTATGTAAGACCAGCGGGCTATTTAAATCACACTTGCTCTTGGGAAAGGTTACAGGAGGAGCGCGACTGGCAGGAACCCTACATGTGAGTACAGGAATTTTAAGCACTAAAGAGGCCATACGTTGTTTCAACTTTGGTTTAACCATGTACTTATGACCCTATCCGTTTACAGCATAAACTGGGTCCACGCATACCCGCAGGGACACCTACCCTGACCTGTATGTCTTCTGCGAGCATCACCAGTAAGGGCCATGTGTATATTTTGATCAATTGCCTCCTGTGCTTCTCACATGGCCATCTGAATTATGTATCTTTTTCCTGTAGGTCCTTTTGAACTCTGCCCTAATCAATCAGGGCCTGCTACATTTCTCCTCCTGTCACCGGTCCTGAAAATTTGGATTCACTGGTTCCTATGTGATTGAGAACATGTTTCCACAGGGGCTGTTAAGTATTTTTTAACCTGAGCTTTACCAATATTGGACTGGCTCACACTATTTGCTATTCTCTGGCATAACTACTTATATGACCAGTTAATGGATATATTTATACACTATACCTCCTGATGAACCCTTTTACACTCTCAGGGGGAAACGCGTCGAGGTGTGTATACGAGGTGCGTTTACACTAGGCGCACCTTGGTACTCTCTACTGGGCAGTACCACATTCATTACCTGCCCAGTGTGTTTAAGTACTTCCTTGTGTCACTAGGGATTGTCTAGGGTTTCACAGCCTAGGTACGAGGACGAGGAGTCCCCACCTTCAGGGGGCGTCCCCGGGCTGAGGACGAGCATAGGGGTATACTAGGGCTAGATCCCGTATCCCCCTGCTTGTCTACTGTATAGAGACCATTATTGTCATCTGTATAGTCCCTACTATGATTATTATTCTAGTTATCACTTAGATAATAGGTTGTTTCACTTTTTGTTACCCTTGGGGTTATATATGACCTCTTTATTTTAACCATAGACATTAAAAGTTAATTTTTATAGGGATTCACTATACTTGCTGGAATATTCTAATTTATTTTGTTAGTATCCCCCACATCTTGATATCGATAAAGTGCTGGAATTTGTGTCTAGAAGTGAAGGAGCTGAGAAAAGAGTCTGATCTATAGACAGATCTACAGGAGGCCATGTATTCAGTCACTGTGTGCTTGTGTCTCCACAGATGGATCCAGGAGGAGAAATCCACCAGAGAGATGTCCCCGTCCTCTGTATTCCCAGGACTGTCCAGAGGAGAAGGTCCCAGAGACCCCTCAGGTAGATGGAGCTGAGCCCTATACACATCTATAGGGGGGGTCCTGCAGTCATAGAGGGGTCATAGATGGTGGGGGTCTCTTCTGTGGATCTGTTACATTTCCCACCCGTCTGCTGTATTGTACTGAATTGTTACAGATGACAAATCAGGGGGAAGATGTGACTGATATTAAAGTGGAGGATGAAGAAGAGCGGATGATGGGCGATCCCCCGTGTAAGAGTGAGGTGGAGGAGGACATTCCAGGAGATGTCACCACAGGTATGGGATCATGGATGGGGAAAGTGACCTCAGATTCTGTCCTTGGTGCCTTCAGGGCAGGAGGAGAATCTGATCTCCGGCTGCTGCTCTTTGATTGGAGATGTCCCCATCACATCATAAAGTCTTCCCCTTATCCAGCTGACATCTCATGACCATATGACTTCCCCTCTTTGTTGCCCCTTAGACAGAATGTGACACTTATTTCTTTAAACTCCCTTTATGACAGAATGCCAAAGAAAACAGCAAAAAAACTAAACAAAATGAGACAATATCTGGGCTTTTTATGTTATAAAAAATAATAAAAGCTAAACAATAAATTACATGTAAATGGTTCCATTGAAAGAAAGAAAAATTGTCATTAAATGTCAACCGGCCTAGTCATGAAGTGGTTAAAGCTGTTTGGTTGTCATGTTTTTGGCTTCCTTTCGGTGCACTCCTGTCCTCAGCTCCATGATTATCAGGAAGCTCCGATGTCACATGTGATTATTGTACAGACACAGACGTCTCAGTGATGTCACCTGCACTCACAGGACACGTCATTACATCCACCTTCTTAATTCTTGATAGGACCCTCGTTCCCCTTAGAACATCCTGAATTCTTAGTGTAATGGACCCAACAAGGTGCTGGAAACCTTTATTACAGGTTCTGATTGATGACATCACTCTGTCTATTCCACTGCATCCTGAAGATGTCTATAAACCTGAGATCTGGGGACTGTGCGGCCATTAGGCTATACAGACTTCAGAGTCTTAACCCTATTTTCCATTTTTGTTTCTCACTCTTCACCTTCCCAGTGTCCATCTGTTCCTTTAGTGACATGCTCCTATCAGTGCACCTCCTCCCCCGCTGCTGCTGTCTCACACAAGCTTAGTCCAGGCTGCAGTAAAATAACAGCAGAAGGAATTAGGAGCTGTAATTGCAGACTGAACCTGCTGCTGGAGGAAGGAGGATCTCTCATCCTGTACTGAGCGGTGTGGGTTTTTCAGCAGCAGGTACTGACTTAATCATTATCCAAGTCATACCTCAAGTCCTGTTTAAAAGGTCGGACACTGACTTATAGGACAGCTACCTTACATCTGGTGGCATTAGAGGCAGAGCTGGTTTATACCATATATCCAATTACAGCCTAATAGGAATGTTATAGGTTTGTCCACTCTGTAGTTTGATAAATAATCACAAATTCCAATTTTTATTTTCACAGAGAAATACAGTAAAAATGTTAAGGGCAAAGCTACATTATCACTAAATTATAAAGAAGAAGCTGAAGATATCATGCAGCGCTCCTCAGGAGAAAACCTCATTACCCTTAATGTACACCCAGGACTTCACATTACAGATCTATTATATAATCCCCTCATCATGAGGAACCTTCTCCTGACCAATTACAGATTGTTACCACAAATACAGGTCAGAAAGGGGATAAAAGGTTTCAGAGTGGTAAAGAGTGTACAGAACAATCAAGACTTTCTACACACAGAAGAATTCACACAGCAGAGCAGGAATGTGGGAAATGCTTTACAAGTAAATCAGATATTGCTAAACATGGGACAATTCACACAGGAGAGAAGCCGTATTCATGTACAGAATGTGAGAAATGTTTTATAAATAAATCACATCTTGTGAAACATAGGAAAATTCACACAGGAGAGAAACAATATTCGTGTTCAGAATGTGGAAAATGTTTTACATATAAATCAGTTCTTGTTAAACATAAGATAATTCACACAGAGAGAAGCCATATTCATGTTCAGAATGTGGTAAATGTTTTAACCAGAGATCACATCTTGTTACACATGAGAGAAGTCACACAGGAGAGAAACTGTATTCATGTTCAGAATGTGAGAAATGTTTTGCATATAAATCAGTTCTAGTTACACATGAGAGAAGTCACACAGGAGAGAAGCCATATTCATGTTCAGAATGTGGAAAATGTTTTAGACAGAAATCATATCTTGTTGTACATGAGAGAAGTCATACAGGAGAGAAGCCATATTCATGTTCAGAATGTGGGAGATGTTTTATAGATAAATCAAATCTCATTAGACATAGGAGAAGTCACACAGGAGAGAAGCCATATTCATGTTCAGAATGTGGGAAATGTTTTACAGAACAATCAAATCTTGTTATACATAGGACAAGTCACATAGGAAAGAAACAATATTCATCCAAAGAATGTGAGAAATGTTTTATAGATGAATCTCATCTTGTTAAACATAGAAAAATTCACACAGGTGAAAAACGATATTCATGTTCAGAATGTGGGAAATGTTTTACACGCAAATCAGTTCTTGTTAAACATAACAGAATTCACACAGGAGAGAAGCCATATTCATGTTCAGAATGTGGGAAATGTTTTTCACAAAAATCAAATCTTGTTAAACATAACAGAATTCACACAGGGGAGAAACCATATTCATGTTCAGAATGTGGGAAATGTTTTACACAGAAATCAGATCTTGTTATACATAAGAGAATTCACACAGGAGAGAAGCCATTTTCATGTTCAGAATGTGGGAAATGTTTTACACAGAAATCCAGTCTTGTTGCACATCAGAGACGTCACACAGAAGAGAAGCCATTTTGATGTTTTATATGTTGAAGATGCTTTGTAAGAAGGAAATAAAATTTTAAAACTCAACAGATCAGGAGAAACTATATTGTTTTTTAGATATGGGAAATATGATAACAACAAAATAGAATTTTAAAACCATCTTATTCACAGACGTTAAGTTGCAGGTTACATGGCAATATGTATCACATGCTGCAAGTCTCAGAACAGTCTCACAACTTGTCTGTAACTTGTGTCTTGTATTTTACAGCTGAGATTTGGCAGTAAAAAATATCTGCCAAACTGCACAAGTTGTAGTTGACCATGACTTGCATTGTGCTCTATCATGGGAAAGTCACATATGACCTGCGACCAAGAATACAAGTGTTGGATTTTATGTGACTGTCATCGTATAGCGTGTCACATTGTGAACCCATTGACAGTCATTATATGTAGTGTCACAATGCAACATATCATCTGATGTCACCGTGCATCTTCCACTTAAAAGCCAATAATAAAGTCTTCTATTTGCTCCACGACAGCATCACCATTGTCACTGACAGACGTCGTCTTCTTGGCTCATATTATACTTTCTCCTCGCGCTGTGACCTTCATTGCTCCTACAGACTAACCCTCCTGTGCAGAGACAGTGATATTGGTGGCATGGTGACTATATCACTGATTCATCTGACCGGGTGATCTGTGATAATTAACCCCTTATGTACTTTCCTGCGGTTTAATGGTAAACCTATCTAGATATTGGAGCAGAGTGATTTAACGTTGGTGGGAATCGCCTGTTATGTCCCATATGTTAATTGACCCCTGAATAATGCCAACAGGGAGACTCCATTATTAGGGGAACAGATAGGGCGATCTGTCACAAAGACCGTGATCACCGAACAGTGTGCTGTCTTGCTGGCGCTAGAGTTCAACACATCGCGGATCAGGTTGACAAATTACTGGGAGGGGCTGGAGAAGATCCAGCGGTCATGGTCCATATCGGAACCGATGACAAAGTTAGGGGAAGGTGGAGCGTCCTTAAAAATGATTTCAGGGATTTAGGTCAAAAGCTTAGAGCAAGGACCTCAAAAGTAGTATTTTCCGAGATAGTGCCTGTACCAAGAGCCACACAAGAAAGGCAGCGGGAGATTAGGGAGGTTAACAAGTGGCTCAAGAACTGGTGTAGGAAGGAGGGGTTTGGGTTCCTGGAGAACTGGGCCGCCATCTCTGTCGGCTACAGGCTCTATTAGGGACGGGCTGCACCTTAATGGGGAAGGGGCAGCTGTGGGGAAGAAAGATGGCTAGAAGGTTGGAGGAGTGTTAGAACTAGAGACTGGGGGAGTGCAGATAGAAACCGGGGCAAGGCAGTGGGAGTGGGGGTGGAATGGAAGGGGGACTAGAACAGTTCAGAAGGAAAGGTGTAGGGTTCAAAATATACATAAACCACTTAATTGTATGTACACTAATGCCAGAAGCCTGACTAACAAAACTTGGGAACTTGAATTAGTGATGTGTGAGGAGGACTATGACAGTGGGAATAACTGAGACATAGCTGGATGATAGCTATGACTGGGCAGTTAATGGGTTACAGTCTGTGTAGAAAGGATCGTCAAAACCGGAGAGGGGGAGGGGTCTGCCTTTATGTAAAGTCCTGTCTAAAGCCCACAGTCCGAGAAGATATAAGTGAGGGACATGAACATGTGGAGTCATTGTGGGTAGAGATACATGGAGCCAAAAACAATAATAAAATACTAATAGGAGTTTACTATAAACCACCTAATATACCAGAGTCCAAAGAAAATCTATTACTAAACGAGATAGACGAGGCGGCAAATCATAATGAGGTGGTTATTATGGGGGACTTCAACTACCCAGAGATAGACTGGGAAACTGAAAGCTGTACATCCCAAAAAGGAAACAGGTTCTTGGCAATAACCAAAGACAATTACCTTTCTCAACTGGTTCAGGCCCCTACTAGAGGGACGGCCATACTGGATTTAGTATTAACCAATAGACCTGACAGAACAACAGATGTGCAGGTCGGGGGACACCTGGGAAATAGTGACCATAAAGTAATACCTTCCAATTATCATTCCAAAGAGCATTTCTACGGGGAGGAACAAAAATACCAAACTTCAAAAAAGCTAAATTTAGCCAACTAAGCGAGGCCATAGGCCTAACTAACTGGGACAAAGTCCTCAAAAATACAGCCACAAAATGGGATATCTTTAAAAGCATCCTAAAATCTCATTGTAAGAGGTACATACCGTATGGGGATAAAAGGTTAAGGAACAAAAATAAACTAATGTGGATAAATAGAAATGTAAAACAAAGCAATAAATGACAAAAAGAAAGCATATAAATCACTAAAACAGGAGGTTAGCGAGGAAGCACTGAAAAACTATAAGGAAAAAAATAGAACATGTAAAAACAAATAAAAGCGGCCAAACTAGAGACCGAGAGATTAATTGCTAAAGAGAGTAAAACTAACCCTAAAATGTTCTTCAGTTATATAAAAGTTAAAAAGTATAAATCTGAAGGTGTCGGCCCTTTAAAGAGTAATGAGGGGAAGTTGCAGAGAGCGACGAGGAGAAAGCAAAGCTGTTAAATATTTTTTCTCCACTGTATTCACTGAGGAAAATAAACTTTCAGATGAAATGCTGAATGTAAAAGTAAATTCCCCATTAAAAGTGCCCTGTCTGACCCAGGAAGAATTACAACAGCGACTTAAAAGATTTAAATAGACAAATCGCCAGGACCAGATGGCATACACCCTCGTATCCTAAGGGAATTAAGTAATGTCATAACCAGACCCTTATTTCTGATATTTGCGGACTCTATACTGACAGGGAATGTCCCACAGGATTGGCGCATAGCAAATGTGGTGCTAACATTCAAAAGGGTCCAAAAACAGAGCCCGAAACTATAGGCCAGTAAGTTTAACATCTATTGTGGGGAAACTGTTTGAAGGGTTTCTAAGAGATGCTATCTTGGAGTATCTCAATGAAAATAAGCAAATAACGCCATATCAGCATGGCTTCATGAAGGATCGGTCATGCCAAATTAATTTAATCAGTTTCTATGAGGAGGTAAGTTCTAGACTTGACAGCGGCGAATCAGTGGATGTCGTATATCTGGACTTCTCCAAAGCATTTGACACCGTACCTCATAAAAGGTTAGTATATAAAATGAGGATGCTCGTACTGGGAGAAAATGTCTGTATGTGGGTAAGTAACTGGCTGAGTGACCGAAAACAGGGGTGGTTATTAACGGTACACACTCAGATTGGGCAACTGTCACTAGTGGGGTACCTCAGGGGTCAGTACTGGAGGGTCACTGTCACTAGTGGGGGTACCTCAGGGTCAGTACTGGAGGGGTCACGGTCACTAGTGGGGTACCTCAGGGGTCAGTACTGGGCCCTATCCTTCAATATATTTATTAATGATCTTGTAGAAGGCTTGCACAGTGAAATATAAATTTTGCAGATGACACTAAACTGTGTAAAGTAATTAACACTGAAGAGGACAGTTTTCTTCTACAGAGGATCTGGATAGATTGGAGGCTTAGGCAAATAAGTGGCAGATGAGGTTTAACACTGACAAATGTAAAGTTATGCACATGGGAAGGAATAATGCAAGTCACCGGTACATACTAAATGGGAAACACTGACATGGAAAAGGAATTTTTATTTTTTTCAAAAGTTTTTATTTTAATCATTTCAAAAACAGAAAATACAAACTTATAAAAGAACAAAGTTACAAAATCATCCCCAAGCCAACCCACAACCGCCCCCACCTTGCAGGGAGAAAAACACAAAGAATTACTTAACAGTCCCATTCCTTCCAGATACTATCCCACTTTGCATAGGACCCTCTCTGGCTATACAAAATCCTCTCGTAGCTTTTCACCTTCCTGACCAAACATAACCAGTTATTACAATTTGGAGCAGTGGAGGAACACCATTTTCTAGATACCAGAAGCCTGGCTAAGATCATCACTTTAGTGAGAAGTCGGCGCTTTATGAGTTGACAGTTAACCTCCGATAGATCCCCAAGACCCACACTTTGGGAGAATGAGGAATATGTATCTTAAGTCTCTGGGTCAAAATTATTTGAACTATTCTCCAATACTTGCTCACTATCGGGCAGTCCCAGAACAGATGTAAGTGATCTGCTCTGGGGTCACCTAACGGGGGCAATCGGTGGAGGCTCTAAATCCTCTCCTATGGAGCCATAAAGGTGTCACATATATTTTGTGCATAATATTAAACTGTACGACAGTATGATTGAAATTGTGCGAAACCTGACTTAAGTTATCCGTTACGTTCTCCCAATCCGGGAAGCCCACCTCTGAAAGTGAAACAGACCAGGATCTCTGTCCTGGAGAAAGGCATTCAAAAAAATATTTTTATCAAGTGTCTATAACAATGTGATACTTTAACTTTCATACCACCTTTCTTACAAATCAAGTCGTGTAAAAATTCGGGAGTGTCTACATTAAGTGCATGACTATCAAAATTACTAGAAAGTGCCGACCTCAACTGAAAATATGCATACCAAGCCACCTCACCTACGTTTTCCTTTTGTTTTAGCTCCATAAGAGTCAGGATTTGTCCACCCTTAACCACTTGATTCAAATATTGAATATTTCTCATCCTCCAATATTGCTGACAATTTGGATCGTCTAAGTTCAAAAGTTTTGAATTATGCCATAATGGAGTACAAATAAGTGATGCCTCAACTTTAAACCAGCTCTTTATAACCAGCCAGGATTTTGTAGCCATTCTGCAGAAAGATTTGTAGCCAATCTCTATATTAAATAAATAATCGGACTCTGATACTGTAAATAGATCTGAAAAACCTGAATCTTTCACCAATTTTCTGCAGAGATGGCTATTTTCCCAGTCATTAAAAAGCAAAGTTGAGAGGCCATAAAATAACCCCTAAAATAGGGGAGATTAAGACCTCCCCGATTATAGGGCATGGAAAAGTAAAGCGCCTTTAATCTCACGCGCTTCTTCCCCATAATAAATCGTTAATCATCCGCTCTATCAATCTAAAATACTTATCTTCAATCCATACAGGCGAGTTGCGAAGAACGTAAAGAACCTGGGGCAGCACCACCATTTTTATTAAAGAAATTCTGTCTGCTCTTGCAGGCAGAATTTTTGCCATATCTTAATTTTAGATCTCAATTTTGACAATAAAGGAATCAAATTAAGTTGTAAATAATCTTGAATTTTGGCGGAAACTGTTATCCCCAGGTACTTTATTGAGTCGGAGATCAATAACCGGTTAGACAAATTTTCCATAGATCCTCGCAATTCATCTATAGGGAGAAGAGCAGTCTTTTCCCAGTTAACCTCCAAGCCCGAAGAGTCAGAAAATAAGTTAACCAGCTCCATTATTCGAGGAAGTGTATTTTCTGTTTGATGGATAAAAACAGAATATCATCTGCATAGAGGGATATACGATCCTGCTTCCACATTACACCAAAACCAGCCACTCCTAAATCCTGCCTTATACTAGCTGCAAGAGGTTCGATATAAATATTAAATAAAAGAGGGGAAAGGGGACAGCCTTGACGGGTGCCTCTTCCTAATACAAAACTCTCTGTCAACATATCATTGATCCTGATCCTGGCAGCTGGAGATTTATATAACAGCTGAACCATCGCCATAAATTTGGGGCCAAAACCCATTTTTTTCATCACCTCCCAGAGAAACGTCCACTCGACCCTGTCGAACGCCTTAGTGGCGTCCAACGACAGGATGGAGCGGGCGCCACTCCCAGGAGACTGAATGTTAGTGAAAAACCTGTGCAAATTATAATGGGTGCCCTTTTTGGCATAAAGCCATTTTGATCTGGATGGACGACAGATGGCATAACCCGAGAAAGCCTATTAGCCAGGACTTTTGATAGTAACTTGACATCCGTATTTAGTAAGGAGATTGGTCTGTAAGAGCTCAAATCCATCGAATCTTTATCTTTTTGGGGATTAAGACTATCAAAGCTTCCATCATAGACTGTGGTAAACCTCCTCCCTGTAGTGCTTGAGAGAATACCTCTAATAAATGAGGAAGGATGACATCACTATACTTACGATAAAATTCATACGGAAGGCCATCTAACCCTGGCGATGAGTTCCCAGAGATAGACCTCAAGGCCTCCTGGATCTCCAAAGAGACAATTCTCTTCCAAAATTTTTTTGAACTTCCGTTAACATCGGCAGAGAAATTTTCTCCAAGAACTGCCTCGCCAGGTCAGGTGGCAAACCGGGTGAAGCTCTATATATCTGGGAAAAATATTGCAGAAAGGTATCTCTAATTCCCTCTAAATCTGATATAATCACACCGTCTGAATTACGAATCGAGGTAATAGCTTTCCTTTTCTTGTCCTGTTGTGAGATTATTCTAGCTAGGAGCTTACCAGGGCGTCCGGACTCTGAAAAGTACTTTTGTCCCTTAAAAAATAATCTATGGTTTGCTTTCTCAATTACATATTCCTTCAGAGAACAGCTAGCCCTCTGCATCTCTTCCTTATTATATTCAGTAGGTTGATTCGTAAATTGCTCCGTTGTGAATGCTACGGTCTTAACCAAGTCCTCCTCTTTTTTCCTAAATGTTCTCTTCACAGCGGTAATATCACTTATAAGAACCCCCCTCAGATATGCTTTCAGAGCGTCCCAGACTACGTTGATGTTAGCAGAGGGGAGATTCACCTCCCAAAAAGAGGATATAAGTAGTTTAGTGGACTGGTAATTATCCATAATGGTAAGCCAATATGGATTGAGCTTAAAACCAAGCCCTCTATTATCTTTATTCTCCCCAATGCAAACCTCAATTGATACGGGTGAGTGGTCCGAAACGGTTCTTACTCCATATCGTATCCTTCTAATGTTATTCAAATTACTCTCATTGGTAAGCGCTAGATCAATCCTGGACATTGCTCTTCCACCCCTGCTAACACAGGAGTATACTCTCTTTCCTCCGCCAAAATATTCCCATATATCCACCAATCCAACTTCCGAACAAAACTGAGGCAATGGAGAGTTACAATATTCCTTTCCTGATCTACATCCAAAGTCAGTCTATCCTTTTTAGGATCCATAACAGCATTAAAATCTCCCATCAAAACAAGCCGACAATCTGGTCTCTTTTCCAAAAAAAGCAATAGTTGGTTAAGTGGATACATCGAGAATGGCGGAGGTATATAAAAAAGGCAAGGATATAGCTATAACCATAGAGCCTACCATACAAAAAAATAAATCTACCCTGATCGTCTATATAGGATTCTGTTAAAGTAAAATCTACAGAATTATGGATCAAAACCGAAACACCCCTAGAGGCACTACTAAAAGTGGAATGGTAGGATTGAGAGTGCCATCCCGTCATCAAGCGGGACACAGTCTTTAGTGAGATGGGTTTCCACTATACAAATAATTGCAGGAAGATGCCTCTTTATTGCATCCATAATTGCTTGCCTCTTAGTCCTTTTTCCGAGAACTCTAACGTTCCAAGAGACAATTCTAATAGACCTCATTTAAAAAAAAAAAAAAAACCCTCCCTGCAAAGTAAGTTTCCCCCCCCTCCACTGGTCCGCCCGATCTAGTCAGCAAACCTCTACCTTCTGGCCATTCTTCCCCCCACTAATCCCATCCCCCCTCCATCACTTCATTACGAAATGTTTCATATGCCCAGTTGTTTCATCCAGTCCAGCACTTCTAGCGGTTTTTCGAAAAATTGGGAAATCCCATTATAAATCACTCTTAATTTTGCTGGGTACTGTAAAGAATATTTAATATCCTTAGACGCCAAACGTTTCTTTATCTCAATAAAACTTTTTCTTTTTCTTGAGTTTGTCGAGCAAAATCAGGAAAGAACAACAATTTAGTACCCTGATGTTCAATAGGTGAGCATTCTCTTGCTCATCTCAGTATCATATCTCTGTCCATAGACAATAACAGCTTTATTAAGATTGCTCGCGGCGGCCTCCCTGGGATTGGTTTCCCCAGGAATCCGATGGGCTCTTTCTATTTGAAACATAGACGAAAAATGTTCATTGCTCAAATTTTCCAAAATCAGATCCTTAAGTTGTTCAATTAGCTGCCGACCTTCAACTCCTTCTGGGAATCCAACTATGCGAATATTGTACCGCCTTGATCTATTTTCCAAATCCTCCAGCTTATTTTGTAAAAGATGATTTTCTGAGGCCAAGGTCAAAGTCTTAGATTTTAACATATCAATATCGGTTTGCAGAGAGTTGACCGTCCTTTCCACATTAAGAACTCGGTCGCGGATTTTTGCCAGGTCTTCTCTTATTAAGGATATATCACTCTGCATTGACCCCAATTGAGTGGACATCTCTTGCATTAGAGTACCATTATTTTTAACCGCACACAGGATTTTTTCCAAAACTAGGGGGCCATGTTCGGTTTCTGTTTGCATTAGCAGACTTTCCTCCCCTCCTTCCTGGCCTACCTCTGATGATGACCCATCCTTAGAGAATTCTTCAGCTTGGGGGATTTTAACAGTTTTCTTAGGGTTGGCACCCAATTTCCCTTTAACTAAGTCCTTTTCATTTAAAGAGGAGATTTCAAGAACTTATCGATTTTACTCTCTAATATCTTAGACCCCACCTTTGTTCCGGACGAGTCGACTGAGCGCCGCTTTGGAGCCATTTCTTATTTAGATCCGCTTTTATGTTTTTTTTTTTCTCCAATTTTTAAGGAGTCTTTGAAGGCTTTCCTCCCTCTTTTTTATTTTCCTTAAAGGGCTTTTCCCTTTTAAAGACCATTATCAATTTTCTTCTCTCTCCTTCTTTGTTGTCTTATTGTCTTTTTTTCCCCCTTAATTCTCCTTATTTCTTTTCCCCCTTTATTTTTTTCCCCTTCTCTTCCTCCTTTTTTTTTTTTTTTTCGCTCCCGCCTTTATTCTGCTTTTAATACTAGTTCAGCTTCTTGTTTTAACCATTGGCCTTTTATTTTTTAGCCTTTAGTTAAATCCTTTTTTTCCCCCTCTTTCCCTTATGTCCTTTTTTTCAAGTGCCAAGGCCCATAGTCACATTAGAGTCTCAATAGAGCACCACAAAGGCACATAGATGTAGGCAAAAAGAGGGAACGGGAACAAGAACAAATGCATCAAACACACTTTCATGTTTTTTCACATGTCAGATGTCTTCGCCCAGTAAAGACAGGCACCGGCAGAAGCAGGAGAAACAGGAGACGCAGCCCAGCAGAGACAGGAGCAGCCAGGAACCTGCACGACACCAGCGACACCAACGGGAGAGGAGGCAGAACCAGCGGAAGAGCGGAGGAACGGAGGAAGCGGGGGAGCCAAACGGAGTCAAGGCAGGAGGGAGGGACACGCCGAGCAGCAGGCAACGGGCTACAGCCACCCAGAAGTCCGCACCCACCGTGAGCGGCAGCAGGCGGCAGCAGATAAACAAGGGGCCGTCCGGGAACCAACTCACAAAAACTGCAGAGAAGGGACCGATGCATTCAGGCCTCAGACCTCAGGTGCTCGCGCTAGCCGGAGAGCGAGAGCGACGTCATCACGCCCGAGTTGTGGAAAAGGAATTTTAATAAACAGCAAATTAAGCTGCAAAAACCAGTGACTGGTCAGTTCTGGGCTCCTGTAAACAAGGCAGACATAGCAGAGCTGGAGAGGGTTCAGAGGAGGGCAACTAAAGTAATAACTGGAATGGGGCAACTACAGTACCCTGAAAGGTTATCAAAATTAGGGTTATTCACTTTAGAAAAAAGACGACTGAGGGAGATCTAATAACTATGTATAAATATATCAGGGGTCAGTACAGAGATCTGTCCCATCATCTATTTATCCCCAGGACTGTGACTGTGACGAGGAGACATCCTCTGCGTCTGGAGGAAAGAAGGTTTGTACACAAACATAGAAGATGATTCTTTACGGTAAGAGCAGTGAGACTATGGACTCTTTACTGTAAGAGCAGTGAGACTATGAACTCTATACTGTAAGAGCAGTGAGACTATGGATTCTTTACTGTAAGAGCAGTGAGACTATGGACTCTGTACTATAAGAGCAGTGAGACTATGGATTCTTTACTGTAAGAGCAGTGAGACTATGGACTCATTACTGTAAGAGCAGTGAGACTATGGATTCTTTACTGTAAGAGCAGTGAGACTATGGACTCATTACTGTAAGAGCAGTGAGACTATGGACTCCTCACTGTAAGAGCAGTGAGACTATGGACTCTTTACAGTACGAGCAGTGAGACTATGGACTCATTACTGTAAGAGCAGTGAGACTATGGACTCCTCACTGTAAGAGCAGTGATACTATGGACTCTTTACTGTAAGAGCAGTGAGACTATGGACTCTTTACAGTACGAGCAGTGAGACTATGGACTCATTACTGTAAAAGCAGTGAGACTATGGACTCTTTACTGTAAGAGCAGTGAGACTATGGACTCTTTACTGTAAGAGCAGTGAGACTATGGACTCTTCACGGTAAGAGCAGTGAGACTATGGACTCTTTACTGTAAGAGCAGTGAGACTATGGAACTCTCTGCCTGAGGAGGTGGTGATGGTGAGTACAATAAAGGAATTCAGGAGGAGTGTGGATGTATTTCTGGAGTGTAATAATATTACAGGCTACAGCTACTAGAGATGGGTCGTTGATCCAGGGAGTTAATCTGATGCCTGATTGGAGTCGGAAAGGAATTTTTTATTCCCCTTAAGTGGGGAAAATTGGCTTCTACCTCACAGTTTTTTTTTTACCTTCTTCTGGATCAACTAGCAGGATGACAGTCCGAACTGGATGGACAGATGTCTTTTTTCGGCCTTATATACTATGTTACTATGAAGTTAGTGACCAAGTGATGCTCATATATGTGTTTCATATGTATCCTCCTCCTTCTTTATTACCTACAGAACATGAATGGAGGCAGATGCTGAATTCTGTAGGTTCTGTATCCAGCTCACTTATACTGCCTCAGATGGATCTGGATAGATTGGAGGCTTGGGCAAAGAAGTGGAAAATGAGGTTTACCACACTGCCCGGTGAATTCAGTTTAGAATATTAACCACTACATATAAGGCCGTCCACAATCTGTCCCCTCCTTACATCTCTCACCTGCTTTTCCGATTCATCTCCACATGTAAAGACAAAAAGAATAGAGGTACTCCCCTTACCAGCTCCTACAGTCCAGGACTGAAATCGTTTCTTTATAGCGGCGTGTCACGGTGAGTTGGAACTCATTCAATATAGTATAAAACCCAGCACTGCCGCTCTTCAAACCAGATACTTTATGTCACAATACACGTGCGTTTTTATCTGCCTGTGTATTGCGATAGAAAGTGTCTGGTTTGAGGAACGGCAGTGTTGGATTTTTATGCAATCTTCACATGTAATCCCCGATCCTCACAAGACCTCCTTCTTTCTTCTCCTCTTGTCTGTTCTTCACACAATCGTCTACAAGATTTCTCACCTGCATCCTCCATACTCTGGAACTCTCTACCCCAGTACATCAGACCCTCCCCAAACATCCAAACCTTTAAAGGCAGCCTGAAAACCACCTCTTCAGGAAAGCCTACCACCTACAATGAGCACGCTGCCACCACACAGCCCTACTGTGTCCTTCTCCTTGCCTTGTACATTGTAAGCTCTTGTGGTCAGGGTCCTCTCCCCTCTGTACCAGCGTGTTACTAGCTTCCTGTTCATAATATTTGTATTTTTTATATTATGTATGTGTAACCCTCTCTTGAAGGCCAATAAGATAATGGGTTGCATCAAAAGGGGCATAGATGCAGGTGATGAGAACATAGCTCTGCCAGGGACTGGGGGGCAGATGGAGCAGCGGCTGGGGGGGTGCACCCACCCGGAAGTTTTCTTTTTACCACCGGACAGTTTATTTACATAGTGATGCAGGGAGCCGTCCACTCCCTGCTTCACTCCTTTGCTGAGATACAGACTGGCGCCCCCCCTCAGGCCAAACATTGCACTGCTGGCTGTGGGAGGAGCGCCGAGAGCCCAGGAATTGGTCTCCTGCACAGCCAGCAGCACGATGTGTGCGGGAGCGCGTAATCAGGGAAGCAGGTAAGTATTTGTGTCGGCTTTTGTTTCAAATAATTGTTTGAGATGAGGAAATCACCATTGCTGCTTCTTCTTGAATGCCCGACTTTCATGATATAATATCACTATAGCGTAAACTTTTAACATTTTCCATAGGTTTCCCCTGAAAGCCAAATATCCGTAACTTAGTAGTGGATGTCAAGGGGCAGTACAGAAATCACTTCCATCATCTATTTGTACCCAGGGCTGTGACGAGGAGACATCCTCTCTATCTAGAGGAAAGAAGGTTTCACCAACAAGATAGAAGCAGTGAGACTATGGAACTCTTTGCCTAAGGAGGTGGTGATGTTAAACTCACTAGTAATAATGGGCTTGGTTCTGGTGCTGTATTTATATATTGAGCTTGGTTCTGGTGCTTTATGTATGTACTGATCTTGGTTCTCATGCTGTATTTATGTAATGAGCTTGGTGTTGGTTCTGTTTTTATGTAATGAGCTTGGTTCTGGTGCTGTATTCATGTAATGAGCTTTGTTCTGGTGCTGTATTCCTGAATATTGCCTGGTTCTGATGCTGTATTTATGTAATGAGTGTGAGGGATGAGAATCCATTTTGTATAAATATGTCCTCCATCTTGTCCATATGTGGAAAATTACTGAGACAGCTGTGAAAGATGGGGGAGGCACATGTGTATCCTAGCTTCAAGGCTAAGGTTAAGCAGCTCCCTCACTCCCCTTATCAGAGTTTGATGTCCTAAAATGGTATGCTTAGGTTTCTCAGTTTTGGAGAAACTTCTTAATTAATTAGAATTCTTTTACTCTGATGTGGAAGTAAAAAAAATAAGGTGACATACAGAGCCACCTGGGCTGACCTGCTGAAACTATTATAGAAAGGGAAATCAAAGTCCTTGGACTCCGATTTCCGTTTGTAGACTTGATTTGTATAATAAATCTCATTACAGAGTACATTAGGTGATATAGTGTGGCAGCTATGAGGAAAACTGAGGCTCAGTAACAGTGTACGTTAGGTGAAATAGTGGGGAAGCTCTGAGGGAAAACTGAAGTAAAAAAAAAGGCAGAATTTTGTTACTTTCTAGTATACCCGAAGGTTATAAGATAGCCAAAACATTGGTGAAGGAAAGAGCAGGTAAAAAGGGTCTGAAGAATGTGGAGAGAGTGTTGGAGAAGGCAGTGATGAAATATGGGAATCTTAACGTAGAAGTCTGGGAGGAAGCATTGTAGTTGGATAAAGGATCATGGATGTGAAGAAGTGGTTGAAACATGGATAAGAGTAGCTTGTGAGGTTGAAACTGAGGGATGGAGAGGAGACGTTGTGCAAGGTAGATTGTTGTATACTTAGCACCAAAAATGTGAGAAAACTAGAGATACGCCACCTCCATACCCCTGGCCAGTGCCCCTGCAGGCATTTATCCTATATTGACTAAGACTAGAATCAGATGCCACGGACCCATTCGCCCCTATGGCTCCCGAAGCCCCAGGTCCGTCAGAATAGTATGGTTACGTTACTGTGACAGAATATTACCCTTGGAGCCCTAAAGACCAATTAGGACTATTGACTAGACTCCCAGACCCCCTAATAAGACCAATGCCCACTGACAGGATGTTACTACAAATTAAGGTGACATACAGAGCCACCTGGGCTGACCTGAAGGACTTGATGTTGCTGAAACTAGGGGAATCAAAGTATCAGGTCATGGACCCTTTCATGACTGAACATAGGAGGAGGGCTTTTGACAATATGTCTCTAGAGGACTGGGAGAAAACTCTACCATCAGTGGCAGAGTTTTTCCGAATATTAATCAATGGTCAAAGGGAAAAGAAGATGAGAGTTTGAGGAGTCTAAAAGACGTAGTTCAGGGATCTCGAGAGAAAGTACAGACGTAAGCAGCTGGACTGTGGACCATTTGGACTGACATGGGTTGGGATCAGACTGGACCAATGGGTGAGAAATTATTGACATCAGCATTCATGGAAGGCTTGAGACCTGCTCTGCAAGCTAGGTTAAAAGCCTGAATAGCGAGTCACTCCACAGCCACAATTAATTGCTGCTGCAAAAGATTTAGAGCTAGACATGAAAAAGAGTTCAGGGGCTGTAGTTAAATATGTCAATAAGGGCCAAAGACAGCAACAAACATCCCGTAGAGATTTCAGATGTTTAAACTGTGGGAAACCAGGCCACATAAAACGAGATTGCCATGCTCTGCGTCAGCAACGGGAAGCGCACAATGATACTGACAGTGGAAATCCACAGACCTCCACTGCCATTTTTACCCCCTGCTAGTAAATGGGCAACCCCGTGCCGGTACTGTTCGCAAAAACTAAAGAAAAGGGCCCTCAACTTCATATACCCATATCCATAGGCAACATAAAGGCAGTACCATTCCTGGTTGACAGGGGGCAGCCAAAAATATAGTAGACCAGAGTTCCTTGCAGCCTCATCAGTTAACCCCTTGTTATGTACCAGCTGTGAGAAACCGTTTTTGTCCGTGAATCTGAACCAGTTAAACTAAAGATAAAAGACAGTACAGTTGTTACCCAATTGTTAGCTATAGAAAACCTGCCAGAACCTCTTTTAGGGACTGATGTTTTCCAGGCACTGGGAGCCCACATACACTTTTACCCCGATGGCACTACCCATGTAGATTTTGAGGCCGCAAAGGGGAAGTATTATGTCCCTTAATAGCGATACTAGCCCTGTCTGAGACTGAACCGTCAGAATTAACCCTTGTAGACCAGACTGTTCTTGAGGTGGTACTGAAGGATTTATGGGCAACATCAAAAACAGATATAGGAAACTCCCCATGTCTCCAGTCACAGTGCATCTGTAGAAAGGATGTCAGTCCCCTCAAGTGAAGCAGTAACCCTCAGTCAGGCCCAGGATATAGCAGTGGCCATTCAAATTGATGCTTTTCTCCAGACCGGTGTATTGATAAAAACAGTATCTCCTGCTAATACCCTGCTATTCCCAATAAAGAAGAAACCAGTTAAGGGACAGCCTGTCAGTTACAGGATGGTTCATGATCTTAGAGAAGTTAACAAGGTGACAGTCTTACAAACTTTAATAGTGCCAAACCCACATACTGTCATAAGTTCCATCCATTGCTATGTGTTTCACAGCAATAGACCTGGCAAATACTTTCTTTAGTGTCCCACTGCAGCCTAACTATCTGTATCTGTTTGCCTTTACATTTAAGAGTAACCAGTATACTTGGACTGTCCTGCCTCAGAGAGCTCAGAACTCCCGACCATGTATGTACAGGCTCTGCAATCTGTCCTTACAAACTGGGCACCGACTGGCTCCTGTGTGCTGAAGACAATGAGACTTGCTGTGAGGCAACTATATCTCTTTACTTTTCCTGCATCAGAACAGCTGTAAAGCCTAAAAGCAGAAGCTGCAGTTTTTTAAAAACAAGGTTGTATTTCTAGGACACTGTCTCTCCCATGGAGCTCGCCACCTAACCCCAGAAAGAAAGGAGGCTGTTGAAAGGATACAAGTGTCCAAAGGACCACAAAGCCTGATGCTGTTTTTAGGGCTGGTGTCATACTGTCGCCCCTGGATTAGACAGGCCTCCATGTTAATGCAGCCTCTGTATGATTGTCTGTCATCTGACCCATTTCACCTGACAGAAGAGGCAGTGAATAATTTTCAAACATTGGAAGCTGTGCATAACCTCGGCCCCAGCCCTGGGTATTCCAAACTATGATGAGGAATTTAACCTGTTCTGTTCAGAAATGCAGGGTCACAGCACGGCTGTACTGATGCAAAACATGGTGACCGCCAGTTACCAGTGACGTACTTTTCAGCCAGATTAGATCCTGTCACCAGAGGCACCCCTCCTGTGTCAGGACGGTAGCAGCAGTGCAGGCAATGATAGAAAAAGCCTCTGAAATTGTCCTTATGACACAGAGCATATTAACACAGCTTCAACCTAAGCATATTTCTATGGCCAGGCAACTCAGATTGCAATGTGCACTTCTCATGCCCGCTAACATTTCTTTCAAAAGATGTACTACTCTGAATCCTGCTACTTTGTTACTAATCACAGATTCAGAAATGGGGGAAAGGGGAATAGAAGGTACAGGCAGCCTCCTAAATGACATGATGGAATATGACCCCCATGACTGCATACAATTAATGCAATAAGAAACATCAGTATTTAATCATGTACATGAAAACCCCTTTGATAACCCTGATGTTGAGTATTTTGTATATGGAAGCAGGTTCATGGGAGAGGACGGCTGGTTCCACACTGGATAGGCAGTGGTCACACAGCATGAGGTAGGTATAGCTGAACCACTGCCACCTCACATGTCAGCACAAGAGGAGGAGCTGAAGGCACTCACTGAGGCATGTAAATTGGCCAAGGGGAAGAAGGTGAACATCTACACGGACTCAAGGTATGGTTTTGGTATTGCACATGACTATAGACCCATATGGCGGGCTAGAAACTTTCTAACATCAGCAGGCTAACAACACCAGCCAATTAATAAAGAAATAAAGATAAAGACTCTGTACTTGAACTTACAAACTCTGTTATTACCAGAGGAGGTTGCTATTATTAAGGTAAAGTTCAATGTAAGGTAGAAGAAAATGAACTTGCGGCACTCACCAGGCACGATCAAACTTCATCCTTTATTTCTTCATGGTAAAAGAATACATCGCTTAGGGGATATAGGGCAGACAACAAATCACAGCTGGTCAGCGGCTACGGCCGTTCGCGCGTATACTCACGCTCGTCAGGTGGCATCAGGTCCACTTTCCTTCCTCCCATGCCGGCCGGCTCAGCGATTGACCTATTCCACAAGAGGGTATTGAGGGATATACGTGTGCTGATATATCCAGTGGCACCCCCAATATCACTAGAGAAGAATAGAAGCCTTCCTAGTAGCAAAGGCAAATGCAAAGAACACAACAAAGAAGCTGGTCAGTGAACTGGTGTGCAGGTATGATGTCCCTGAAGTTATTGAATCAGACAGGGGTTCCCACTTCACAGGAGAAGTAATGAGGGAAGTTATGCAGGCTTTAGGGGTCACCCAAGCTTTCCATACAGCATACCATCCCCAAAGCAGCGGCCTCGTCGAGTGTCTAAATGGCACGCTCAAATTGAAAATTCAGAAAGCATTTTTACTTTTTTTGCTATTAATCAAAATTTAACGACATTTTGTAAAAATGACATTTTTCGCTTTCTGTTGTAATTTTTTTTAAACTACATTTCTATATAAATTTTTCTATAACTTTATTGTTCTACAT
Organism: Bufotes viridis; assembly: GCA_033119425.1. Classification (NCBI taxonomy): domain Eukaryota; kingdom Metazoa; phylum Chordata; class Amphibia; order Anura; family Bufonidae; genus Bufotes; species Bufotes viridis. Next base: position 7,215,678 of record CM065589.1, on the reverse strand, counting down.
GTGTTTGATAAAAAAAATGCAATAAGTGTATATTTATTGGTTTGGGTAATAGTTATAGCGTTTACAAACTATGGTGCAATGGCTATGGTAGCTCTGACTTTCTGAGCACCTGTCATGTTTCTTTAGGTGCTAGAATGTCAGGATAGTATAAATACCCCCCAAATGACACCATTTTAGAAAGAAGACACCCCAAAGTATTCGCAGAGGGGCATGGTGAGTTCATGTATCATTTCATTTTTTTTCACAAGTTAGCGGAAAATGACACTTTCTGAGGAAACATAATAATAATAATAATAATAATAATAAAGTTTCCATTTCTGCTAACTTCTGGCAAAAAAAAATAAAAAATCTCCCACGGACTCACTATGCCCCTCAGTGAATACCTTGGGGTGGTGCAACCTGTGAATAAAATCACTGATAGAGTAGCAACCTGTGAATAAAATCTATCAGTGATTTTATTCACAGGTTGCACCACTGTACAAGGAGAGATATATGCGAAATCTGGAAACACCCGAATACCGCATTCAGTGTGAACGAACACTTAAGTACATCTGAGCAGCGCAGTCCTTTTCTATTTTGTATTCATTGTGGTGTTTTTGCCTACTACACTTGGGACTTGCGGCGCCAACTTCAGTGACCCTATAATAATTTTGGACTTTCTATCCTTTGAATACCTTGGGGTGTCTACTTTCCGAAATGGGGTCATTTGTGGGGTGTGTTTACTGTTCTGGCATTTTGCGCGGGGCTAAATTGTGAGCAGCCCTGTAAAGCCTAAAGGTACTCGTTGGACTTTACACCCCTTTACGCACCTAGGCTGCAAAAAAGTGGCACACATGTGGTGACAACTTTGTATAAAAATTTTTAAAAAGTTGTCATTTACAGAGATATTTCTCACACCCAGCATGGTTATATGTAAAAATACACCCCAAAACACATTGCCCTACTTCTCCTGAGTACGGCGATACCACATGAGTGACACTTTTTTGCAGCCAAGATGCGCAAAGGGGCCCAAATTCCAATGAGTACCTTTAGGATTTCACAGAGCATTTTTACGCATTTGGATTCTCACGCTTTAGGGCCCTTAAAATGCCAGGGCAGTATAAATACCCCAAATGTGACCCCATTTTGAAAAGAAGACACCCCAAGGTATTCTGTGAGGGGCATGGCGAGTTCATAGAAGATTTTTTTTTGGCCACAAGTTAGCGAAAATTGACTTTTTTTTTTTTCTCACAAAGTCTCCCTTTCCGCTAACTTGTGACAAAAAGTTCAATTTTTCATGGACTGAATATGACCCTCAGCGAATACCTTGGGGTGTCTACTTTCCGAAATGGGATCACATGTGGGGTATTTATACTGCTCTGGCATTTTGCAAAAAAGTGTCACACATGTGGTATCGCCTTACTCAGTAGAAGTAGGGCAATGTGTTATGGGGTGTATTTTTACATATACCCATGCTGGGAGAGAGAAATATCTCTATAAATTGACAACTTTGTATAAAAAAAAATTAAAAAGTTGTCGTTTACAGCGATATTTCTCACACAAAGTATGGGTATATATAAAAATACACCCCAAAACACATTGCCCCACTTCTCCTGAGTACGGCGATACCACATGTGTGACACTTTTTTGCAGCCAAGATGCGCAAAGGGGCCCTAATTCCAATAAGTACCTTTAGGATTTCACAGGGCATTTTTACGCATTTGGATTCTCACGGTTTAGGGCCCCTAAAATGCCAGGGCAGTATAAATACCCCACAAGTGACGCCATTTTGGAAAGAAGACACCCCAAGGTATTCCGTGAGGGGCATGGCGAGTTCACAGAAAAATATTTTTTTTTGGTACAAGTTAGCGGAAATTGTTTTTTTTTTTTTACAAAGTCTCATATTCCACTAACTTGTGACAAAAATAAAATTTTACATGAACTCACCATACCCTCACAGAATACCTTGGGGTGTCTTCTTTCTAAAATGGGGTCACATGTGAGGTGTTTGTACTGCCCTGGCATTTGAGGGTCTCCGTAATCATTACACGTATGGCCAGCATTAGGAGTTTTTGCGATTCTCCTTATATTGAGCATACGGGTAATGAGATTTTTTCCATTCAGCCTCTGGGCTGAAAGAAAAATGAACGGCACAGATTTTTTAATTCGAATCGATCAATGTGGATGAAAAAATCTCTGCCAAAATCAGTGACTGCGGTGCGGTGGGCTGGGCGCCAACTACCTAACAAGTAGCTAACTAACTGGCGGTGATAAGGGACCCTTAGGCCCCATTCACACGTCCGCAATTCTGTTTGCGGAACGGAATTGCGGACCCATTAATTTCTATGGGGACAGACTTTGTCCCGCTCGGATCCGGAAATGCGGATCCGCACTTCCGGGTCTGCAATTCCGTTCGCAAAAATATAGAACATGTCCTATTCTTGTCCGCAATTGTGGACAAGAAAAGGCATTTTTATATATTTCTGGCAATGTCGGATCTGCAAAATGCGGAAAGCACATTGCCGGTGTCCGTGTTTTGCGGATCCGTGGATCCGCAAAACACATATGGATGTCTGAATGGAGCCTTACAGGGGGGTGATCAATGACAGGGAGGTGATCAGGGAGTCTATATGGGTGATTAGGGGTTAATAAGGGGTTAATAAGTGACAGGGGGGGGTGTAGTGTGGGCTTGGTGCTACTTTACAAAGCTACCTGGTCCTCTGGTGGTCGATCCCAGCAAATGGGACCAGAAGACCAGGTAGCAGGTATATCAGACGCTGTTAACAAAACAGCGTCTGATATACATGTTTGATGCGATTTATTTTACTTCTACAGCCTGCCAGCGATTGATCATCGCTGGCAGGCTGCAGTGTAACTGCAGAGCTGCGCTCCGCTGTGAACGCGCGCGGGTTCACAGCAAATCTCGCGTCTCGCGAGATGACGCACAGATGCGTCCAGCCAGAACACCACGACCACCCGCCGGACGCATCTGTGCGTTAGGCGGTCGTGGAGAGGTTAAGAGAAACAAAATAAGAGTATTGCAGGTTTGATACCTTTTAATGGCTGACAAAAATGGAAGTAATCATGTTACATAGAGAGCTTTCGAGACATCACCAGTCCCTTCATCAGGCGTACTACAAAAATATATGAAGAAACAGCAATATATATACAATAAGAACAGAGATATGGGGGAATGAATGGGCATTTGAAAGATAACAGAACAACATATCAAAGATCTTGAGAATGAGTCCTTAATTATCCTACAGATAAGGGGTGTGGAAGTTTTATGGTCTCTAAATTGATGTTATCTCAGAGACCTGGTGCCCCGACTACGTCTATAGAAGACTCTTTAGATCTTGTAGTGTGTCATAAATCCTGGGGACAAATTTAGTCCAGTACTCAAAGTGATACCTGAGAGGGAATCTGGCCTCCAGCTGGCAGTTGCACCTATCCCAACTGAAGTCATGAGTAAGGGCTGCTAAGCTATAGCCCAATTTACTGTCCATACCTGTATTTGGAATTTTTGGAATTTTTTATCGCATCAATATAGAACGAAACTTTGCTGTAAAAAGCTGGATTTTGAAAAAGTTTTTTTTTCCTCCCAACTGAAGTACCTCTGGGTTATTGTGTCAGTTCCAAGATATCTCAAAATGGGGGAATTGTCCATATATGGAAAATTAATGAGACAGGTGCAAAGGGGGGGGGGGTGTTAGTTTCTGTGAATCCTAGCTTCAAGGCCAAGGTAAAGCAGCTCCCTCGCTCCCCTTATCAGAGTTTGATGTCCAAGAATGTTATGTTTTTGTTTCTTAGTTTCAGAGAAACTTCTTAATTATTTGGAATTCTTTTAGTATGATGCGGAAGTATTACCTTTTATGAATATCCATCATTCAAATCAGATCAAATCATTAGTTTCGATTTCCACCCCCTTGGCGGTGTGCCAGATTTGTCTATGATTTGTCTATGATTATTTGTATAAAGATATATGCTTGTATGGAATAAAGTATCAGAGTGTATCTGATTCAGCGATGCATCTGTGTCAGCTCTCTAAGTGCTCATGAGAACAATTCAATTGGGACCCCGACAATTATAGAGGTGGGGGTTTTGTCCCAACATGAGCTTGGCATGGTACCAGTACTACTGTGCATGAACAGCACCCTCTCCATTTACTTCAGCGCTCAGCTATATTCCCATAGCGACTAAGAGAAGAGTGACTGCAAATGTGCGTCTTTCTCTCCATTCACTTGGAGCGGGTCCCATTATATAGATAAAAGCGGATCCCAGAGGTGGAACTTGCAACATCAATCATTTATGGCCTATCCTATTGATATCCTATTGATATGCCATAAGTGTGTCAGATTGGAAAACTATTATAATACTCTCTTCTATAGCGCTGACATATTCCGCAGCGCTTTAGAGACATTATCATCACACGGTCCCCAGTGGGGCTCACACTCTAAGGTCCCAATCAGGATGTTTTTGGAGTGTGGGAGGAAACCGGAGAACCCGGAGGAAACCCGCACAAACACGGGGATAACATACAAATAGTGATGGACGAACATCGGCTAGAACGGTTCGCGAACGTGTGTTCGCGATCAAATGTTCGCGAACCGCGTGTTCGCAGCAGGCCCATTTACTTTATTGGCAGGCGAACCTAAAAAACCTTCAGGTCATATATATCAGTAGTCCAGGGGTTCCTCGCTTCTCGGAGCGTCCACATCGGCCGTAAACCCGATGTGGTCGGACACCTGTCAGTCTAGGCGTTCCCTGATGCCGGATCCGGATCTGCTGTCGATGGGTTGGCTGCAAGAATAATCTCATATTCGAAGTGACCAACACAACGTCAAACTGCCCTCTTCTTGCAGGGTAACCGCACCTGTTTTGCTTTGGATGGAAATTCTTCTGCCAGCACCTGTCACAGCAAGGCCTGGAAATGCTGCATTCTGCCAGCCCTCTGTGATGCTGGTAACATGTCCGCCATTTTGTGTTTGTGTACGTTGCCACCCAGTACTGGTCCTTGCCCTTTATACTTTTTATACGGCGGTCCCTCTTCAAATACTGAAGCATGAAGGCCCCCATTTGCACTAAATTGGAAGCGGTGGAGCGCCATGGCTCCTGCTTATCACCCAGAAGAATATCGTCCTCGGACTCCTCCCCCAGCCACAGACAACACCAGGGATCCCCGAAAAGTTGAAAGTCCCCTCAATGCCTGCTCTTCTTGCTCTCCCTCCTCCTCCTCCTTTCCAGCCACCATCCTCCTCTGACTCCTCCTCAGACTCCTGCTGACTTGTCTGGGAAATTATTCAGCATTGCGACTTCCTCATCTTCCAGCTTATGCTCCTCAACGGCTTGATCAATGACACAATGCAATGCACACTCCAGAAAAAAAGCATAAGGTACAATGTCACTGATGGCGCCCTGGCTGCGACTGACCAGTTTGGTGATCTCATAAAATGGCCGCAGAAGTCTGCATGCGTCGCGCATGAGCAGCCACTGGCGCAGTGAAAAGAAACCAAGCTCCCCAGAACATGTCCTGCCGTAAAGTTCGTACAGGTAGTTGTTAACGGCACGTTGCTGCTGGAGCAGCCTATAAACCATATACAAGGTAGAGTTCCAGCGCGTCAGGCCATTTGGGCTACTGGCGGAAGCCTGCCTTCTGCCAGATGAACATGACAATGGCATGGTGGAAGGTGGAGAGGAGGACAAATGGGAGGAGAGTGGAGAAGGAGAAGAGGCAGGACGTGGATCGCCGGAGTGTGGCTCTGTGGGTTCTGACAGCGTCGCTCCCACTGGGCTTGGTGATGGAAGGCCAGGTGCCTTCTTAAGGCGGTCGTCCCTAGTTGAGTATTGGGCTTACCGCCAATTATGCGTTGACAGCACAGGCTGCAGATGGCAACACTATTGTCAGCAGCTGACACGTTAAAAAGCCCACACTGCAGAGCCATGTGCCGTCGTCCTGGGAGCGCCAGATGTCACCGTGCATGGTGGATGACTCGCTCCAGATACAATTGCAGTCTGCTTTTGCCTCCTGTGCCCCGCTAGCTCTGCCTGCTTCTCTTCCCTCTCTGCTGCTCCGTCTCTCCCTCTGAACTCCCTCCTTTTCCTCTCTTGTGGGCACACACGTGACGTCCATCGACATGTCATCATCATCATCTTCACCACCACTGACATTTAAGATCTCGGAGTACGCAGCAACAGCGGGGACCTCCCTCCTTGGGCTGACCTGGGTACTGTTGTCGTTGCTATCTCCTCTTCCTCATCCGATGCAAAGAATGGCTGCGCATTGGTAAGGTCTGGAAATGGATGGGAAAATAATTCCTCTGAATCGAGTGGAGGAGCAATGGTAGTGGTTGTGCTGGTGTCTTAGGGGGTTCACACGGCAGACAGTGAGGAGGGTGCAGAAGCGGAAGGCTGAGTGAGCCACTCAACCAACTCTGGTGTGTCCTTTGAAGTAATCGCACACGCCTTCTCCAACTTCCCACTTAGGCTCCGGCCTGGTGCACCTGCTCGACCCCTACCACCCCAATGGGGAATGGCCTGCCTCTTCCTCTGCCTGTCATTTTCAAAATAACCCTGTGCCAAAGTCCCTAGAGAAGAGCAGTATTTGTGGAAGCAGGTATATCACAGGCCTCAATCAGTATATGGTGGAAGTAGGTATATCAAACCCCTTAATCAGTATTTCGTAGGAGCAGGTGTATCGCAGGCCTCAATCAGTATATGGTGGAAGTAGGTATATCAAACCCCTTAATCAGTATTTTGTGGAAGCAGGTATATTGCAGGCCTCAATCAGTATTTGGTGGAAGCAGGTATATCAAACCCCTTAATCAGTATTTTGTGGAAGCAGGTATATCGCATGCCTCAATCAGTATTTGGTGGAAACAGCTATATCAAACCCCTTAATCAGTATTTTGTGGAAGCAGGTATATTACAGGCATCAATCAATATTTGGTGGAAGCAGGTATATCAAACCCCTTAATCGGTATTTTGTGGAAGCAGGTATTTGGCAGGCCTCAATCAGTATTTGGTGGAAGCAGGTATATCAAACCCCTTAATCAGTATTTTGTAGAAGCAGGTATATCGCAGACCTCAATCAAAATTTGGTGGAAGCAGGTATATCAAACCCCTTAATCAGTATTTTGTGGAAGCAGGTATATCGCAGGCCTCAATCAGTATTTGGTGGAAACAGCTATATCAAACCCCTTAATCAGTATTTTGTGGAAGCATGTATATTGCAGGCCTCAATCAGTATTTGGTGGAAACAGCTATATCAAACCCCTTAATCAGTATTTTGTGGAAACAGGTATATCGCAGGCCTCAATCAATATTTGGTGGAAGCAGGTATATCAAACCCCTTAATCAGTATTTTGTGGAAGCAGGTATATCGCAGGCCTCAATCAGTATTTGGTGGAAACAGCTATATCAAACCCCTTAATCAGTATTTTGTAGAAGCAGGTATATCGCAGGCCTCAATCAATATTTGGTGGAAGCAGGTATATCAAACCCCTTAATCAGTATTTTGTGGAAGCAGGTATATCGCAGGCCTCAATCAGTATTTTGTGGAAGCAGCTATATCAAACCCCTTAATCAGTATTTTGTAGAAGCAGGTATATCGCAGGCCTCAATCAATATTTGGTGGAAGCAGGTATATCAAACCCCTTAATCAGTATTTTGTGGAAGCAGGTATTTCACAGGCCTCAATCAGTATTTGGTGGAAGCAGGTATATCAAACCCCTTAATCAGTATTTTGTGAAAGCAGGTGTATCGCAGGCCTCAATCAATATTTGGTGGAAGCAGCTATATCAAACCCCTTAATCAGTATTTTGTGGAAGCAGGTATTTCGCAGGCCTTAATCAGTATTTGGTGGAAGCAGGTATATCAAACCCCTTAATCAGTATTTTGTAGAAGCAGGTATATTGCAGGCCTCAATCAATATTTGGTGGAAGCAGGTATATCAAACCCTTAATCAGTAATTTGTGAAAGCAGGTGTATCGCAGGCCTCAATCAATATTTGGTGGAAGCAGGTATATCAAACCCCTTAATCAGTATTTTGTGGAAGCAGGTATATCAAACCCCTTAATCAGTATTTTGTGAAAGCAGGTGTATCGCAGGCCTCAATCAGTATTTGGTGGAAACAGCTATATCAAACCCCTTAATCAGTATTTTGTAGAAGCAGGTGTATCGCAGGCCTCAATCAAGATTTGGTGGAGGCAGATATATCAAACCCCTTAATTAATATTTTGTAGAAGCAGGTATATCGCAGACCTCAATCAGTATTTGGTGGAAGCAGGTATATCAAACCCCTTAATCAGTATTTCGTAGAAGCAGGTGTATCGCAGGCCTCAATCAGTATTTGGTGGAAGCAGGTATATCAAACCCCTTAATCAGTATTTTGTGGAAGCAGGTATATTGCAGGCCTTAATGAATATTTGGTGAAAGCAGGTATATCAAACCCCTTAATCAGTATTTTGTGGAAGCAGGTATTTCGCAGGCCTCAATCAGTATTTGGTGGAAGCAGGTATATCAAACCCCTAATTAGTATTTTGTAGAAGCAGGTGTATCGCAGGCCTCAATCAGTATTTGGTGGAAGCAGGTATATCGAACCCCTTAATCAGTATTTTGTAGAAGCAGGTGTATCGCAGACCTCAATCAAAATTTGGTGGAAGCAGGTATATCAAACCCCTTAATCAGTATTTTGTGGAAGCAGGTATATCGCAGGCCTCAATCAGTATTTTGTGGAAGCAGCTATATCAAACCCCTTAATCAGTATTTTGTAGAAGCAGGTATATCGCAGGCCTCAATCAATATTTGGTGGAAGCAGGTATATCAAACCCCTTAATCAGTATTTTGTGGAAGCAGGTATTTCACAGGCCTCAATCAGTATTTGGTGGAAGCAGGTATATCAAACCCTTAATCAGTATTTTGTGAAAGCAGGTGTATCGCAGGCCTCAATCAATATTTGGTGGAAGCAGCTATATCAAACCCCTTAATCAGTATTTTGTGGAAGCAGGTATTTCGCAGGCCTCAATCAGTATTTGGTGGAAGCAGGTATATCAAACCCCTTAATCAGTATTTTGTAGAAGCAGGTATATTGCAGGCCTCAATCAATATTTGGTGGAAGCAGGTATATCAAACCCCTTAATCAGTATTTTGTGAAAGCAGGTGTATCGCAGGCCTCAATCAATATTTGGTGGAAGCAGGTATATCAAACCCTTAATCAGTATTTTGTGGAAGCAGGCATATCAAACCCTTAATCAGTATTTTGTGAAAGCAGGTGTATCGCAGGCCTCAATCAGTATTTGGTGGAAACAGCTATATCAAACCCCTTAATCAGTATTTTGTAGAAGCAGGTGTATCGCAGGCCTCAATCAAGATTTGGTGGAGGCAGATATATCAAACCCCTTAATTAATATTTTGTAGAAGCAGGTATATCGCAGACCTCAATCAAAATTTGGTGGAAGCAGGTATATCAAACCCCTTAATCAGTATTTTGTAGAAGCAGGTATATCGCAGGCCTCAATCAATATTTGGTGGAAGCAGGTATATCAAACCCCTTAATCAGTATTTTGTGGAAGCAGGTGTATCGCAGGCCTCAATCAATATTTGGTGGAAGCAGGTATATCAAACCCCTTAATCAGTATTTTGTGGAAGCAGGTGTATCGCAGGCCTCAATCAATATTTGGTGGAAGCAGGTATATCAAACCCCTTAATCAGTATTTTGTGGAAGCAGGTATATCGCAGGCCTCAATCAGTATTTGGTGGAAACAGGTATATCAAACCCCTTAATCAGTATTTTGTAGAAACAGGTGTATCGCAGGCCTCAATCAGTATTTGGTGGAAGCAGGTATATCAAACCCCTTAATCAGTATTTTGTAGAAACAGGTATATCAAACCCCTTAATCAGTATTTTGTAGAAGCAGGAATATCGCAGGCCTCAATCAATATTTGGTGGAAGTAGGTATATCAATCCCCCTAATCGGTATTTTTTGTAAGCAGGTGTATCGCAGGCCTCAATCAATATTTGGTGGAAGCAGGTATATCAATCCCCCTAATCGGTATTTTTTGTAAGCAGGTATATCACACCCCTCAATTGTTTTTTGCCACAACAGTTATATCACACCACCCTGTTTATTTAGGGCAACAGGTTACAGGTATATCGCAGCTTTCAATCAGTATTTTGTGGAAGCAGGTGTATCACACCCCTCGATCTGTTTTTTGGGGCAACAGGTATATCACACCTGTCGTAAATAGTTGTTCCAATAGCGTTTGTCCCTCTTTATACCTGCGGTATCGCAGCAGAACCGCACACAACTGCTGCACAATACAAATGCACTATAATATACTTTCTATGTTAGAGTATATTATAAGTATATCACACCCCTCAGTATATCACACTTATCAATAGCAATCCTATACCAGTCCTTAAAAGGACTTTTGTGGCCCTATTAGCTAGCGTTTGGTGTCCCTAACAGCCTGTCCCTGCTCCACAAAGCATCCTCTCCCTACACTGGCAAAACACAGAATGTAAAATGGCTGCCAGATCGGGTTCTGTTATAGGGTGGGGGTGTGTCCATGTGCTGAAACGTCTCAATTGGCTGTTCTATCCCAACTGATGGATGTGTCATGGGTCAAAGTTTGGCGCAATCCAAAAGATTATGGCGCCGGCAGACATCGCCATATTTTCGCATGTTCGGCAAATCGAGAACACGCAATGTTCACCGCGAAATGAATGCTGGGCGAACCGCAAAGCCATCTGTACATACACACTCCATGCAGATATTGTCCTTGGTCACATTCAAACCCAGGACCCCAGTGCTAATCACTGAGCCACCACTGACCCCTGAGCCACCACTGACCCCTGAGCCACCACTGACCCCTGAGCCACCACTGACCACTGAGCCACCACTGACCACTGAGCCACCACTGACCCCTGGGCCACCACTGACCACTGAGCCACCACTGACCCCTGAGCCACCACTGACCACTGAGCCATCGTGCCGTTATTTATACATGATCTGTACATTCTTGTCTGCATAGAATTATTAAATTTTAAAATTGATGCTACTAATTTAGTGTGTTTAATACCTTATAATGGATGCGGAGGTGTGTGGGGGAGGGGGGCACCAAAAAGACTTTTCGCACAGGGCGCCCTGTGACCTAAGGCCGGTCCTGAGAGACAGTAGCAGGGTGTAGGAATGGTGGTGCCCGCTCTGCGGTACGACATCCCCAAAAAGTCTGAATGTAAGAGAACCGTTCTCCTGCAGATTACAGCTAGAGATGAGCGAACTTTAAAAAAAAAGTCCGGCGTTCGGGTTGTGGTAATCGCCGCATCCCGTTATGGATTCAACTACCGCGGACTATCGCGGTATATGGAATCCATAAGGGGCGGCTTCCACCAACCCGAACTGTTGAGCTAACCGAAGGACCTGGGCTGACGTCACTGTCATGTGATCAGTGCAGGGGCGTGGCTCAGCACTGGATTTGATCCTGTGCTGAGCCACGCCCCTGCACTGATCACATGACGGTGACATCACCCCAGGTCCTTCGGCTTTCAACAGTTCGGGTTGGTGGCAGCCGCCTTATGGATTCCATATGCCGCTATAGTGGAATCCATAACGGGATGCGGCGATTACACAACCCGAACACCGAACACGGACACCGGACTTTTTTAAAGTTCGCTCATCTCTAATTACAGCACATTTCATGGTGACAGGTTCTCTTTAACCGCTTGCCGACCGCCTAACGCACGGATGCATCCAGGCGGCGGCAGGTTTGTTCCTCCTGGACGCATCCGCGCGTCATCTCGCGAGAGGCGAGATTTGCTGTGAACGCGCACGCACGTTCACAGCAGAGCACAGCTCGGCAGTGATACTGCAGCCTGACAGCGATGATCAATCGCTGGCAGGCTGTAGATGTAAGATGTAAAATAAATGAAATCAAACAGGTATATCAGACGCTGTTTTGTTTTATATATATTAGGACATGTTCTATATTTTTGCGGAACGGAAGTGCAGACCCGGAATCGCGGATCCGTAATTCCGGATCCGAGCGGGACAAAGTCTGTCCCCATAGAAATGAATGGGTCCGCAATTCCGTTCCGCAAACAGAATTGCGACGTGTGAATGGGGCATAAGGGTCCCCTATCACCGCCAGTTAGTTAGCTACTTGTTTTATCCACATTGATCGATGCGAATGAAAAAATCTGTGCCGTTCATTTTTTTTCTTTTTTCAGCGCAGAGGCTGAACGGAAAGAAAAATCTCATTACCCGTATGCTCAATATAAGGATAATCGCAGAAACTCCTAATGCTGGCCATACGTGTAATTATTGCGGAGACCTTCAAATGCCAGGGCAGTACAAACACCCCACATGTGACCCCATTTTAGAGAGAAGACACCCCAAGGTATTCCGTGAGGGGTATGGTGAGTTCATGTAAAATTTTATTTTTTGTCACAAGTTAGTGGAATATGAGACTTTGTAAAAAAAAAAAAAATCAATTTCCGCTAACTTGTGCCAAAATTTTTTTTTTCTGTGAACTCGCCATGCCCCTCACAGAATACCTTGGGGTGTCTTCTTTCCACAATGGGGTCACATGTGGGTATTTATACTGCCCTGGCATTTTAGGAGCCCTAAAGCGTGAGAATCCAAATGCGTAAAAATGCCCTGTGAAATCTAAAGGTACTCATTGGTTTTAGGGCCCTTTGCGCATCTTGGCTGCAAAAAGTGTCACTCATGTGGTATTGCCGTACTCAGGAGAAGTAGGGCAATGTGTTTTGGGGTGTATTTTTATATATACCCATACTTTGTGTGAGAAATATCGCTGTAAACGACAACTTTTTAAAAATTTTTATACAAAGTTGTCAATTTACAGAGATATTTCTCTCACCCAACATGGGTATATGTAAAAATACACCCCAAAACACATTGCCCTACTTCTCCTGAGTACGGCGATACCACATGAGTGACACTTTTTTGCAGCCAAGATGCGCAAAGGGGCCCTAAAACCAATGAGTACCTTTAGGTTTTACAGGGATGCTCACAATTTAGCCCCGCCGAAAATGCCAGAACACAGGATTTCACAGGGCATTTTTACGCATTTTTCTTCTCGCGCTTTAGGGCCCCTAAAATGCCAGGGCAGTATAAATACCCCACATGTGACCCCATTTTGGAAAGAAGACACCCCAAGGTATTCCGTGAGGGGTATGGTGAGTTCACAGAAATTTGTTTTTTTTGGCACAAGTTAGCGGAAATTGATATTTATTTTTATTTTTTTGTTTTTTACAAAGTCTCATACTTCACTAACTTGTGACAAAAATAAAATTTTACATGAACTCCCCATGCCCCTCACGGAATACGTTGGAGTGTCTTCTTTCCAAAATAGGGTCACATGTGAGGTATTTATAATGTCCTGGCATTTTAGGGCCCCTAAAGCGTGAGAAGAAGTCTGGAATCCAAATGTGTAAAAATGCCCTGTGAAAGAAGAAGTAGGGCAATGTGTTTTGGGGTGTATTTTTACATATACCCATGCTGGGTGTGAGAAATATCTCTGTAAATGACAACTTTTTAAAAAATTTTATACAAAGTTGTCAGTTTACAGAGATATTTCTCTCACCCAACATGGGTATATGTAAAAATACACCCCAAAACACATTGCCCTACTTCTCCTGAGTTCGGCGATACCACATGAGTGACACTTTTTTGCAGCCAAGATGCGCAAAGGGGCCCTAATTCCAATGAGTACCTTTAGATCTTACATGGCTGCTCACAATTTAGCCCCGCCCAAAATGCCAGAACAGTAAACACACCCCACAAATGACCCCATTTCGGAAAGTAGACACCCCAAGGTATTCACTGAGGGGCATAGTGAGTCGGTGGGAGATTTTATTTTTTTTGCCAGAAGTCAGCAGAAATGGAAACTTTATTATTTTTATTTTTTCCTCAGAAAGTGTCATTTTCCGCTAACTTGTGAAAAAAATGAAATGATACATGAACTCACCATGCCCCTCCGTGAATACTCTGGGGTGTCTTCTTTCTAAAATGGTGTTATTTGGGGGTATTTATACTATCCTGACATTCTAGCACCTGAAGAAACATGACAGGCGCTCAGAAAGTCAGAGCTGCTTCAAAATGCCGAAATTCACTTTTTTGCACCATAGTTTGTAAACGCTATAACTTTTACCCAAACCAATAAATATACACTTATTGGATTTTTTTTTATCAAAGACATGTAGAACAATAAATTTTGCGAAAAATTTATATAGAAATGTAGTTTTAAAAAAAATTACAACAGAAAGTGAAAAATGTCATTTTTACAAAAATTTCGGTAATTTTTGATTAATAGCAAAAAAGTAAAAATGTCAGCAACAATGAAATACCACCAAATGAAAGCTCTATTAGTGAGAAGAAAAGGAGGTAAAATTCATTTGGGTGGTAAGTTGTATGACGGAGCAATAAACCGTGAAAGTAGCGTAGTACGGAATTGTAAAAGTGGCCTGGTCATTAAGGGTGTTTAAGCTAGGGGGCCGAGGGGTTAAAGGGCATCGGCTTTTCTTTAACCCTTATAGGACGAAGGGCGTACATGTACGCCCTTCGTCCGGACTTTAAAGATGGCGCCCGCTCCCGCACGGAGCGGGCGCATGAGCTGCGGGTAAGCGCTTGATTCATCAAGCTGACACCCACAGCTCATGTCCGCGACCGGCAGCGATGCCGATCGCGGACATTTAACCCCTCAGATGCCGTGGTCAATCCTGACCACGGCATCTGATCGCGCAAAACCGAAAGTTTCACTTTCGGTTTTGCTCGGCCCCTGATGGCCACAAGGGGAGCCGGGCATGCATGTAGTACCCTAGGTTTCTGTGAATGAAACCTAGGTTACTACATAGTATTCCTATGGAGCCTATGACTGTAATAGGCTCCATAGGAAATATGCGATTTTCTCATATATTCCAATGCTATTGCACTGGAATATATGAGAATAGCAATCTGATGATTGCATCTTATAGTTCCCTATGGGAACTATAAGAAAGTGGTAAAAAAAAAGTTTAAAAAATAAAAATAAAATAAAAAAATATAAAAATTCAAATCACCCCCTTTCCCCAAAATGAAAATAAAATAAATAAAAAATAAAAAATTACACATAATGGGTGTCGCAATGTGCGAAAACGCCCATACTATAATAATATTAAAAATATTCACCATACGGTAAACATAAAAACGGAAAGAAAGCGTCCAAATGGCTAATTCGCCATTTTTGGACGCTTCATTTCCTAAAAAAATGAATAAAAAGTGATCAAAACACCATACGCACCCCATAATGGTATCAATTAAAAGTTCAGATTGCCCGCAAAAAATGAGCCCCTACACTGCTCCGTACGCATAATTACAAAAAGTTATAGGGGTCAAAACATGGCGACAAAAAAATGAAATAAAAAAATTCCCACTTTTAATTTTTTTCACTATCAAAGCATAAGAAAAACTATACATATTAGGTATTGCCGGATTCGTACTGACCTGAAGAATAAAATTAACCAGTCAGTTTTATCGCAAATCGAACGTTGTAATTTAAAAACCCGTAAAACTGTGGTGAAATTGCTATTTTTTTGCAATTTCACCCCATTTGGAATTTTTTTCCCGTTTCCCACTACATCACATGCAAAAATAAATGGTAGCGTTAAAAAGTACAACTTGTCCCGCAAAAAACAAGCCGTCATATGGCTATGTGAGCGGAAATATAAAAATGTTATGGCTTTTGGAAGGCAGGGAGCGCAAAACAAAAACGCAAAAATCCCAAAACCCCCGGTCCTTAAGGGGTTAATAGAAAGGTCAGAGATCTCCACCGTAATGTGACCCCTGGGTTCGAACAAATGAGGGCCGGGACGGGATGTGATCCCTGTGCTGGTGTACCTCAGTGAGGAGGTCGTCTAGCCTATTGTGTACATGAGACCTCTCTCATCAGGTATGTAATCCTCCAGCCATCCTTCTGCCCTTGTCCTCATAGCCTGTGCCCCCCGGGGACCTGTGACGATCCATAGAACCGGGGTCCCTGATCTAATCCCTTTGTCTACTACAGGGATCAGCAACCTTCGGCACTCCATCTGCTGTAAAACTAAAACTCCCAGCATGCAAACATGCTCGGCTGTTCTCACAACTTCCACAGAAGTGAATGGAGGATTCTGGGAGTTGTAGTCTCAGAACATCTGGAGTGCCAGAGGTTGCTGATCCCTGGTCTACTATATCCAGAATTTATTAACAAGAAATAGCTGCAGTAATGTTTCCGTAACCAGGTCACCTCTCAGCCTGTGGATGTGTCATAAATGTCTGAGGTGAGAAAACCCTTTAACTGTCTATATTCCCTATACATCAGTGCAGGGGGCGGGCTCAGCAAGGGAAAGGAGGTGAGGTGGTGAAGGACCTGGGGTGACATCACTATCATGTGATCAGAGCGGGGGGCGGAGCTCAGCTGTAACCATAGACCTCACAATAGTGACATCATCACAGGTCCTTTACCACCTTGTATCTCTAGTGCTAAGCCCCGCCCCCTGCACTGATCACATGACGGTGACGTCACCCCAGGTCCTTCAGCTCTGGCAGTGCAGCAGATACCGGGCAGGTCCTGGTCGGTAGTCAGGGCTCTTGTTCTCTCTGGTATCAGCCATTCCTCCAGCCTGCAGGTAAGATGAGCTGTGAGGAGACAGTGTGGTGGAGAGCTCAGACATGTCACCTCTGGAGATTCTCCTCCATTACACACAAGGAATCCTTCTCCGCTCCTCAGCTTAGTATGATGGGGGGAGTAGTGGGGATAGTGGGGGTTGTCATCATTCGCTGGCCCCTGACAGTCCTGGTGAGGGGCCCCTATCTCCAGGAGGAGAATGAATGGAGCGGGGCCCGGCCTGAGCTCAGCTCTCTCCAGTCTCTTCTCTAGGAGTTCTGGACACAGCTGAGCACAGCCCAGAGGTGGGACCTGCATCTATCAGACACTTATCTCCTGTGGAGCCACCAGAGACCTCCATGTTGGGGCCCCTGGAATCCATATGGTGGGGGCCCCTCCAGGCTCAGGCAGTGCGGTTCTGGAGGTGACATCTGGTCTTGTCCCCTGGATGATTTCCTCTCCTCTCCTCATAAAGGCGCCTGCAGCACTAGAAGCCTCCAGCTCCTCCAGTTCTCTCCTCTTCTCCTGAATGAGCCCCGAGGATGGACGGGAAGGAGATCAGCAGAAGAATATTAGACCTCACCTTTGAGATCATCTCCCTGCTGAGCGGAGAGGTAAACTTCTCTAGATTTCTCTCCTCTGTATTGTATTCTGTAACAAGTCAGACATCGGGGAGGAGAATCCATCATAGGAAGTGATAGGAAGAGTCCAGGGTCCTGGAGAACGGCCCCCAGACCTTCCAAGGGTCGGAGAACCTGAAGATCAGCCCCCAGTATGGTGAGTGATGTGTCATGTGACCAGTGACCAATAGTCATGTAGGAGCCATGAGGAGGTAAGTAGGCACGTTGTACCAGGAGGAGAGGCCGGAGGAGAGCACATGGCCCCTGAAGGGTTTATTCCCTAAGTGTCTCTCTCCATCCACAGGAGTACACAATAGTGAAGAAGACATCGGGGACTGTGTGACTCCCATCATCCATCTCCAGGAGTCAGGAGGGCGGAGCAGGACCCCTCACCCCATCACAGAGCCTCCCCTCACCCCTGATACATGAGCAGAAGATCCTAGAGCTCACCCACAAGATGATGGAGCTGCTGACTGGAGAGGTGACACTGCTGGGAATGCTGGGAAATTCTCCAGTAACAGCACTGGAGGGTCTGGGTGATGACGGTGTCATTGTGTTGTCAGGTTCCTATAAGGTGTCAGGACGTCACTGTCTATTTCTCCATGGAGGAGTGGGAGTATATAGAAGGACACAAGGATCTGTACAAGGAGGCCATGATGGAGGAGCACCAGCCTCTTATATCACAGGGTAAGAGCCGTCATGTGCAGTGTATACACGTGTGTGCAGTGACATGTAATGGAGGAGCACCAGCCTCTTATATCACAGGGTAAGAGCCGTCATGTGCAGTGTGTACACGTGTGTGCAGTGACATGTAATGGAGGAGCACCAGCCTCTTATATCACAGGGTAAGAGCCGTCATGTGCAGTGTATACACGTGTGTGCAGTGACATGTAATGGAGGAGCACCAGCCTCTTATATCACAGGGTAAGACCCGTCATGTGCAGTGTATACACGTGTGTGCAGTGATATGTAATGGAGGAGCACCGGCCTCTTATATCACAGGGTAAGAGCCGTCATGTGCAGTGTATACACGTGTGTGCAGTGACATGTAATGGAGGAGCACCAGCCTCTTATATCACAGGGTAAGAGCTGTCATGTGCAGTGTATACACGTGTGTGCAGTGACATGTAATGGAGAAGCACCAGCCTCTTATATCACAAGGTAAGAGCCGTCATGTGCAGTGTATACACGTGTGTGCAGTGACATGTAATGGAGGAACACCAGCCTCTTATATCACAAGGTAAGAGCCGTCATGTGCAGTGTATACACGTGTGTGCAGTGACATGTAATGGAGGAGCACCAGCCTCTTATATCACAGGGTAAGAGCCGTCATGTGCAGTGTATACACGTGTGTGCAGTGACATGTAATGGAGGAGCACCAGCCTCTTATATCACAGGGTAAGAGCCGTCATGTGCAGTGTATACACGTGTGTGCAGTGACATGTAATGGAGGAGCACCAGCCTCTTATATCACAGGGTAAGAGCTGTCATGTGCAGTGTATACACGTGTGTGCAGTGATATGTAATGGAGGAGCACCAGCCTCTTATATCACAAGGTAAGAGCCGTCATGTGCAGTGTATACACGTGTGTGCAGTGACATGTAATGGAGGAGCACCAGCCTCTTATATCACAGGGTAAGAGCCGTCATGTGCAGTGTATACACGTGTGTGCAGTGACATGTAATGGAGGAGCACCAGCCTCTTATATCACAGGGTAAGAGCCGTCATGTGCAGTGTATACACGTGTGTGCAGTGACATGTAATGGAGGAGCACCTGCCTCTTATATAACAGTGTAAGAGCCTTCATGTGCAGTGTATACACGTGTGTGCAGTGACATGTAATGGAGGAGCACCAGCCTCTTATATCACAGGGTAAGAGCCGTCATGTGCAGTGTATACACGTGTGTGCAGTGACATGTAATGGAGGAGCACCAGCCTCTTATATCACAGGGTAAGAGCCGTCATGTGCAGTGTGTACACGTGTGTGCACTGACATGTAATGGAGGAGCACCAGCCTCTTATATCACAGGGTAAGAGCTGTCATGTGCAGTGTATACACGTGTGTGCAGTGACATGTAATGGAGGAGCTCCAGCCTCTTATATCACAGGGTAAGAGCCGTCATGTGCAGTGTATACACGTGTGTGCAGTGACATGTGATGGAGGAGCACCAGCCTCTTATATCACAGGGTAAGAGCCGTCATGTGCAGTGTATACACGTGTGTGCAGTGACATGTGATGGAGGAGCACTAGCCTCTTATATCACAGGGTAAGAGCCGTCATGTGCAGTGTATACACGTGTGTGCAGTGACATGTAATGGAGGAGCACCAGCCTCTTATATCACAAGGTAAGAGCCGTCATGTGCAGTGTATACACGTGTGTGCAGTGACATGTAATGGAGGAGCACCAGCCTCTTATATCACAGGGTAAGAGCCGTCATGTGCAGTGTATACACGTGTGTGCAGTGACATGTAATGGAGGAGCACCAGCCTCTTATATCACAGGGTAAGAGCCTTCATGTGCAGTGTATACACGTGTGTGCAGTGACATGTAATGGAGGAGCACCAGCCTCTTATATCACAGGGTAAGAGCCGTCATGTGCAGTGTATACACGTGTGTGCAGTGACATGTAATGGAGGAGCACCAGCCTCTTATATCACAGGGTAAGAGCCGTCATGTGCAGTGTATACACGTGTGTGCAGTGACATGTAATGGAGGAGCACCAGCCTCTTATATCACAGGGTAAGAGCCGTCATGTGCAGTGTATACACGTGTGTGCAGTGACATGTGATGGAGGAGCACCAGCCTCTTATAATCACATGGTAAGAGCCGTCATGTGCAGTGTATACACGTGTGTGCAGTGACATGTAATGGAGGAGCACCAGCCTCTTATATCACAGGGTAAGAGCCGTCATGTGCAGTGTATACACGTGTGTGCAGTGACATGTAATGGAGGAGCACCAGCCTCTTATATCACAAGGTAAGAGCCGTCATGTGCAGTGTATACACGTGTGTGCAGTGACATGTAATGGAGGAGCACCAGCCTCTTATATCACAGGGTAAGAGCCTTCATGTGCAGTGTATACACGTGTGTGCAGGAACATGTACACACCTGGTGTACACTTACGATCTCCGTCCTCCACCATGTCTCTCCGTTATGTCCATGACCACACCAGGGACTGTCTACATCCAGTCCAGGAAAGAGGAACCCCCAGGATCTGAATTATGGAGCGGTAAGTCTTCTGTACATTTGAAGGGGTTTTCTGACATGTTTATACTGATGACCTGTCCTCACTAGAGGTCATCAGTGTCGGATCAGCGGGGTCAGACACCGGGGACCCTCGCCGATCAGCTTTTTGAGGAGGCAGTAGCTCCTATCATCAGAGCTCGCCCAGCACAGCGCTGCACATTGTATGGTGGTTGTGCTTGGTATCACAGCTCAGCCTCATTCACTTCAATAGGACTGAGCTCCTAGGCCATGTGACCGATGAACACGACCACTGGCTTAGGTTACTCTACAGGAAGCATCCGATCCAAATTTTTTGTGGAACGGATGCGGACAGATTCAGTTCAATGGGTCCTTAAAAAATGCTGACAGCGCACCGTGTGTTGTCCGCATCCGTACGTCAGTTCTGTATCTCCATAAAAAAGATAGAACATGTCCTGTTCTTGCGGACAAGGATGGTCATTGTTACACTGGCTCCACAAAAAAAACGGATGGAAAATGGATGTAGTCCGCATTGTGCAAACCGCAGACTACATACGGTCGTGTGAATGTCGCCTTGACAACATGTGCACAGAAATCTGGCGCAGCTCTGACCAGAAATCCCCTCCGGCTCCTGAGCAGCTGTAGATTTCTTTCTCAGCCACAAAGATCTCCTGAAGATGCTCCGGAATCGTTACCTCTTGATAATTCGGGTGCATCGCACAGCAGCGAGGTCACTGTTCAGACTGGTGTAAGAAGCCTCAGTCGTAATACATTCCTCTGCACAACCGCCATCAGCGCCCTCACAGTAAAGAGACATTATGGCGCACAGGAGATAACACAAGGTGTAATAGACAGAACGGAGGTCAGTGGGTGAAAGGAGTCCCATAGTACTTACCTCAGATACAAGTCGGTCAGGATGGGAGCTACCTGCGTCTTTCCCCCTTCAGGGGAGGTAGAATACGGCTCAGGAGGAGGATTCTCACCATGAGAGGAGTTTACAGCGATTCTCCTCGCGCTCAGTCAGCGACCATAGCCTGTGTCTACAGAGAAGGGGAGAGCAGTGTCTCTAAGGCAAGTCCTGTAAGTCGCTCGGAGCGTTCTCCGTGGATCGGACATTTTTCAGCAAATCCCACAGATGACGATCGACTTGAGATGTGGGAATCTGGAGACAGGTCCTCACCTCCATCTCCTTGTGATGTTCCTCAGTCCTGGACAGTTTTTGCAGTGTAGCCGGACATTATCCTGCTGAAAGAGGGCGACGCCATTAGGGGGCACTGCTACCACGGAGGGTGGTACTTGGTGGTACATGTCACATCCACATGATGCCAGGAGACAAGGTTTTCAGAAGACTATTGCCCAGAGCATCGCACTGCCCTCACCAGCTTGTCTTCTTCCCATAGTGCTATCTGCCCCCAGGCAGTGGAAGTGACTCTAGGAGCCCACCAGTAGAAGTGACTCTAGGGGCCCACCAGTGGAAGTGACTCTAGGAGCCCACCAGTGGAAGTGACTCTAGGAGCCCACCAGTGGAAGTGACTCTAGGGGCCCACCAGTGGAAGTGACTCTAGGGGCCCACCAGTGGAAGTGACTCTAGGGGCCCACCAGTGGAAGTGACTCTAGGGGCCCACCAGTGGATGTGACTCTAGGGGCCCACCAGTAGAAGTGACTCTAGGAGCCCACCAGTGGAAGTGACTCTAGGGGCCCACCAGTGAAAGTGACTCTAGGGGCCCACCAGTGGAAGTGACTCTAGGGGCCCACCAGTGGAAGTGACTCTAGGGGCCCACCAGTGGAAGTGTCTCTAGGAGCCCACCAGTAGAAGTGACTCTAGGAGCCCACCAGTAGAAGTGACTCTAGGGGCCCACCAGTAGAAGTGACTCTAGGAGCCCACCAGTGGAAGTGACTCTAGGGGCCCACCAGTGGAAGTGACTCTAGGGGCCCACCAGTGGAAGTGACTCTAGGAGCCCACCAGTGGAAGTGACTCTAGGGGCCCACCAGTAGAAGTGACTCTAGGGGCCCACCAGTAGAAGTGACTCTAGGGGCCCTCCCTATAGTTTTATGCAAATATTGACACTTAAGGGGGTTTTCTGATTTGCATCAACATCCTTTATATAGGAAGCTGCAGTGTAATAGCGCACATGACAGCTGCCGCCAATCGCTGGCGCTGTACACCACTGAGGCCAGGGATTAGTTACAGGGAATTTACCGCAGCAGCCAAAACATCATGTCCCAGCTGCAGCCTGGCGGAGAGAACAGAGTATTGGTGCTGGATCAGGTAGTGATCAGGATGGTGAGATTAAGTGTTTTTGTTTTGTTTTTTCATTTCTATTTTAACAGCATCCCTGTAGTTTGGCCTCAAAAATCTGAACTTAGCCCCCCCCCCCCCCCATCAAGCTCAGTACTTAGATAAGGTAACAGAACCAAGCTGTCATACATGCATGCACTCTTACATAGACACACTGTCATACATGCATGCACTCTTACATACACACACTGTCATACATGCAGCACTCTTACATACACACACTGTCATACATGCAGCACTCTTACATACACACACTGTCATACATGCAGCACTCTTACATACACACACTGTCATACATGCAGGCACTCTTACATACACTGTCATACATGCAGGCACTCTTACATACACACACAGTGTCATACATGCAGGCACTCTTACATACACACACTGTCATACATGCAGCACTCTTACATACACACACTGTCATACATGCAGGCACTCTTACATACACTGTCATACATGCAGGCACTCTTACATACACTGTCATACATGCAGGCACTCTTACATACACACACTGTCATACATGCAGGCACTCTTACATACACACACTGTCATACATGCAGGCACTCTTACATACACACACTGTCATACATGCAGGCACTCTTACATACACACACTGTCATACATGCAGCACTCTTACATACACTGTCATACATGCAGCACTCTTACATACACACACTGTCATACATGCAGCACTCTTACATACACTGTCATACATGCATGCACTCTTACATACACTGTCATACATGCAGGCACTCTTACATACACTGTCATACATGCAGGCACTCTTACATACAGATTTTTGTGGTTTGCCTGCGCTGCCGTATAGTCAGTACAAAACAGTCCACCTATTATAGGTAGACTCCGCTGCTTCTTTATCGAGACCGGGCTCTGTTGCTGCCCTCGTGTGATTTAGTGTATAGGAAAGAATCGCGAGTAGCGATAATGATAAAGAGCGCTGGTGGTTTGTGCTGATATATCTAGAGTTGTGAAAAACAGGAGTTTTAAAATCTTATCTAGCGGTGGTTAATTAGTAGAATTGTAGTAGAGTGTTATTAATAGTACAGGTATTCGATGGTAAGATAAAGAGTTAAAGTCAGTAATGTAATTCCCTCTGACTCCGTTTATCGTTACCTTTTCTCTTGTCAGTCCTTCCTTAAGCGTCCGATCGCCATTGTGCAAAAATTTCGCCTTCAGGTTTTCTTCTGTTCACTTACCAGCACAAACGCTGCTCTGGCCGGCAGCACGCGCTGTGCGAAGGAACGTGAAGTAGTGTTAGAGCGTTGTCCTGGAGATTCCTGTGGGTGACGTCACCACTGGTAGTACGGTAGCCTCCAAGGTCCACAATTCTTCCTACGCGTTTCAAAGCCTTGCGGGCTTCTTCATCATCATCGCAAGGCTTTGAAACGCGTAGGAAGAATTGTGGACCTTGGAGGCTACCGTACTACCAGTGGTGACGTCACCCACAGGAATCTCCAGGACAACGCTCTAACACTACTTCACGTTCCTTCGCACAGCGCGTGCTGCCGGCCGGAGCAGCGTTTGTGCTGGTAAGTGAACAGAAGAAAACCTGAAGGCGAAATTTTTGCACAATGGCGATCGGACGCTTAAGGAAGGACTGACAAGAGAAAAGGTAACGATAAACGGAGTCAGAGGGAATTACATTACTGACTTTAACTCTTTATCTTACCATCGAATACCTGTACTATTAATAACACTCTACTACAATTCTACTAATTAACCACCGCTAGATAAGATTTTAAAACTCCTGTTTTTCACAACTCTAGATATATCAGCACAAACCACCAGCGCTCTTTATCATTATCGCTACTCGCGATTCTTTCCTATAAACACTCTTACATACACACACTGTCATACATTCAGCACTCTTACATACACACACTGTCATACATGCAGGCACTCTTACATACACACACTGTCATACATGAGGTTTAACACTGACAAATGTAAAGTTATGCACATGGGAAGGAATAATGCAAGTCACCCGTACATACTAAATGGTAAAACACTCAGTAACACTGACATGGAAAAGGATCTAGGAATTTTAATAAATAACAAACTAAGCTGTAAAAACCAGTGTCAGGCAGCTGCTGCTAAGGCCAATAAGATAATGGGTTGCATCAAAAGGGGCATAGACGCCTGTGATGGAAATATAGTCTTACCACTTTACACATCACTGGTCAGACCACACATGGAGTACTGTGTACAGTTCTGGGCTCCCATGAACAAGGCAGACATAGCAGAGCTAGAGAGGGTTCAGAGGAGGGCAACTAAAGTAATAACTGGAATGGGGCAACTACAGTACCCTGAAAGGGTATCAAAATTAGGGTTATTCACTTTAGAAAAAAGACGACTGAGGGGAGATCTAATAACTATGTATAAATATATCAGGGGTCAGTACAAAGATCTCTCCCATCATCTATTTATCCCCAGGACTGTGACGAGGGGACATCCTCTGCGTCTGGAGGAAAGAAGGTTTCTACACAAACATAGAAAAGGGTTCTTCACGGTAAGAGCAGTAAGACTATGGAACTCTCTGCCTGAGGAGGTGGTGATGGTGAGTACAATAAAGGGATTCAAGAGGGGCCTGGATGTATTTCTGGAGCGTAATAATATTACAGGCTATAGCTACTAAAGATGGGTCGTTGATCCAGGGAGTTATTCTGACTGCCTGATTGGAGTCGGGAAGGAATTTTTTCCCCTTAAGTGGGGAAAATTGGCTCTACCTCACAGGGGTTTTTTGCCTTCCTCTGGATCAACTTGCAGGAAACAGGTCGAACTGGATGGACAAATGTCTTTTTTCAGCCTTATATACTATGTTACTATGTGTAACGGACCGTTACGCACACAACTCCGTTTAGGCGATATTCCCTTTTCCGGATAGACCAGCAGCTACTGCAATCACCAACTTCCCGAACAAGAGACACACGAATTCACCCTGGAAGCAGCCGAACAGGAAAAGCAATATGAACAGCTTACACTCCTGGCAATCAGCATACAGTCAAATCCCCCCCAATAACGAGACGACACTTCGTTTGAGGGTCAAGCAGGAACTCTATCTTTTATTAAGGGCTACCTGCCCGGTATTTATCCAGGTCTCCCACCTGGTGGACACTCCCCTAGAGGACCAGAAGGAAGACTGCGACACGGGATACAGCAGCCAATCACACACATTGGGACAATACAGACACACCCAGCATATCCCTCCCCTCTGCCTGTGATACAATCACCCTACATGGGTAATGCAATCACCACAGGCAGGCGAATACACAATGTCTTCTGTCCTGGAGACAATTGAGGAGTCATTCAA
Organism: Bufotes viridis; assembly: GCA_033119425.1. Classification (NCBI taxonomy): domain Eukaryota; kingdom Metazoa; phylum Chordata; class Amphibia; order Anura; family Bufonidae; genus Bufotes; species Bufotes viridis. The sequence goes on along the minus strand of CM065589.1, from coordinate 7,189,601 downwards.
TTATCTCTCAGGACAAAGGGAAATCGCCAATACACATGTGGGGACAATAGGACAGACATCACTATTCAATACACAATGTCCCACCCTTTACAATACACAGACATTTAACATATCCCCAGATGGCTTGGATCTGAGCGCTCAATATATCCAGGGATAGAGGCAGACTCCATTGAGCACATGGTTGCAAAAGGACATAAAACATATACGTTACAATTACTACATAAAACATATACATGCCACATATCCCCAGATAGCTTAGGTCTGAGCGCACATTATTGAATGGCGCTCAGACCACACATGTCCAGTTCCATTGCCATGGAGCTAAAGTCTTTCCCATAGTCTTTCATTATACGAATGGGCTCCATAGCAGAGCTATCTGGGGCATCACCGCTCAAACAGGACAAGCATACATGGGGCCATAGTCGCAGGGCAGGAGGCGAGCAAGCAGTCCCTTCCAGGAAACTGGGGCAGACTCTGGTACAGGGTCCAGTCCGCTACATTTCTCCCTTTACCAAAGAGACTAACAGGGTATCTGACCTCCTGCCGGTCAGTGCCCTGGTTAGTCCAGCAACCCACCCACGAAGCACAAACAGCAGTACAGCCCACGCACAATAAATGGTTACTACACCTGGATAAAGTAGCAACTTGTCCATGTCCAGGTGCCTCACTACGGCTGTGCGGGGGACTGGTAGACTGCCTAGGTGGGTTGCTGAGTGGGCAGAGACCGGCGATACTCTGCCCTGGGGCCAGCGCTACCACGGAAGTAGCCTGGTGGGAGCCTGGTTGTGGGGGAGGAGACCGACTGTCTCCCTCTGGATAAACCGCTCTGTGGCTGGCGGACAGGACCGACCATCCTTGCCCCTTGTGCTGCAAGTGCAGAGACCACGGTCCCATCTGCACCGTTGGGGGCGTAACATCTCCCCTTGGTGGGTTAGGTTGCCGCTGGAGAGAGGGTGTAACAAGCCCCTCTCTCTGAACTGTAGACTGCCGCTGGGGAGAGCGGGTAGCAGGCTCCTCTCCCTGACCCTCTCTCTGCTGGTGGAGGGGGACCAACTGTCTCCCTTTCAATATCTTGTCCTGCTGCTGGGGTACACACTGCAGCTGGGGAGGAAGGATGACACCTTTAGCTCCCTGGGGTACACACTGTCGCTGGGGAGGAAGGGAAACACCTTCAGCTCCCGGGGTAGACACTGCCGCTGGGGAGGAAGGATGACACCTTCAGCTCCCGGGGTAGACACAGCCGCTGTGGAGGAAGGACGGCACCTTCAGCTCCCGGGGTACACACTGCCGCTGGGGAGGAAGGATGACACCTTTAGCTCCCTGGGGTACACACTGTCGCTGGGGAGGAAGGGAAACACCTTCAGCTCCCGGGGTAGACACTGCCGCTGGGGAGGAAGGACGGCACCTTCAGCTCCCTGGGGTACACACAGCCGCTGGGGAGGGAGGACGGCACCTTCAGCTCCCTGGGATACACCCTGCCACTGGGGAGGAAGGACAACACCTTCAGCTCCCTGGGGTACACACTGCCGCTGGGGAGGAAGGACGACACCTTCAGCTCCCTGGGGTACACACTGCCGCTGGGGAGGAAGGACGAAAGCTTCAGCTCCCTGGGGTACACACTGCCGCTGTGGAGGAAGGACGGCACCTTCAGCTCCCGGGGGTACACACGGCCGCTGGGGAGGAAGGATGACATCTTCAGCTCTCCGGAGCGCACTCAGCCGCTGGGGAGGGCGGACGATACCATCTGCCATGAACTGCAGGTACTCTGCTGTTATCCTCCTCACGAACTGCACAGATTTCTCCGGGGTTGGGTCCGAAGAAAATCAGCCGTGATCTCAGCTCTCTGTCAAATTCCTCCTGCGTGTAGCTGGGTGCCATGCTTGTTCTCCTGAAGTTCTTTCTTTTGTAGATAGGGCGCTGTACGGGTACTGGCGTTGCCCTCACTTTGTAATCCAAGGAATGGTGTTGCCCTGTAGATGTCCTTCTGGGCTGTGGAAATGATCCCGCTTGCCACCAAATGTAACGGACCGTTACGCACACAACTCCGTTTAGGCGATATTCCCTTTTCCGAATAGACCAGCAGCTACTGCAATCACCAACTTCCCGAACAAGAGACACACGAATTCACCCTGGAAGCAGCCGAACAGGAAAAGCAATATGAACAGCTTACACTACTGGCAATCAGCATACAGTCAAATCCCCCCCAATAACGAGACGACACTTCGTTTGAGGGTCAAGCAGGAACTCTATCTTTTATTAAGGGCTACCTGCCCGGTATTTATCCAGGTCTCCCACCTGGTGGACACTCCCTAGAGGACCAGAAGGAAGACTGCGACACGGGATACAGCAGCCAATCACACACATTGGGACAATACAGACACACCCAGCATATCCCTCCCTCTGCCTGTGATACAATCACCCTACATGGGTAATGCAATCACCACAGGCAGGCGAATACACAATGTCTTCTGTCCTGGAGACAATTGAGGAGTCATTCAATTATCTCTCAGGACAAAGGGAAATCGCCAATACACATGTGGGGACAATAGGACAGACATCACTATTCAATACACAATGTCCCACCCTTTACAATACACAGACATTTAACATATCCCCAGATGGCTTGGATCTGAGCGCTCAATATATCCAGGGATAGAGGCAGACTCCATTGAGCACATGGTTGCAAAAGGACATAAAACATATACGTTACAATTACTACATAAAACATATACATGCCACATATCCCCAGATAGCTTAGGTCTGAGCGCACATTATTGAATGGCGCTCAGACCACACATGTCCAGTTCCATTGCCATGGAGCTAAAGTCTTTCCCATAGTCTTTCATTATACGAATGGGCTCCATAGCAGAGCTATCTGGGGCATCACCGCTCAAACAGGACAAGCATACATGGGGCCATAGTCGCAGGGCAGGAGGCGAGCAAGCAGTCCCTTCCAGGAAACTGGGGCAGACTCTGGTACAGGGTCCAGTCCGCTACACTATGTTACTATGTTACATGCAGGCACTCTTACATACGCACACTGTCATACATTCAGCACTCTTACATACACACACTGTCATACATGCAGGCACTCTTACATACGCACACTGTCATACATTCAGCACTCTTACATACACACACTGTCATACATGCAGGCACTCTTACATACACACACTGTCATATATGCAGGCACTCTTACATACACACACTGTCATACATGCAGCACTCTTACATACACACACTGTCATACATGCAGGCACTCTTACATACACACACTGTCATACATGCAGGCACTCTTACATACACACACTGTCATACATGCAGGCACTCTTACATACACACACTGTCATACATGCAGGCACTCTTACATACACACACTGTCATACATGCAGCACTCTTACATACACACACTGTCATACATGCAGGCACTCTTACATACACACACTGTCATACATGCATGCACTCTTACATACACACACTGTCATACATGCATGCACTCTTACATACACACATTGTCATACATGCAGGCACTCTTACACACACACTGTCATACATGCAGGCACTCTTACATACACACACTGTCATACATTCAGCAATCTTACATACACACACTGTCATACATGCAGGCACTCTTACATACACACACTGTCATACATGCAGGCACTCTTACATACACACACTGTCATACATTCAGCACTCTTACATACACACACTGTCATACATGCAGCACTCTTACATACACACACTGTCATACATGCAGGCACTAACATACACACACTGTCATACATGCAGGCACTCTTACATACGCACACTGTCATACATGCAGGCACTCTTACACACACACTGTCATACATGCAGGCACTCTTACATACACACACTGTCATACATGCAGGCACTCTTACATACACACACTGTCATACATGCAGCACTCTTACATACACACACTGCCATACATGGAGGCACTTTGTGTACCAATTACAATACATGTAGACTCCTTCCTACCTCACGGCCCTATGTGTTGCTAGTTGTATCCCCAGGTCCTGAGCCAGGTTCCTCCCCCTCACAGCAGCAGGGATTCAGACTGATCACACAGGCAGCAGTCCTTCTAGCAGAGCTGCCTCATTGGAGCTGATCCTGTAAGTGCTATTGCCGGACAGGTTTTAGACCAATCAGCATTCCTGGTCACAGTAAGGCTGTTTCCACTTGATCTAATTTACATAAAATGCCTTGTTTTTTGCCACGATCTTATGAAAATCAGACCATGTGGAAACAGCCTTACTGACCAGGAGTGCTGGTTACACAAAACGCGTCAGTCCCATGAATCAGCGCTGGTGTGGAGCCCTCTTATCTGTATAGGGGGCGGGGCTTATCACAGACAGCTTCTAAGCAAGGAAGCTCACTTTCCCCGGTGGGCCAGTCCGAGCCTGTAATTTGATTCTTCAATTCATACTTATTCTTACATTGCTCCTTTTCAGATGCTCAGGGGGGGCCCATTGCGGGCATCTCAGCACAGGGGGTGAGGAGCAGAACATTGTTATTTTCCCCGATAACTAAACCCAGAAGATCTACAGGTGGCCATGTATTTAGTCACTGCTTGTGTCTCCACAGGTGGATCCAGGAGGAGAAATCCACCAGAGAGATGTCCCCGTCCTCTGTATTCCCAGGACTGTCCAGAGGAGAAGCCCCCAGAGAACCCTCAGGTAGATGGAGCTGAGCCCTATACACATCTATATAGGGGGTCCTGCAGTCATAGAGGGGTCATAGATGGTGGGGGTCTCTTCTGTGGATCTGTTAGATTTCCCACCTGTCTGCTGTATTGTACTGAATTGTTACAGATGACAAATCAGGGGGAAGATCTGACTGATATTAAAGTGGAGGATGAAGAAGAGCGGATGATGGGCGATCCCCCGTGTAAGAGTGAGGTGGAGGAGGACGTTCCAGGAGATGTCACCACAGGTATGGGATCATGAATGGGGAAAGTGACCTCAGATTCTGTCCTTGGTGCCTTCAGGGCAGGAGGAGAATCTTATCTCCGGCTGCTGCTCTTTGATTGGAGATGTCCCCATCACATCATGACGTCTTCCCCTTATCCAGCTGACATCTGCCGACCATATGACTTCCCCTCTGTGTTGCCCCTTAGACAGAATGTGACACTTATTTGTTTAAACTCCCTTTATGACAGAACGCCAAAGAGAACAGCAAAAAAATGAAACAAAATGAGACAATATCTGGGCTTTTTGTTATAAAAATAATAATAAAAGCTAAACAATAAATTACATGTAAATGGTTCCATTGAAAGAAAGAAAAAATTGTCATTAAATATCAACCGGCCTAGTCAGTAAGTGGTTAAAGCTGTTTGGTTGTCATGTTTTTGGCTTCCTTTCGGTGCTCTCCTGTCCTCAGCTCCATGATTATCAGGCAGCTCCGATGTCACATGTGATTATTGTACAGACACAGACGTCTCAGTGATGTCACCTGCACTCACAGGACACGTCATTACATCCACCTTCCTAATTCTTGATAGGACCCTCGTTCCCCTTAGAACAGTTGTGGCTAAACCTCCGTCACTCCAGCTGTGATAAAACTACAACTCCCAGCATGCTCCATTCATTTCTATGGAGCTCTGAGAACAGCCAAGCAAGTGTGCCTCTTGAGACTTGTAGTTTTACCACAGCTGGTGTGCCGGAGGATCGCCATCACAGCCTTAGAACATCCTGAATTCTTAGTGTAATGGACCCAACAAGGTTCTGGAAACCTTTATCACAGGTTCTGATTGATGACATCACTCTGTCTATTCCACTGCATCCTGAAGATGTCTATAAACCTGAGATCTGGGGACTGTGCGGCCATTAGGCTATACAGACTTCAGAGTCAAAGTGATTTTCCATTTTCGTTTCTCACTCTTCACCTTCCCAGTGTCCATCTGTTCCTTTAGTGACATGCTCCTATCAGTGCACCTCCTCCCCCGCTGCTGCTGTCATACACAAGTTTAGTCCAGGCTGCAGTAAAATAATAGCAGAAGGAATTAGGAGCTGTAATTGCAGACTGAACCTGCTGCTGGAGGAAGGAGGATCTCTCATCTTGTACTGAGCGTTGTGAGTTTTTCAGCAGCAGGTACTGACTTAATCATTATCCAAGTCATGCCTCAAGTCCTGTTTAAAAGGTCGGACACTGACTTATAGGATAGCTACCTTACATCTGGTGGCATTAGAGGCAGAGCTGGTTTATACCATATATCCAATTATAACCTAATAGGAATGTTCTAGGTTTGTCCACTCTGTAGTTTGATAAATAATCACAAATTCCAATTTTTATTTTCACAGAGAATTCCAGTACAAATATGAAGGGTAAAGCTATATTATCACTAAATTATAAAGAAGAAGCTGAAGATGTCCAGCAGCGCTCCTCAGGAAAAAACTCATTACCCTTAATGTACATCCAGGACGTCACAGTACAGATCTATTATATAATCTCCCTCATCATGAGGAACCTTCTCCTGACCAATTACAGATTGTTACCAAAAATACAGGACAGAAAGGGAAAAAAAGGTTTCAGGGTGGTAAAGAGTGTACAGAACAATCAAGACTTTCTACACACAGAAGAATTCACACAGCAGAGCAGGAATGTGGGAAATGCTTTACAAGTAAATCAGATCTTGCTAAATATGAGACAATTCACACAGGAGAGAAGCCGTATTCATGTACAGAATGTGAGAAATGTTTTATAAATAAATCACATCTTGTGAGACATAGCAAAATTCACACGGGAGAGAAACAATATTCGTGTTCAGAATGTGGAAAATGTTTTACATATAAATCAGTTCTTGTTGAACATAAGAGAATTCATACAGGAGAGAAGCCATATTCATGTTTAGAATGTGGTAAATGTTTTAAACAGAGATCAAATCTTGTTATACATGAGAGAATTCACACAGGAGAGAAGCCATATTCATGTTCAGAATGTGGGAAATGTTTTACATATAAATCAGTTCTAGTTACACATGAGAGAAGTCACACAGGAGAGAAGCCATATTCATGTTCAGAATGTGGAAAATGTTTTAGACAGAAATCATATCTTGTTGTACATGAGAGAAGTCATACAGGAGAGAAGCCATATTCATGTTCAGAATGTGGGAAATGTTTTATAGATAACTCAAATCTCATTAGACATAGGAGAAGTCACACAGGAGAGAAGCCATATTCATGTTCAGAATGTGGGAAATGTTTTAAAGAAAAATCCAGTCTTGTTAGACATCAGAGAAGTCACACAGAAGAAAAGCCATTTTGATGTTTTATATGTTGAAAATGCTTTGTAAGAAGGAAATAAAATTTTAAAACTCAACAGATCAGGAGAAACTGTATTGTTTTTTAGATATGGGAAATATGATAACAACAAAATAGAATTTTAAACCCATCTTATTCACAGACGTTAAGTTGTGGGCTACATGGCAACATGTATCACATACTGCAAGTCTCACTTGTAACTTGTGTCTTGTATTTTAGAGCTGAGATTTGGCAGTAAAAAATATCTGCCAAACTGCACAAGTTGTAGTTGACCATGACTTGCATTGTGCTCTATCATGGGAAAGTCACATATGACCTGCGACCAAGAATACAAGTGTTGGATTTTATTTGACTGTCATGACGTATAGCGTGTCACATTGTGAACCCATTGACAGTCATTATATGTAGTGTCACAATGCAACATATCATCGGATGTCACCGTGTATCTCCAGCTTAAAAGCCAATAATAAAGTCTTCTATTTGCTCCACGACAGCGTCACCATTGTCACTGACAGACATCGTCTTCTTGGCTCATATTATACAGGGTGGGCCATTTATATGGATACACCTTAATAAAATGGGAATGGTTGGTGATATTAACTTCCTGTTTGTGGCACATTAGTATATGTGAGGGGGGAAACTTTTCAAGATGGGTGGTGACCATGGTGGCCATTTTGAAGTCGGCCATTTTGAATCCAACTTTTGTTTTTTCAATAGGAAGAGGGTCATGTGACACATTAAAATTATTGGGAATTTCACAAGAAAAACAATGGTGTGCTTGTGTGAGAGTGATCAGTTGCTTCTGATTATATACACTATATATGTATTGTGTTTGAGATCTATGTTATACGTGTACTTTAAATGTAAGACGTGCACATATTCTGTTTTCATTTATTCCACTGTAACACAGATAAGGTCGAGGCCACCTAGAACATTATGAAGACATGTCTCTGAAAGATAGTAGGAGTATCTGGCCAAAATAGCTTTTAGGACCATTTCAGGATGAGGGAGTATTGGATCAAGATGTTGAGATACAATGTACTCCCCAATTCTAGGAAATGGTGTTGATAACAAACACAGATGGTTAGCATATATGTCCAAATCTGTCTTGGGAACGTGGCCTTTAGCTTCATATTTTAACAGGATGTTTGATAACCTAGTTATATAACTGTTTGTATTGCCAATATGTATCACGTGGGATTGTGCAATCTGTATTATCCAATTATATTCCTTAAAAATGTCTTGTACCTCCATATGCTCCTTGTACTCCCATGTCTGAGACAGGGGTATAAAATAAAGTACTTTGGAGGGAGACCTCAGATCTCTCCAGGCATAACGAGGTGTTTTATGTCTGTGACTTATTCGGCCGACAATTAATTTCTACCTGACTAACAAGATTACTTCGACATTTTCTAGAGGCCCCAGCGAGATACCCAACCTTCGAGGTCCGGACTGAACTGTGCGAAGTACCCACGGTCCAGGAACGCAATCCTAGGTAAGTGGGCCCTTGTCTCACCCCGCTTTCCAGAACCTGTGGGCGCTTCAGAATCAGTCCATCTTGCAGGGTTCGGGTATCACTCAGGTAGATTTTGATTAACAGCTTTATATTGATTATACTAATATTTGTTTGTCTGGTCTGTCTGTCCTAATAGTAAATGTCAGATGTACTGATGTACTGACGTGAACAAAATGGTTTGGCTTTGCCGCTAACACGCTTAAAATTTTGCTATTGCAATGTGTGTTTGGTACTAACATTACAGCTGCTGCTAAATACGATTGGTACGAGGGGTTAAGTCTGAAAAAAAAAAGGAATCCAGAAGTTGTGCTCTGTCACTGCCTGGCCGCTTGCCATAAGCAGACAGAGTAACCAGCAACTGAGATTGTGTGTGTAACTCTTTGTAGTTCTTTGGAATCTTGCTATCCGAGTTCAATTGAAATATTGAAGTAACAGCAGATGATGTACAAATGTATGAGGAGTATATAGGAGTTGTCATAGGATTACTTTTATACGTGTTTGTGTGCGTCTATTTGTGGTATAAGATTTGTCTTAACCCCACAGAATCGCCTCTGCATTCTGATATCCCACTTACTTCCTATGTGCAGTTTGCAAACGCCTAGTCTGACTTAACTAGAAAATTTGTAGTGCGAACTGCAAGTGATTATACATAGCGGGGAACCAAAAGAGGTCAAGGATCGCTACCTTAGATCTGGTATGCTATGGGGACTATTTCTAGCAAGCGAGAACGGGAAGAAGTCTGTCCCAAGATTACAATGAAACGCTTGGTAGAAATAGAGCACGGAAGGTGGGCAACTAAGAATGCTTCAGATATATTTAAAAAGGCTGGGATGCCAAAAGCTGGGTGTTTAGATGCCCATCGCTGGGAAAAATTTATGGTTGCGGAAAAGCAGTGGATTGAGAAGCATGGATATTCTTCTCAAGTGAAGGCATGGTTGGCTACGTCAACAAATCATGATCCCCACTATAATACAAAAGATGATGAAGGACTTATGTGGGCTGGAAGCACAGATAATCATAGTAACGCTGAAGGCATGCAGCCTGACGCTGATACCTCTCCAGCCCTTCACCAGTTGCTGCTTCCTCCTCACTCATCCCCACATCCCCAGCACTCGAACTCGAATCACATAACCAATTTTATCCGGATCTGTCCGGATTAACAGCACCTAGTACAAGTACTCAAAGTACTCAGTATGGTGACATGACTAGGTTAGAGCAGACCTATGCACAACATCCACCACCACCCGCATATGCGGCAACCCCCACACAGTGGAGATCACGACCCACATTAACGTTAACTCCCTCTCCACAGGGAGAGGCAGAAGATGGTTGGGTATGTACATATTGCAGACATTGCAATCCCATGAACAAAAATCGATGTGAGGAATGTCACACTAACTGGAGTGAACAGGCTGAGACATGCTGGAGAACTAGTATAGTGCTGTCACCCAACACATCAACAAAATTAGATGTTGAGGCTCCTCGGACTACATCCACTCCGGCACCCAGTGCTTTAAATGCAGTTCCCGGGAAAATAATTACACGTTTAGAAAGAAGTGGTGGGGAGTGGCATGTGGTTGAAGGGGACTCAGAGAAACATGCTAGAAACCTTCACTCTGCTACTTGGATTTGTAGGTGTGGAAATGTTTATAGGTGCAATGAGAACTCTGAATGTACAGATTGTGGTATGACGAATCCTAGATCCTTTTCAAGTGTCCCTACAATTGGGATTCACCCAGTAATGACTCAAACCACCCGGCAGTGCGATGCTGAAGGTCAACCAGCTAGAGTCACTCAGCAAGTTGAATGGTATAAACCCTGGAGCCAGGGAGAGCAACTTGCAATGATAGAAAAGCGCTCCACATCCCTACAAGGACCCAACTGGGTTCTATAAAGGGTTACAGCGGATTCAGCAGACTTATGACGCCGTGTGGGACGACCTAGCTGCCCTTTGCTCTGCTGCGGTGGGTATGCCTTTAGTGGAAAAGATTAAGAATGTTGCAGGAGCAGGCATTGAGCCAGTTCCAGTTAATGCTGATGCTAGACTGAAGAAGTCAGGAGAAATGTTTCTGACAAGACTGCAGGCTGTTATAAAGGACCTGATGAGACAGCTGACAAATATCATGCACGAGTTGTCAGCATATTCAAAGATCAGGATTTTGAGGTCAGTGAGCCAAATAGCAGAGATAGCCGAATACTTAGAACGTGTTTTATAAATGGGTTGAGAGAGGATTTACGGACTGAATTGATAAAGGTACGCCCTGAATGTATTGTGGTAAGGTGCAAGGTACCGTTATCGATGGAAGGTACGTGTCACCGAGGTTCCTGGCCTCGGTGAGGTGAGAGCCGGGTTTTATGTGTCAGCAGCAGCTAGTGCTGCTTGACATTTATAGTTAGTTTGGCTGCAAAGCCAATCCGGGCCGGCTCTTACTGGGAGTAGGCAAAGAGTTGGGTGGGTGCCTACTCCCCACGGTCCAGGCCGGACTTTCCTGGGCTTTAAAACACAGCCAGCACCAGCAGGTGGGTGTGATTGTCCTGGAGCTGCTGTTAGGCTGTGGAGTCACTTGCGTCCAGCCCAGAGAACTTCCAAACACAAGAGCCCAGCAAGGAGGAGTGCAGACGACCTGGAAGCCTGACGGCGACTGTCTTGCGGCTGGACTGACAGCCAGGTGCGAACCTGCACCTAAAACCTCCCAGGTGACTAGAACCTGATTTGGACTGTTTTGTTTTGCCTCATGATTTCTGGTATGTGTGAACGAACACCAAGAGACTTTTTATATCGTTTGTTTTTGTGCAAGTGTGAATAAAACACTGTTCATTGCACCTTCTGGACTCCCTGTTTTGCCTCTGTACTGCACCCGCACCGCTTTCTACCAGAGCGACTCCCCACAGTATGCATACATCTTTGGAAAAATCCCTGGTTGTTATACGTAGTATAGAAGAGCAAATGCAGAAGAGAAAAACAAAACAGGCAGCGAAGCAGCCAATTCCTGTACTTATTGCTGCGTATGCTGACCAGTTTTCAGGAGGAGGAGGAAGGGGAGTAAGTAGTCAAGTGAGAAGGGAAAATGAGAAAGGGAATGTGTATGACCAAAGGAGAGGACAAACAATAAATGTCGATGAGTACAGGAAAAATGGACTGTGTTTTGGATGTGGCGGGAGAGGTCATATGAAAAGGGATTGTCCATCCAGACGACAAAGGCATCAAAATAATTCATGCAGCGCCCAGATGAATCAAGCTGCAGCAACTCAGATTCAACTGGCCACGGTAGGTCAGCAAGAATATGATGACTAGGAAATAGGCAGCCCCCAACTTACTGAATCAACAGCAACAGTGAATGTCCCACCCCATCCAGGCCCAAAAGCAATTGTAAAATTAACACTACCTGATGGTAACAATGTCGACTGCATAGTCGATACGGGGGCGAGCCGAACTATTTTAAAAGCTCATGAAATTGCACCAGAATACTTAAGCCCTGATCAGGTAATGGGGGTGGGTCTGGGAGGAGAAATGTGTGCATTAGGACAAACTAATCCCTTGAAGGTACGAATTGACGATACAACCGATATATGCATGCAATTATTGGTATCTGAAAGTTGCCCTGTGAATCTTCTCGGGGCAGATATATTACATGCCATTAATGCAATCATTAGATTTGGAAAAAAAGGGGTATCAGTAACAGGGCCCCTTATGGAACCCATTTTAACCATATTAAGTGCTTTAATTAACCCATTGAAGGGAGAAGATCCTGCCCCGGACAAGGAAGTAGAGGATCTGCTTACAAAGGTACCTGCTGGATTATGGGTTAGGAGTAAAACGGATGTTGGCCTACTCCAAGTAGCCCCTGTAAAAATTAAATTGAAACCTGGAGTAGTGCCTGTTAAAATAAAACAGTATCCCCTGAGCAAGGACCAAATTGCTGCGACAGCAGTACAGGTAGACGAATATCTCAAGATGGGGGTCATAAGGGAATGCCGATCCCCTTATAATACACCTCTTTACCCAATAAAGAAACGGGTAGAACCTGGAAAACCCCAGGCATATCGGATGATACATGATCTCAGAGAAATTAACAAACTAATGATTATTGATACGCCTATTGTACCTAATCCGCATACATTACTTAACCAGATTCCTCCCAACGCCATGTATTTTACTGTCATTGATTTGGCAAATGCATTTTTCTCAATCCCAGTGGAGGAAGAAAGTCAGTTGCTGCTGGCTTTCTCCTTTAACGGGAAACAATACTGCTGGACAAGGCTGCCTCAAGGGGGAGCAACGTCTCCCTCGGAATTTTCTGAAGCAATGGCAAGAGTTCTCCTGTCCTGGCATCCCAGGAATGGGGATACTCTGCTGCTTCAGTATGTTGATGACTTGCTCCTCAGCACAACAAGCAAGGCAATATGTCTTGAAGAAACACTTTCTCTCTTGATATTTTTGCATCAGGAAGGGTGCCGAGTCTCAAAAGACAAGCTGCAGGTTGCAAAACAAAAAGTGATATTTTTGGGTCATTGTATTTCAAACCAGGCCAAACACATAACACCAGAGAGGAAAAAGGCTGTTGCACAATTGAGAGAGCCCATATCTGCCCGAGAGCTGAGAACGTTTGTAGGGCTTGTCAGCTATGTCAGAGAGTGGAACCCGTCAGCATCATCACTCATGCAGCCTCTTTTTGATGTCCTAGCTGTGTGTAACAAGGGACATCCATATGCTCTCACTGCGGAGGCAGTTGAGGGGTTCAGAGGATTGAAATTGGCAATCGTATCAGCACCTTGTTTAGGTATACCAAACTATGATCTTGATTTCAATCTGTTCTGTCATGAGAGTGCAGGGCACGCAAAGGGAGTGTTAACTCAGTTGCATGGAGGTAGACATCGCCCACTAGGCTATTATTCACTTCACCTTGATGTAGTAGCCAGAGGTGCGCCTTCCTGCATATGAGCGGTAGCGGCCTGTGCACATTTAACAGGGAAAGTTGCTGACATAGTCCTGGATCACGCACTTACAATTTATGTACCACATGCGGTTCAGGAGCTATTAGCACAGGCAAAAATTCGCCATTTGTCAATGGTAAGGCTAACTAAGTATGAAGTTGCTCTTCTTACTCCACCTAACATAACAATCAAGAGGTGTACTATCCTGAATCCAGCTACCCTGCTTCCAGAAGTCGAGCAGCTGGCTCAGAATGAGAGTTCAGCTGATGATCATGACTGTCTTGAATTGATGAAGACTGAAACAAAAGAGCTTGACAATGTAACTGAAATCCCATTATCTAATGCTGATTTTGAGCTTTTTGTAGATGGATCCAGGTATTACCTTGATGGAAAGCCATACACAGGTTATGCTGTGACTACCATGGAAGAAGTGGTGAAACAAGGATCACTCCCACCTGGATGTTCAGCACAGGAAGCGGAGCTGAAGGCACTCACTGAGGCATGTATAATGGCCGAGGGTCAAATTGTAAACATTTACACTGATTCTCGCTATGGGTTTGGCATTGCACATGACTATGGTCCCATATGGAGAAGCAGGGACTTTGTGGGATCCTCGGGTAAGCCCATCAAAAATGCAGAGCTTGTAGCTCAGTTGTTTAGAGCTTTGCAACTCCCTAAAAGGGTTGCCATAGTCAAGGTACAGGCCCACACAAAAGAGCGAACAAAAGAAGCAGAAGGAAACCGTCGTGCAGATGCAGCTGCAAAGCAGGCTGCTCTGCTCCCCCTCCCCGTGACTGGATATGAGGTGGACACAGTACCACCAATAGGGGAGGTAGATCTGGATGTGTTCCAGAAATTTTAAGGGCAAGCCCCAAAAAAAGAAAAAGAAGAATGGGAGAAGAGGGGGGCTAAGAAGAATCAGGAGGGTATGTATGCTCTCGATGAAAAACTTTGTCTGCCCAGGGCACGGCATTCAATGATGTGTGCCCTTTCACATGGCCCCACCCATCAGTCCAAAGAAGCTATGGTAAGTCTGGTAAACCAAGGGTGGGTGGCCCCAGGATTCAACAATGCCGCTTCGAAATATGTTCAGGGATGCATGGTCTGTGCTTGCCATAACATAGGGAGAACTGTCAAGGTGCCCCCAAAATGCACCCCAAGGCCTTTATACCCATTTCAGAGACTGCAGATTGATTTCATACAGCTTCCAAAGGTGGGCACGTATGAGTATGTCCTGGTATGTGTTGATATCTTCTCAGGGTGGCCTGAGGCATGGCCAGCAGCCAAAGCAAATGCAAAAACAGTGGCAAAAAAAAACTTTTGTCCGAAGTGGTCTGCAGGTTCGGGGTTCCAGAGGTAATTGAGAGTGATAGAGGGACGCATTTTACTGCAGATGTGTTGCAAGAGATACTACATGCTCTAGGCATAGAACAAGCATTCCACAATCCTCATAGGCCTCAGAGCAGTGGCAAGGTAGAACGCCTGAATGGAACTTTGAAGTTAAAGATTCAAAAAGCCATGGCAGAGACAGGAAAACCATGGACAGAGTGTCTGCCCATAGCACTATACTCAGTTAGAGTTACCCCACACAGGAAAACTCAATTGAGTCCCTTTGAGGTGTTATTTGGCACTGCGCCAAAAACAGGTTTATATTTTCCTCAGCAGCTCCAGGTTATTCATTCAGACATGACTCAGTATGTAGGAGCATTACACAAAAGGCTGCAGCAGACTCATGATCGTGTTTTCAGTTCCATTCCAGATCCTTCTGCATTGGAAGGTACACATGTACTAAAACCCGGAGATTGGGTCACAGTTAAGAGGCAT
Source organism: Bufotes viridis (assembly GCA_033119425.1). NCBI lineage: Eukaryota > Metazoa > Chordata > Amphibia > Anura > Bufonidae > Bufotes > Bufotes viridis. The sequence continues at coordinate 7,174,043 of CM065589.1, read as the reverse complement.
GTGAGAAAATCCTTGGACCCCCGATTTGATGGTCCATTCCAAGTCCAGCTGACTACACCCACCTCTCTGAAGTTGGAGGGAAGACCTACTTGGATCCACGCCTCACATTGCAAGAAGTTGCTCACACCATGAATTTGGGAAAGTATCTTGGGTTGTATTTTGTTATGCATCATGTTTTAGACGTTGTGACACAGTGAGAGGTTTGGTGGTAAAAAACAGGTATTTTACTCTCAGCCTGTGCTGCTGGGTTGATTGCAGCCAGGTGAGGGCAAATACTGGACCGGATTTTAGGTGCCGGTCCGGGTTTTTTTGGGTTAATACCTAGCTGCCTTTAAAAGACAGCTGGGTTTTATGCAAACTCTGTCTCTGTGTTTGGGATCTGAGCCCTGTGCTGGGCTGGAAAGCTGAGACCTGTGTGTCAGGAGAGCAGGCCATTTAAAGACGGTCAGTGGACTTTTTGTGTTGCCGAGCATTCAGCCAGGTGTGAACTGACACCTAGGATTTGAGGTGATTTAACCTGGAAACTGCTGGTGTTCTGTGGAGCTCTCAGGGCTGGAAGCAAGAGCTTGCAAGAGGCGTGCAGTCTGCCTGGAAGCCTGAGGTTGGACTTTCCTGCGGCTGGGCTGACAGCCGGGTGTGAACACGCACCTAAACCACACAGGTGAATTTGATTCAGTCTTGGACTTTTGTTTTGCCTCAAGTTTTTGCTATGTGTGTGAAGTAACACTAAGTGACTGTTTTGAGTTTTGTTTGTGCAAGTGTGAAATAAAACACTGTTTGCTGCACTACCTGGACTCTCTTTGCCTCTATACTGCACCCGCTCCGCTGTCTACCAGAGCAACTCCCCACATTTGGTGTCGGATGCGGGCAATTGCAGTGAGGCTGGCGGGAAGCCAAAACTTTTGTAGCATTTTTTTTTTTGGGCACTGTTGTATGTCCTGGATTAAGCCTGCCAAGCTGCAACCACCAACACAGGACAAGATGGAGGAGATGATAAAGCAGCTTGTCCAGGCCAACTTAAAGCTACAGCAGGCCATGGATGTCCAACAGCAGGCCATCGCACAACAGCAAAAAAAGACATGAAGAGGCCGTCGCACAGCTGCTAGAGGCTAATCAGCGACAGCAGGACACGAACCAGCGGCTGCTGCAACACGTAATGGTGCTAGAAAAGTCAGGGATGCCTCAGGAGTGCACGATGCCCGGAAAGCAGTCCGCACGGCCGTTCCCAAGATGACACCGACAGATGATGTTGAAACCTACTTGGCGATGTTCGAAAGGTGGCCGTGAGAGAGGACTACCCGAGACCAGTGGGCCGAGGTCATCGCTCCGTTTCTGGCGTCAGGACCCCAACAGGTTTACTTTGATTTACCGGACGACCAAGCAGCAGACTACTCTGTGGTTAAGGGTGAGATCCTGGCGAGACTGGGGGTGAATGTGTTGGTCAGGGCCCAGCGGGTACATCAGTGGGAGTTTAACCCAGCTGAGCCAGCATGACCCCAGTATTACAATTTGCTAAAACTCTTACAAAAATGGCTACCGCCTGACGTACTTAGTCCCACTGCTATGCTGGACCGTATTGTAGCTGACAAATTCTGGAGGGCATTGCCACTACCCCTCCAGCGCTGGGTTGGCCAGACATCTCCTACTAGTGCCCTGGAGATGGTGGACCTGGTCGAACGTTATGGGGCTACTGAGGAACTTAGGGGGACTCTGGGGAAGGGAGTAATAAAACCCAGAAAATCCCCTCCCCAGACCCTGCGGCCTGAGCTGAGAAAGACCGCACGGGATGTGCCCTTTGGGGATCAGGACTCTATAATCTGCTGGCGGTGCCAGGAGCCTGGCCATGTGCAGGCCAACTGTCCCCTCCTGGGTGAGCCCATGGATGTAAACTTTGGGTATCGACAGTCATTGTATGCCAGAAGGGTCGATGTGTCAGGAGGTTATCCATGATGAACATTTGTGTCGGGTGGAGGTGGGAGACACTCCAGTGGCAGCTCTGCTGGATTCTGGGAGTCAGGTGACCCTGGTGAGGGCTTCCTGGTGCGACCCACAGAGTTTACAGGCCGGAGAGTCGGGGTTTTCAGCATTCATGGAGATTTAAAGAATACCCCACTGCTCTGTTGTCTGTAAGCACGTGTGTCGGCAGGCAGGTCCATGAGGTGGCTGTAACCACGAGTATGCCCTATGATGTGATAATAGGAAGAGACTTTCCATTGTTCCCAGCCCTGTGGCCGGCCATTGTACATACAGTTCCCAGACAGGTAGGAAAACTTCCAGTAGTGAGGCCTAGCCCAGGTGAGGTGTTAGAACCCCAGAAACCCAAGGCAGAGGGACCCACAGTAGGTCCGGTGGGTGAGGGAAGACAGTCACCCTTAGTAGGATAGGTAGAAAACATAGGAAGGTGGCTCAGCCAGGCCAAAGCCGGACCTGCAATCGAGTGTCTGGGGTCCGTAGCCAAAGGGACCCGGTTTTGGTTGTTGGGCCACCTGTGGACAGTAAGGACAGCGCTAGGGGAAGAGGACCTATAAAATAGCACAGAAAGTTGGAGACCCAATTTACAAGGTACACCAGGCAGGACTGCAAAAGCCGGAGCCGGTCTACCATGTAAATTTACGGAAACCTTGGAAGGTTAGAGACTTATATTGAGAACAACCCGCGGCCGGTTTATCTAGGGAAAGAGATTCCGGTCCCTCTGTCTGCTAACAGGAAGCGGCTGCCACAGATAAAATTACTGGCAGCCTTTCCACTGAACAGACTCAGAGAGCCAAGGAGTTTGTTAGTCGGAACACAGAGGTGTTCTATGGTTTCCCTGAATGCCCTTCCATAACTCACCGTGATATTGTCACTGAGCCCCAGGCAAAAGTCTGGTTAAAGCCGTACCAGGTGCCTGTGGCTCGGCGACAAGCCATCTCTGAAAGAGTGATATGGGGTTGGCCGCAGCCTGTCCCCATCTGGACAAAGAAGGAAAGTCCTGGGTCACCAGAGGGTTCGGGTGACTTCAGAACTTTAGATTTTCAGTGGAACACAGAGCAGGGCAGTTACAGGGAAATGCGAGTGCCCGGTTCTGGGTATACTGTCTGGCGTGTGTTCACCCCCTCAGGGTTGAACAAAGGGGAGTATGTGACACAGTGAGAGGTTTGGTGGTAAAAACAGGTATTTTCCTCTCAGCCTGTGCTGCTGGGTTGATTGCAGCCAGGTGAGGGCAAATACTGGACCGGATTTTAGGTGCCGGTCCGGGTTTTTGGGTTAATACCTAGCTGCCTTTAAAAGACAGCTGGGTTTATGCAAAGTCTCTCTCTGTGTTTGGGATCTGAGCCCTGTGCTGGGCTGAAAAGCTGAGACCTGTGTGTCAGGAGAGCAGGCCATTTAAAGACGGTCAGTGGACTTTTTGTGTTGCCGAGCATTCAGCCAGGTGTGAACTGACACCTAGGATTTGAGGTGATTTAACCTGGAAACTGCTGGTGTTCTGTGGAGCTCTCAGGGCTGGAAGCAAGCGCTTACAAAGAGGCGTGCAGTCTGCCTGGAAGCCTGAGGTTGGACTTTCCTGCGGCTGGGCTGACAGCCGGGTGTGAACACGCACCTAAACCACACAGGTGAATTTGATTCAGTCTTGGACTTTTGTTTTGCCTCAAGTTTTTGCTGGACTAAGTGGACTGTTTTGAGTTTTGTTTGTGCAAGTGTGAAATAAAACACTGTTTGCTGCACTACCTGGACTCTCTTTGCCTCTATACTGCACCCGCACCGCTGTCTACCAGAGCAACTCCCCACAACGTGCATGCAGAAAGCAATAGTGAGTGGGACAATAAATTTGTCAAGTATCACAAAATTGTCTCCAAAATGAAAGGATTATCAGATTGTTGGATCTGTAGTCACTCCCCTATATCCTCTAAATCTATGCCATACATAGCTACCCCCCTCACTGAACGAGAGCTATTAGAACTACCCTGCTGGGATTTGCCTCCCCTTAACTTAGAAGCCCCTCAGGGGGATACAGCTATATCACTACCGGTAACAAGATGGTTAAACGACCCCTGGTGGCAGGTTAACATATCGGAAAGAATAGGCTCTTGGTATGAGTATACTTCCCTAAATGATGGATGGAAGGCCAGGCCTATTAGTACCATAGAAGTAGGGGATATCCCCATGGATGAGATCAAAATAAGTTTTGCCAGGGAAAACCAACGAGTAGATGAGAAAACTGAAGAAATCAAATATTACTTAGCTAGGGAGATTCATGATACTTCATGGAATTATACTAAACTATTCCCATCTGGCCAGAAAGGCCAATGTGGGGCACAAGGTGCTTATGAGCCAGGATATGGAGAAACAGAAGAAGATTTGGCAGGGTACAAGGGGGATGGAAGTGTAGGAATGAGCATAGATCCTAATAAGTCGCGTATTACACGCCAATACTGTGGCCCCCTATTGTATTATTTTGCTGTAACCAATGATGACAACCCTGATTCCTGGTGCATATATGAATATGCAAAATAAATGTGGAGCCCCAGTTATGGGTCTACAACACAATGAAAGCCAGATATCCCTCAAAGGAAGGAAAACCGAGCAAAGGGGTGTCTCCATTACAGAGATCACCAAATCCACCATATTAAGTGGCCCCTATGTCAAGATCCCGCTTTTTTACAAGCTTTAAGGATGTGACAGGGAAAACCTAAGCCAGTTATCCATCCATAGACAGCTGTTTCGGGGTGTTGCCCCTCATCAGTGTGGAGTAGGATTCTGGCTAACCGGGAGCAATGCCTCGGAGACTACTCAAACACAACAATAGCTGATCTCAGGGAGACCAGCTACAAAAAACACCGCGGAGCCTCACTTAAGAGTCTCAACACAGCAATCCGAAGTGCAAAGCTCCCTGGGAAACAGGAATATGCAAATCCCCCTGAAACAGCTGTCTGTGGATGGATAACTGGCTTAGGTTTTCCCTGTCACATCCTTAAAGCTTGTAAAAAAGCGGGATCTTGACATAGGGGCCACTTAATATGGTGGATTTGGTGATCTCTGTAATGGAGACACCCCTTTGCTCGGTTTTCCTTCCTTTGAGGGATATCTGGCTTTCATTGTGTTGTAGACCCATAACTGGGGCTCCACATTTATTTTGCATATTCCTGTTTCCCAGGGAGCTTTGCACTTCGGATTGCTGTGTTGAGACTCTTAAGTGAGGGTCCGCGGTGTTTTTTGTAGCTGGTCTCCCTGAGATCAGCTATTGTTGTGTTTGGTGCATATATGAGGGAACTACAATGTTAATTTCCATTATGAATGCTCTGATTCAAAAGAATCAGTTTCAGCTATCTAAAGACACATACATAGTGTGTGGCAACAGGGCATTCAAATGGCTTCCTCGGGGAGTTGGAGGTACCTGTACTCTGGCTAGGCTAGAACCGGCTACATGGACATGGCAGGCTGAAGACATACCTTACCATCATCTGCCTGGCCACATGCTCGTGAGGCGAGATGTTGAGACCCCGGTTTTACCCACTATGCCAGAGATACCTCCTTTTAACCACCCAACAAAGTTAATTCATGCAGAACCATCAACATGGCAAAAGGTAGGAATGTATCTTCCCTATCTGAGTAACTACTATTTGTCTACAGGAGTAATAAATAATGCGAAACAAATTAAAGACCTAGGTGAATTATTTGATAATATCACTGATTATCTTTTTGATGCAGTAGAGGTAAACTCAATATATTTAAAGCAGATAATTATTGTAACAAACCAGTATGCGGTTGTATTAGACTATCTTATAGCCGCTCAAGGCGGGCTATGCCAAATAGTAGGTCCTGCTTGCTGCCATTATATTGATCCCAGCGGAGTGTTCCGAATAACACATGACTTGCAGCAAGCAGAAAGATTGAGAGAAGGATTCCGAGGTGCACATCAGGCACCCCCTGATTTAGGATGGCCTGATTGGCTAGTATGGCTCAATCCCCTTAACTGGTTTCGTGGAATAGGTGGGTGGCTATCTGGACTTTTCCACATGTTACTACAGGGATGTTTTCTTATTCTCATTATTTTTGTTGTCATAAAACTTATCCTGTTGATTTGTAAAAAGATAGGAAAAACTAAAAAGATTACTGTAATAAAGGATGAGTCCCCACCTACCCAAGTGATGGTAATGATGATCCCACCATCAACTCCTTCTGCTACTGTCGAAAATACGATTTTGACTCCAGTCCCAAGCTCAATATTGCCAAAAGACTATTGTACCTATTGCAATAAAAAAGTTGTGGAGAATTTAGCTAATTGTATATACTGTGGCACTCCGGTGCTTGATTAAAATTACTAAATGCTAAATTCAGTGACTGACACTCCCCAATAGGATAAAATAGGAAGAATTTATTCCATTGGACTGTATGGGTAAGGTAGAAGGGCAGTTTATGTAAGAAAATCATCTGGATGGATGAAGGCCATCCCACAATCTGCAGGAATTAGTGGTCATGCACTTTGTGTAAGGAGGATGCTTTTCCAAACTGCCTAATGTATACAAGGGAGATAAAGGGGGATCCATGCAACCAGTGGAATAATGATAAAAAGAGGGGAATTGTGAGAGTGATCATTTGCTTCTGATTATATACACTATATATGTATTGTGTTTGTAATCTATGTTATACGTGAACTTTAAATGTAGGGGGGAGGGGGTGGGGAGAGACTCGGTGTATCCTAGCTTTAAGGTCAAGGTAAATCAGCTCCCTCACTCCCCTTATCAGAGTTTGATGTCCTAGAATGGTATGCTTAGGTTTCTCAGTTAGAATTAGAATTCTTTTACTATGATGCGGAAGTAAAAAAAAATTAGGTGACACACAGAGCCAATTGGGCTGACCTGAAGGACTTGATGTTGCTGAAACTATTATAGAAAGGGAAATCAAAGTCCTTGGACTCCGATGTCCGTTTTGTAGACTTGATTTTGTAGACTATTAAATCTCAGTACAGAGTACACTAGGTGATATAGTGTGGCAGCTATGAGGAAAACTGAGGCTCAGTAACAGTGTACACTAGGTGAAATAGTGGGGAAGTTCTGAGGGAAAACTGAACAAAAAGAGACGTCTGAATTGTGTTACTTTCTATATTTGTTCTGGTACAGTTGAAGAGCAATGCGGAATAATTTTAGTATACCTGAAGGTTATAAGATAGCCAAAACATTGGTGAAGGAAAGAGCAGGTAAAAATGGTCTGAAGAATGTGGAGAGAGTGTTGGAGAAGGCAGGGGTGAAGTATGGGAATCTTAACGTAGAAGTCTGGGAAAGATTCAGGAGGACGCATTGTAGTTGGATAAAGGATCATGGATGTGAAGAAGTGGTTGATACATGGATAAGAGTAGCTTGTGAGGTTTAAACTGAGGGATGGAGAGGAGACGTTGTGCAAGGTAAATTGTTGTATACTTAGCACCAAAAATGTGAGAAAACTAGAGATACGCCACCTCCATACCGCCTGGCCAGTGCCCCTGCAGGCATTTATCCTGTATTGACTAAGACTAGAATCCTACCTGCTCAGACACCCAAAACAGATGCCACAGACCCATCCGCCCCTATGGCTTCCGAAGCCCCAGGTCCGTTAGAATAGTATGGTTACGTTACTGTGACAGAATATCACCCTTGGAGCCCTAAAGACCAATTAGGACTATTGACTAGACTCCCAGACCACCTAATAAGACCAATGCTCACTGCCAGGATGTTACTACAAATTAAGGTGACATACAGAGCCACCTGGGCTGACCTGAAGGACTTGATGTTGCTGAAACTAGGGGAATCACAGTATCAGGTTGTGGACCCTTTCCTGACTGAACATAGGAGGAGGGCTTTTGACAATATGTCTCTAGAGGACTGGGGGAAAACTCTACCATCAGGGGCAGAGTTTGTCCGAGTTTTAATCAATGGGCAAAGGGAAAAGAAGATGAGAGTTCCAGGAGTCTAAAAGACGTAGTTCAGGGATCTCAAGATACAGTAGAGACGTATGCAGCTGGACTGCGGACCATTTGGACTGACATGGGTTGGGATCAGACTGGACCAATGGGTGAGAAATTATTGACATCAGCATTCATGGAAGGCTTGAGACCTTCTCTGTAAGCCAAGCTAAAAGCCTGTAAACCTGAATGGCGAGTCACTCCACTGCCACAATTGATTGCTGCTGCAAAAGATTTAGAGCTAGACATGAAAAAGAATTCAGGGGCTGCAGTTTTATATGTCAATCAGGGCCCAGGACAGCAACAAACATCCCGTAGAGATTTCAGATGTTTAAACTGTGGGAAACCAGGCCACATAAAACGAGATTGCCATGCTCTGCGTCAGCAACGGGAAGCGTACAATGATACTGACAGTGGAAATCCACAGACCTCCACTGCCATTTTCACCCCCTTCTAGGACATGGGCAACCCCCATGCCGGTACTGTTTGCAAAAACTGAAGAAAAGGGCCCTCAACTGCATATACCCATATCAATAGGCAACAGAAAGGCAGTACCATTCCTGGTTGACAGGGGGCAGCCAAAAATATAGTAGACCAGAGTTCCTTGCAGCCTCATCAGTTAACGCCTTGTTATGTACCAGCTGTGAGAAACCGTTTTTGTCTGTGAATCTGAACCAGTTAAACTAAAGATAAAAGACAGTACGGTTGTAACCCAATTGTTAGCTATAGAAAACCTGCCAGAACCTCTTTTAGGGACTGATGTTTTCCAGGCACTGTGAGCCCACATACACTTTTACCCCGATGGCACTACCAGTGTAGATTTTGAGGCCCCAGAGGAAGTATTATGTCCCTTAATAGGGACACTGGCCCTACCTGAGACTAAACCATCAGAATTAACCCTTGTAGACCAGGATGTTCTTGAGGTGGTACCGAAGGGTTTATGGGCAACATCAGAAACAGACATAGGGAAACTTCCCGTGTCTCCGATCACTGTGCATCTTGAGTCAGGATGTCGGCCTCCTCAAGTGAAGCAGTACCTCCTCAGTCATGCCCAGGAGATAGCAGTGGCCAGTCAAATTGATGCTTTTCTCCAGGCTGGTGTATTGATAACAGTATCTCCCGCTAATACCCCGCTGTTCCCAATAAAGATGAAACCAGTTAAGGGACAGCCTGTCAGTTACAGGATGGTTCATGATCTTTGAGAAGTTAACAAGGTGACAGTCTTACAAACTCCAATAGTGCCAAACCCACATACCTTACTGTCACAAGTTCCATCCACTGCCACGTGTTTCACAGTGATAGATCTGGCAAATGCCTTCTTTAGTGTCCCACTGCACCAAGACTGTCAGTATCTGTTTGCCTTTACATTTAAGGGTAACCAGTATATATGGACCTCAGAGAGCTCAGAACTCCCCGATCATGTATACACAGGCTCTGCAATCTGTCCTTACAAACTCGGCACCGCCCGGCTCAGTGGTCCTGTTATAATAGGTGGATGATTTGCTGCTGTGTGCTAAAATTAATGAAATTTGCTCTGAAGCAACTATATCTCTTTTAATTTTAATACACCAGAACGGGTGTAAAGCCTCAAAGCAGAAGCTGCAGTTTTTTTAAAACAAGGTTGTATTTCTAGGACACTGTCTCTCCTATGGAGCTCGCCTCCTAACCCCAGAAAGAATGGAGGCTGTTGAAAGGATACAAGTGTCCAAAGGAGCACAAAACTTAAGGATGTTTTTGGGGCTGGTGTCATACTGTCATCCCTGGATTAGACAAGCCTCCATGTTAATGCAGCCTCTGTATGATTGTCTGTTATCTGACCCATTTTCCCTGACAGAAGAGGCAGTGAATAATTTTCATACATTGAAGCTGTGCATAACCTCGGCCCCAGCCCTGGGTATTCCAAACTATGATGAGGAATTTAACCTGTTCTGTTCAGAAATGCAGGGTAACAGCAGCTGTACTGACGCAGAAACATGGTGACCGCCAGTGACCAGTGACGTACTTTTCAGCCAGATTAGATCCTGTCGCCAGAGGCGCCCCCTCCTGTGTCAGGACGGTAGCGGCAGTGCAGGCAATGATAGAAAAAGCCTCTGAAATTGTCCCCATGACACAGAGCATATTAACACAGCTTCAACCTAAGCATATTTCTATGGCCAGGCAACTCAGATTTCAATGTGCACTCCTCATGCCCGCTAATATTTCTTTCAAAAGATGTACTACTCTGAATCCTGCTACTTTGCTACCAATCACAGATTCATAAATGGGGGAAAGGAGAATAGAAGGTACAGACAGCCTCCTAAATGACATGATGGAATATGACCCCCATGACTGCATACAATTAATGCAACAAGAAACATCAGTATTTAATCATGTACATGAAAACCCCTTTGATAACCCTGATGTTGAGTATTTTGTATATGGAAGCAGGTTCATGGGAGAGGACGGCTGGTTCCACACTGGATATGCAGTGGTCACACAGCATGAGGTAGGTATAGCTGAACCACTGCCACCTCACATGTCAGCACAAGAGGAGGAGCTGAAGGCACTCACTAAGGCATGTAAATTGGCCAAGGGGAAGAAGGTGAACATCTACATGGACTCAAGGTATGCTTTTGGTAGTGCACATGACTCTAGACCCATATGGCAGGCTAGAGACTTTCTAACATCAGCAGGCCAGCCAATTAACGATAAAGACTCTGTACTTGAACTTATAAGCACTGTTATTACCAGAGAAGGTTGCTATTATTAAGGTAAAGTTCAATGTAAGGTAGAAGAAAATGAACTTGGGGCACTCACCAGGCACGATCAAACTTCATCCTTTATTTCTTCATGGTAAAAGAATACATCGCTTAGGGGATATAGGGCGGACAACAAATCACAGCCGGTCAGCGGCTACGGCCGTTTCGCGCGTATACTCGTGCTTCGTCAGGTGGCATCAGGGCCACTTTCCTTCCTCCCATGCCGGCCGGCTCAGCGATTGACCTATTCCACAAGAGGGTATTGAGGGATATACGTGTGCTGATATATCCAGTGGCAGCCCCCAATATCACTAGAGAAGAGGCGCAGGCCCTGAAGTGGTTTAGGAAACAGGATAACGTTATAATAAAGCCGGCCGACAAGGGAGGGAACGTGGTCCTGATGACCAGAGAATACTATTTGGAAGAGGCGGGTAGGCAATTAGGGGACACTAATGTATATCAGAGATTGAAGCAGGATCCCCTTCCTCAAATAGTTTCTAAGTTGAGGTCCCTTTTGGAGAAGTACATTGAAGTAAAATTTTTACCCCGTGCATCGATGAACAAATTAGTTCCCGCCTTTCCCAAAGTACCAGTGTGGTACTTTGTACCCAAAATTTACAAATCACCGACCCGACCTCCGGGCCGCCCTATAGTGGCAGGGACCGGGTCGGTGATGGAGCCGATGTTGTGTTACATGGATTGGCTCCTCAGGCCATCGTTGTTGAGCACTCCGACGTACCTCAAGGACACCAGTGATTTCCTCCGCGCACTCAGGGTGTTTTAGTGGCGTGAGGAATATCGACGGGTGTCCTTGGACGTTGAAAGCTTGTACACCAGAATCCCCCACGATCTGTGCCTGGCAGCGATTGATATCATACTGGCCAGGTCAGGCAAGGGAAAATTTTTCTGCAGCTTCATACACGAGTCCTTTGATCTAGTGTTGTCCAATAACGTATTCCAGTTTAATGGACAATGGTACCGCCAGGTATTAGGCACGGCTATGGGCACGCCAGTGTTGTGCCACATTTGCCAACCTATACCTGGCAGTATTTGAAGAGACATATATTTTTTCAGTGGGTAACCCCTTTCTGAGGTACATACATCTGTTTTTGCGGTACGTCGATGACGTGTTCCTGGTCTGGTCGGGCAGTGAGGAGGAATGTAGCGAATTTGTTGATTACTTAAACACACGTAACCGGATGAACATGAGCTTCACCCGTAATTTTGGGGTGAGACTCTGGACTTTCTGGATGTGCGAATATATGCGCGAAACGGCCGTAGCCGCTGACCGGCTGTGATTTGTTGTCCGCCCTATATCCCCTAAGCGATGTATTCTTTTACCATGAAGAAATAAAGGATAAAGTTTGATCGTGCCTGGTGAGTGCCGCAAGTTCATTTTCTTCTACCTTACACTGAATATTGAATTTCTCTGCCACTATTTGCTTACTGCTGAGCACCGCCGTCTTGGCACTCTGGACTGGGTCTGCGTGGATGCATTAATGCATGGACTTTTGATGGTTTAAGTGGAGGAACGAAGGCATTCCCACGTGTTTCTTTCTTTTATTGATATCGAATTATTAAGGTAAAGGCTCACACAAGATGTACCACAGTGGAAGCAAAAGGGCAATGATCGAGCAGACAAGGCAGCCAAAGGAGCTGCACTCCAGCCACTAAATGCTGACGCCACCCCGGTGAGAGCCTTGAGACCTGAGGATATTTAAGTAAGTACATTTCAAGGAATGCTCCAACAAGCCCCTCCAAAGGAAAAAGAGCTTTGGGCAAAACAAGGGGCCAAACCTGATGAACATGGAATTTGGAGAAACAATTACATAATTTGTCTACCACGCCCTCTGTACCCAGCTATGGCTCAGGAGGCCCATGGGCCCACTCATCTATCAAAAGGTGCCATGGTAAGTGTGGTTCATGCATGGTGGATTGCTCCAGGATTTTCTACAGTAGCTGCTCTGTTTGTACAAGGATGAATGGTCTGTGCATTGAATAATCCCGGTCAAGTGGTGAAGACTCCAAGCAAGCTCACCCCCAGGCCACTTTACCCGTTCCAGAGACTGCAGATAGACTATATACAACTGCCTAATGTAGGAGGATAGGAATTTGTCCCTGTGTGTGTTGATCTTTTTTCAGGGTGACCGGAAGCCTTCCCAGTAGCAAAGGCAAATGCAAAGAACACAGCAAAGAAGCTGGTCAGTGAACTGGTGTGCAGGTATGGTGTCCCTGAAGTTATTGAATCAGACAGGGGTTCCCACTTCACAGGAGAAGTAATGAGGGAAGTGATGCAGGCTTTAGGGGTCACCCAAGCTTTCCATACAGCATACCATCCCCAAAGCAGCGGCCTCGTCGAGTGCCTAAATGGCATGCTCAAATTGAAAATTCAGAAAGCAATGCAGGAAACTTGTCCAGAGTGTTTGCCTTTGGCCTATACTCAGTTATGACCACTCCAAATAGAACGACAGGATTATCCCCATTTGAGATTCTGTTTGGGCGTGCCCCCCAGATTAGGGTTGTATTTTCCATATCAGTTGCAAATGGCAAAAAGAGAAAAAACGTCTGGTACCGTGTTAGCCAATAGAAAACTAGTTCAGTGCTCTCATTAACCTCTTAAGGACACAGGACGTACCCGTAGGTCCTGTGTCCTGTCTCTAAAAATGGCCCCCGCTCCTGCTCCATGCGGGCGCCTTAGCCGCGGGTGTCTGCATGGTTCCTGTAGCAGACATCCGCGGCTAATGTCTGCGACCAGCAGCGATGCCGATCGCAGACATTTAACCCCTCAGATGCCGTGGTCAATCCTGACCACGGCATCTGAGTGCGCACAAACCTAAAGTTTTACCTAAAGGTTATAAAAAAAAATATCCAAATCTTTGATGATCCTTAAAGGGCTAAGAGAAACAAAATAGGAGTATTGCAGGTTTGATACCTTTTAATGGCTAACAAAAATGGAAGTAATGATGTTACATAGAGAGCTTTCGAGACATCACCAGTCCCTTCATCAGGCGTACTACAAAAATATATGAAGAAACAGCAATATATATACAACAAGAACAGAGACATGGGGGAATGAATGGGCATTTGAAAGATAACAGAACAACATATCAAAGATCTTGAGAATGAGTCCTTAATTATCTTACAGATAAGGGGTGTGGAAGTTTTATGGTCTCTAAATTGATGTTATCTCAGAGCCCTGGTGCCCCGACTACGTCTATAGAAGACTCTTTAGATCTTGTAGTGTGTCATAAATCCCGGGGACAAATTCGTTCCAGTACTCAAAGTGATACCTGAGAGGGAATCTGGCCTCCAGCTGGCAGTTGGACCTATCCCAACTGAAGTACCTCTGGGTTATTGTGTCAGTTCCAAGATATCTCAAAATGGGGCAATTGTGCATATGTGGAAAATTAATGAGACAGCTGCAAAAGGGGGTGTGTGTGTTAGTCTCTGTGAATCCTAGCTACAAGGCCAAGATAAAGCAGCTCCCTCACTTCCCTTATCAGAGTTTGATGTCCAAGAATGTTATGTTTTGGTTTCCCAGTATCGGAGAAACTTCTTAATTAATTAGAATTCTTTTAGTATGATGCTGAAGTATTACCTTTTATGAATATCATTAACCTCTTGGTGGTGTGCCAGATTTGTCTATGATTATCTATATAAAGATATATGCTTGTATGGGATAAAGTATCAGAGTGTATCTGATTCAGCAATGTGTCTGTGTCAGCTCTCTAAGTGCTCATGAGAACAATTCAATTGGGACCCCGACAATTATAGAGGTGGGGGTTTTGTCCCAACATGAGCTTGGCATAGTACCAGTACTACTGTGCATGAACAGCACCCTCTCCATTCACTGCAGCGCTCAGCTACATTCAGAAGTCCCACAGCGACTAAGAGAGCGGTGACTGCAAATGTGCGTCTTTCTCTTAATTCACTTGGAGCGGGTCCCATTATATAGATAAAAGCGGATCCCAGAGGTGGAACTTGCAACATCAATCATTTATGGCCTGTCCTATTGATATCCTATTGATATGCCATAAGTGTGTCAGATTGGAAAATTATTATTATACTCTCTGATATATTCCGCAGCGCTTTACAGATATTATCATCACACGGTCCTCAGTGGGGCTCACACTCTAAGGTCCCAATCAGGATGTTTTTGGAGTGTGGGAGGAAACCGGAGAACCCAGAGGAAACCGCGCGTTCGCAGCAGGCCCCATTTACTTTAATGGCAGGCGAACCTGAAAAACCTTCAGGTCATATATATCAGTAGTCCAGGGGTTCCTCGCTTCTCGGAGCGTCCACATCGGCCGTAAACCCGATGTGGTCGGACACCTGTCGGTCTAGGCGTTCCCTGATGCTGGATCCGTAGGGCGGCTGTCGATGGGTTGGCCGCAAGAATGATCTCATATCCGAAGTGACCAACACAACGTCAAACTGCCTCTTCTTGCAGGGTAACCGCACCTGTTTGCTGTGGATGGAAATTCTTCTGCCAGCACCTACAACAGCGGAATGCAGCACCTGTCACAGCAAGGCCTGGAAATGCTGCATTCTGCCAGCCCTCTGTGATGCTGGTAACATGTCCGCCATTTTGTGTTTGTGTATAATGCCACCCAGTACTGGTCCTTGCCCTTTATGTTTTTTATACGGGGGTCCCTGTTAAAACACTGAAGCATGAAGGCCCCCATTTGCACTAAATTGGAAGCGGTGGAGCGCCATGGCTCCTGCTTATTGCCTAGGAGAATGTCGTCCTCGGACTCCTCCCCCCAGCCACGGACAACACCAGGGATCCCCGAAAAGTTGAAAGTCCTCCTCAAAGCCTGCTCTTCTTGCTCTTCCTCCCCAGCCACCATCCTCCTCTGACTCCTCTTCAGACTCCTGCTGACTTGTCTCAGATGGAGTAGCCCCTCCTGGGAATTCATTCAGCATTGCGACTTCCTCATCTTCCAGCTCATGCTCCTCGACGGCTTGATCAATGACACGACGCAATGCATGCTCTAGAAAGAAGGTGTAAGGTACAATGTCACTGACGGCGCCCCGGCTGCGACTGACCAGTTTGGTGATCTCATCAAATGGCCGCAGAAGTCTGCATGTGTCGCGCATGAGCAGCCACTGGCGCAGTGAAAAGAAACCAAGCTCCCCAGAACCTGTCCTGCCGTAAAGTTCGTACAGGTAGTCGTTAACGGCACGTTGCTGCTGGAGCAGCCTATCAAGCATATACAAGGTGGAGTTCCAGCGCGTCGAGCTGTCACAAATCAGACGTCTGACTGGCAGGTGGTGTCGCCGCTGATCGTCAGCAAGGCGATCCATGGCCGTGTAGGATCTTCTAAAATGGCCAGAGATTTTCCTGGCCTGCTGCAAGATGTCCTGGACCCTGGGGTATTTGGCAAAAAATCGCTGCACAACTAAGTTCAGGACTTGTGCCATGCACGGCACTTGTGTCATTTTGCCTTTTTTCAGCGCGCTCAGCAGATTGGCACCGTTGTCACACACCACTATACCAACTGTCAAATTGAGTGGGGTTAGCCACTGATCGACCTGTGACCGCAGAGCTCAAAGCAGTGCAGGACCGGTGTGACTCTTGGCTTCCAGGCGCAACAGCCGCAGCACAGCATGGCAACGTCTCACCTGGCACGTCGAATAGGTTCTGGGGAGCTTGTGAGGGCGCAGAGGAAGAGGCGGTAACAGTGGAAAAGGAGGAGTCAGCTGAGAAGGAGACGAAGGATGGAGAAGGAGGAGGAGAAGAAGAGGCAGGCCTGCATGCAATCCGTGGCTATAACACGAAATCCACATGGGAGCCACGGGTTACATGCTTGATGGCCATCAGAAGGTTCACCCATGTCTGTGGTCAGATGTATCTTAGCACCGACACTGTGTGCCAGAGATATACTCACTTGTCGTTAAACGTGGCCATATAGCTCTGGGATGCCCTTCTGGGAGAAATATTTCCTTCCAGGGACCTTCCATTGCGGTGTGCCAATGGCCAAAAATTTTCTAAAGGCCTCCAAGTCCACCAGTTTATATGGCAGTAGTTAGTGGGCTAGCAGTTCTGACAACCAGCGGTCAGACGTTGGGCAAGAGGGTTATCCGGCGTCATCAGCTTTTTTACGCTTGAACATTTGGTCTACAGAAGCCATGCCTTCTGCCAGATGAAAGCGACAACGGCACGGTGGAAGGTGGAGTGGAAGATAAATGGGAGGAGAAGGAGAAGAGGCAGGACGTGGAGCGCCAGGAGTGTCGCTTTGTGGGTTCTGACGGCGTTGCTCCCGCTGAGCTCGGTGATGGGAGGCCAGGTGCCTTCTTAAGGAGGTCGTCCCTAGCTGAGTGTTGGGCTTACCGCCAATTATGCATTGACAGCACAGGCTACAGATGGCAACACTATTGTCAGCAGCTGACACGTTAAAAAAAGCCCACACTGCGGAGCCATGTGCCGGCGTCCTGGGAGCGCCAGATGTCACCGTGCATGGTGGATGACTCGCTCCAGATACAATTGCAGTCTGCTTTTTGCCGCCTATGCCCTGCGAGCTCTGCCTGCTTCTCCTCCCTCTCTGCTGCTACGCCTCTCCGCCTGAACTCCCCTCCTCTTCCTCACTTGTGCGCATACACGTGATGTCCATCGACATGTTATCATCGTTACCTTCACCACCACTGACATTTGAGATCTCTGAGTAGGCAGCAACAGCGGGAACGTCCCTCCTTGGGCTGATCTGGGTACTGTCGTCGTTGCTATCTCC
This sequence comes from Bufotes viridis, assembly GCA_033119425.1. Lineage (NCBI taxonomy): Eukaryota > Metazoa > Chordata > Amphibia > Anura > Bufonidae > Bufotes > Bufotes viridis. Next base: position 7,156,656 of record CM065589.1, on the reverse strand, counting down.
TCTTCCTCATCCGATGCAAAGAATGGCTGCGCATTGGTAAGGTCTGGAAATGGATGGGAAAATAATTCCTCTGAATCGAGTGGAGGAGCAATGGTAGTGGTTGTGCTGGTGTCTTAGGGGGTTCACACAGCAGACAGTTAGGAGGGTGCAGAAGCGGAAGGCTGAGTGAGCCACTCAACCAACTCTGGTGTGTCCTTTGAAGTAATCGCATGCGCCTTCTCCAACTTCCCACTTAGGCTCCGGCCTGGTGCACCTGCCCGACCCCTACCACCCCTGCGGAACGGCCTGCCTCTTCCTCTGCCTGTCATTTTCAAAATAACCCTGTGCCAAAGTCCCTAGAGAAGAGCAGTATTTGTGGAATCAGGTGTATCGCAGGCCTCAATCAGTATATGGTGGAAGTAGGTATATCAAACCCCTTAATCAGTATTTCGTAGGAGCAGGTGTATCGCAGGCCTCAATCAGTATTTGGTGGAAGCAGGTATATCAAACCCCCTAATCGGTATTTTTTGTAAGCAGGTATATCACACCCCTCAATTATTTTTTGCCACAACAGTTATATCACACCACCCTGTTTTTTTGGGGCAACAGGTTACAGGTATATCGCAGCTTTCAATCAGTATTTTGTGAAAGCAGGTGTATCACACCCCTCAATCTGTTTTTTGGGGCAACAGGTATATCACACCTGTCGCAAATAGTTGTTCCAATAGCGCTTGTCCCTCTATATACCTGCGGTATCGCAGCAGAACCGCACACAACTGCTGCACAATACAAATGCACTATAATATACTTTCTATGTTAGAGTATAAGTATATCACACCCCTCAGTATATCACACTTATCGATAGCACTCCTATACCAGTCCTTAAAAGGACTTTTGTGGCCCTATTAGCTAGCGCTTGGTGTCCCTAACAGCCTGTCCCTGCTCCACAAAGCATCCTCTCCCTACGCTGGCAAAACACAGAATGTAAAATGGCTGCCAGATCGGGTTCTGTTATAGGGTGGGGGTGTGTCCATGTGCTGAAACGTCTCAATTGGCTGTTCTATCCCAACTGATGGATGTGTCATGGGTAGAGTTGAGCGAACCACTATTTTAAGTTCGGCGTCCAACCCGAACCCGAACTTTGGACGCCGAACTTAAAATCCAAGTTCGCTCAACACTAGTCATGGGTCAAAGTTCGGCGCAATCCAAAAAGATTATGGCGCCGGCAGACATCGCCATATTTTAGCATGTTCGGCAAATCGTGAACGCGCAAAGTTCGCCGTGAAATGACTGCTGGGTAGAGATGAGCGAACATTAAAAAAAAGTCCGGTGTTTGGTGTTCGGGTTGTGGTAAGTCGCGCATCCCGTTATGGATTCCACTATAGCGGCATATGGAATCCATAAGGGGCGGCTGCCACCAACCCGAACTGCTGAACAGCCGAACAAATCCAGTGCTGAGCCACGTCCCCTACACTGATCACATGACAGTGACGTCACCCCAGGTCCTTCGGCTGTTCAACAGTTCGGGTTGGTGGCAGCCGTCCCTTATGGATGCCATATGCCGCTATAGTGGAATCCATAATGGGATGCGCGACTTACCACCACCCGAAAGCCGAACACCGGACTTTTTTTTAATGTTCGCTCATCTCTACTGCTGGGCGCACCACAAGGCCATCTGTTCATACACACTCCATGCAGATATTGTCCTTAGTAACATTCAAACCCAGGACCCCAGTGCTAATCACTGAGCCACCACTGACCTCTGAGCCACCACTGACCTCTGAGCCACCACTGACCCCTGAGCCACCACTGACCACTGAGCCACCACTGACCACTGAGCCACCGTTCTGCCCTTTATACATTATCTGTGGATTCTTCTCTGCATAGAATTATTGCATTCTAAAATTGATGCCACTAATTTAGTGTGTTTAATACCCTATAATGGTTGCGGAGGTGTGTGGGGGAAGGGGGCACCAAAAAGACTTTTCGCACAGGGCGCCCTGTGACCTAAGGCCGGCCCTGAGAGACAGTAGCAGGGTGTAGGAATGGTGGTGCCCGCTCTGCGGTACGACATCCCCAAAAAGTCTGAATGTAAGAGAACCGTTCTCCTGCAGATTACAGCACATTTCATGGTGACAGGTTCACTTTAAAGGGCATCGGCTTTTCTTTAATAGAAAGGTCAGAGATCTCCTCCGTAATGTGACCCCTGGGGGGGAATAAATGAGGGCCGGGACAGGATGTGATCCCTGTGCTGGTGTACCTCGTGAGGAGGTCGTCTAGCCTATTGTGTACATTAAACCTCTGTCATCAGGTGTGTAATCTTCCAGCCATCCTTCTGCCCTTGTCCTCATAGCCTGTGCCCCCGGGGACCTGTGACGATCCATAGAACCGGGGTCCCTGATCCCATCCCTCTGTCTACTACAGGGATCAGCAACCCGCGGCACTCCATCTGCTGTAAAACTAAAACTCCCAGCATGCAAACATGCTCGGCTGTTCTCACAACTTCCACAGAAGTGAATGGAGGATTCTGGGAGTTGTAGTCTCAGAACATCTGGAGTGCCAGAGGTTGCTGATCCCTGGTCTACTATATCCAGAATTTATTAACAAGAAATATCTGCAGTAATGTTTCCGTAACCAGGTCACCTCTCAGCCTGTGGAAGTGTCATAAATGTCTGAGGTGAGAAAACCCCTGTCTATATCTCCTATACATCAGTGCAGGGGGCGGGGCTCAGCAAGGGAAAGGAGGTGAGGTGGTGAAGGACCTGGGGTGACATCACTGTCATGTGATCAGTGCAGGGGGCGGAGCTCAGCTGTAACCATAGACCTCACAAAAGTGACATCATCACAGGTCCTTCACCACCTCTTGTACTCGCCACTGCTGAGCTCCGCCCCCTGCCCTGATCACATGACAGTGAGGTCACCCCAGGTCCTTCAGCTCTGGCAGTGCAGCAGATACTGGGCAGGTCCTGGTCGGTAGTCAGGGCTCTTGTTCTCTCTGGTATCAGCCATTCCTCCAGCCTGCAGGTAAGATGAGCTGTGAGGAGACAGTGTGGTGGAGAGCTCAGACATGTCACCTCTGGAGATTCTCCTCCATTACACACAGGAATCCTTCTCCGCTCCTCAGCTTAGTATGATGGGGGAGTAGTGGGGATAGTGGGGTTGTCATCATTCGCTGGCCCCTGACTGTCCTGGTGAGGGGCCCCTGCCTCCAGGAGGAGAATGAATGGAGCGGGGCCCGGCCTGAGCTCAGCTCTCTCCAGTCTCTTCTCTAGGAGTTCTGGACACAGCTGAGCACAGCCCAGAGGTGGGACCTGCATCTATCAGACACTTATCTCCTGTGGAGCCACCAGAGATCTCCATGTTGGGGCCCCTGGAATCCATGTGGTGGGGGCCCTCCAGGCTCAGGAAGTGCGGTTCTGGAGGTGACATCTGGTCTTGTCCCCTGGATGATTTCCTCTCCTCTTCTCATAAAGGCGCCTGCAGCACTAGAAGCCTCCAGCTCCTCCAGTTCTCTCCTCTTCTCCTGAATGACCCCCGAGGATGGACGGGAAGGAGATCAGCAGAAGAATATTAGACCTCACCTTGGAGATCATCTCCCTGCTGAGCGGAGAGGTAAACTTCTCTAGATTTCTCTCCTCTGTATTGTATTCTGTAACAAGTCAGACATCGGGAAGGAGAATCCATCATAGGAAGTGATAGGAAGAGTCCAGGGTCCTGGAGAACGGCCCCAGACCTTCCAAGTGACGGAGAACCTGAAGATCAGCCCCAGTATGGTGAGTGATGTGTCATGTGACCAGTGACCAATAGTCATGTAGGAGCCATGAGGAGGTAAGCAGGCACGTTGTACCAGGAGGAGAGGCCGGAGGAGAGCACATGGCCCCTGAAGGGTTTATTCCCTAAGTGTCTCTCTCCATCCACAGGAGTACACAATAGTGAAGAAGACATCGGGGACTGTGTGACTCCCATCATCCATCTCCAGGAGTCAGGAGGGCGGAGCAGGACCCCTCCCCCATCACAGAGCCTCCCCTCACCCCCTGATACATGAGCAGAAGATCCTAGAGCTCACCCACAAGATGATGGAGCTGCTGACTGGAGAGGTGACACTGCTGGGAATGCTGGGAAATTCTCCAGTAACAGCACTGGAGGGTCTGGGTGATGACGGTGTCATTGTGTTGTCAGGTTCCTATAAGGTGTCAGGACGTCACTGTCTATTTCTCCATGGAGGAGTGGGAGTATATAGAAGGCCACAAGGATCTGTACAAGGAGGCCATGATGGAGGAGCACCAGCCTCTTATATCACAGGGTAAGAGCCGTCATGTGCAGTGTATACACGTGTGTGCAGTGACATGTAATGGAGGAGCACCAGCCTCTTATATCACAGGGTAAGAGCCGTCATGTGCAGTGTATACACGTGTGTGCAGTGACATGTAATGGAGGAGCACCAGCCTCTTATATCACAGGGTAAGAGCCGTCATGTGCAGTGTATACACGTGTGTGCAGTGACATGTAATGGAGGAGCACCAGCCTCTTATATCACAGGGTAAGAGCCGTCATGTGCAGTGTATACACGTGTGTGCAGTGACATGTAATGGAGGAGCACCAGCCTCTTATATCACAGGGTAAGAGCCGTCATGTGCAGTGTATACACGTGTGTGCAGTGACATGTAATGGAGGAGCACCAGCCTCTTATATCACAGGGTAAGAGCCGTCATGTGCAGTGTATACACGTGTGTGCAGTGACATGTAATGGAGGAGCACCAGCCTCTTATATCACAGGGTAAGAGCCGTCATGTGCAGTGTATACACGTGTGTGCAGTGACATGTAATGGAGGAGCACCAGCCTCTTATATCACAGGGTAAGAGCCGTCATGTGCAGTGTATACACGTGTGTGCAGTGACATGTAATGGAGGAGCACCAGCCTCTTATATCACAGGGTAAGAGCCGTCATGTGCAGTGTATACACGTGTGTGCAGTGACATGTAATGGAGGAGCACCAGCCTCTTATATCACAGGGTAAGAGCCGTCATGTGCAGTGTATACACGTGTGTGCAGTGACATGTAATGGAGGAGCACCAGCCTCTTATATCACAGGGTAAGAGCCGTCATGTGCAGTGTGTACACGTGTGTGCAGTGACATGTAATGGAGGAGCACCAGCCTCTTATATCACAGGGTAAGAGCCGTCATGTGCAGTGTATACACGTGTGTGCAGTGACATGTAATGGAGGAGCACCAGCCTCTTATATCACAAGGTAAGAGCCGTCATGTGCAGTGTATACACGTGTGTGCAGTGACATGTAATGGAGGAGCACCAGCCTCTTATATCACAGGGTAAGAGCCGTCATGTGCAGTGTATACACGTGTGTGCAGTGACATGTAATGGAGGAGCACCAGCCTCTTATATCACAGGGTAAGAGCCGTCATGTGCAGTGTATACACGTGTGTGCAGTGACATGTAATGGAGGAGCACCAGCCTCTTATATCACAGGGTAAGAGCCGTCATGTGCAGTGTATACACGTGTGTGCAGTGACATGTAATGGAGGAGCACCAGCCTCTTATATCACAGGGTAAGAGCCGTCATGTGCAGTGTATACACGTGTGTGCAGTGACATGTAATGGAGGAGCACCAGCCTCTTATATCACAGGGTAAGAGCCGTCATGTGCAGTGTATACACGTGTGTGCAGTGACATGTAATGGAGGAGCACCAGCCTCTTATATCACAGGGTAAGAGCCGTCATGTGCAGTGTATACACGTGTGTGCAGTGACATGTAATGGAGGAGCACCAGCCTCTTATATCACAGGGTAAGAGCCGTCATGTGCAGTGTATACACGTGTGTGCAGTGACATGTAATGGAGGAGCACCAGCCTCTTATATCACAGGGTAAGAGCCGTCATGTGCAGTGTATACACGTGTGTGCAGTGACATGTAATGGAGGAGCACCAGCCTCTTATATCACAAGGTAAGAGCCGTCATGTGCAGTGTATACACGTGTGTGCAGTGACATGTAATGGAGGAGCACCAGCCTCTTATATCACAAGGTAAGAGCCGTCATGTGCAGTGTATACACGTGTGTGCAGTGACATGTAATGGAGGAGCACCAGCCTCTTATATCACAGGGTAAGAGCCGTCATGTGCAGTGTATACACGTGTGTGCAGTGACATGTAATGGAGGAGCACCAGCCTCTTATATCACAGGGTAAGAGCCGTCATGTGCAGTGTATACACGTGTGTGCAGTGACATGTAATGGAGGAGCACCAGCCTCTTATATCACAGGGTAAGAGCCGTCATGTGCAGTGTATACACGTGTGTGCAGTGACATGTAATGGAGGAGCACCAGCCTCTTATATCACAGGGTAAGAGCCGTCATGTGCAGTGTATACACGTGTGTGCAGTGACATGTAATGGAGGAGCACCAGCCTCTTATATCACAGGGTAAGAGCCGTCATGTGCAGTGTATACACGTGTGTGCAGTGACATGTAATGGAGGAGCACCAGCCTCTTATATCACAAGGTAAGAGCCGTCATGTGCAGTGTATACACGTGTGTGCAGTGACATGTAATGGAGGAGCACCAGCCTCTTATATCACAGGGTAAGAGCCGTCATGTGCAGTGTATACACGTGTGTGCAGTGACATGTAATGGAGGAGCACCAGCCTCTTATATCACAGGGTAAGAGCCGTCATGTGCAGTGTATACACGTGTGTGCAGTGACATGTAATGGAGGAGCACCAGCCTCTTATATCACAGGGTAAGAGCCGTCATGTGCAGTGTATACACGTGTGTGCAGTGACATGTAATGGAGGAGCACCAGCCTCTTATATCACAGGGTAAGAGCCGTCATGTGCAGTGTATACACGTGTGTGCAGTGACATGTAATGGAGGAGCACCAGCCTCTTATATCACAGGGTAAGAGCCGTCATGTGCAGTGTATACACGTGTGTGCAGTGACATGTAATGGAGGAGCACCAGCCTCTTATATCACAGGGTAAGAGCCGTCATGTGCAGTGTATACACGTGTGTGCAGTGACATGTAATGGAGGAGCACCAGCCTCTTATATCACAGGGTAAGAGCCGTCATGTGCAGTGTATACACGTGTGTGCAGTGACATGTAATGGAGGAGCACCAGCCTCTTATATCACAGGGTAAGAGCCGTCATGTGCAGTGTATACACGTGTGTGCAGTGACATGTAATGGAGGAGCACCAGCCTCTTATATCACAGGGTAAGAGCCGTCATGTGCAGTGTATACACGTGTGTGCAGTGACATGTAATGGAGGAGCACCAGCCTCTTATATCACAGGGTAAGAGCCGTCATGTGCAGTGTATACACGTGTGTGCAGTGACATGTAATGGAGGAGCACCAGCCTCTTATATCACAGGGTAAGAGCCGTCATGTGCAGTGTATACACGTGTGTGCAGTGACATGTAATGGAGGAGCACCAGCCTCTTATATCACAGGGTAAGAGCCGTCATGTGCAGTGTATACACGTGTGTGCAGTGACATGTAATGGAGGAGCACCAGCCTCTTATATCACAGGGTAAGAGCCGTCATGTGCAGTGTATACACGTGTGTGCAGTGACATGTAATGGAGGAGCACCAGCCTCTTATATCACAGGGTAAGAGCCGTCATGTGCAGTGTATACACGTGTGTGCAGTGACATGTAATGGAGGAGCACCAGCCTCTTATATCACAGGGTAAGAGCCGTCATGTGCAGTGTATACACGTGTGTGCAGTGACATGTAATGGAGGAGCACCAGCCTCTTATATCACAGGGTAAGAGCCGTCATGTGCAGTGTATACACGTGTGTGCAGTGACATGTAATGGAGGAGCACCAGCCTCTTATATCACAGGGTAAGAGCCGTCATGTGCAGTGTATACACGTGTGTGCAGTGACATGTAATGGAGGAGCACCAGCCTCTTATATCACAGGGTAAGAGCCGTCATGTGCAGTGTATACACGTGTGTGCAGTGACATGTAATGGAGGAGCACCAGCCTCTTATATCACAAGGTAAGAGCCGTCATGTGCAGTGTATACACGTGTGTGCAGTGACATGTAATGGAGGAGCACCAGCCTCTTATATCACAAGGTAAGAGCCGTCATGTGCAGTGTATACACGTGTGTGCAGTGACATGTAATGGAGGAGCACCAGCCTCTTATATCACAGGGTAAGAGCCGTCATGTGCAGTGTATACACGTGTGTGCAGTGACATGTACAGACCTGGCTGTACACTTACGATCTCTCAGTCCTCCACCATGTCTGCTCCGTTATGTCCAGTGACACACCAGTGTGACTGTCTACATCCAGTCAGGAAGAGGAACCCCAGGATCTGAATCATGGAGCGGTAAGTCTTCTGTACATTTGAAGGGGTTTTCTGACATGTTTATACTGATGACCTGTCCTCACTATAGGTCATCAGTGTCGGATCAGCGTGGGTCAGACCCCGGGGACCCTCGCCGATCAGCTTTTTGAGGAGGCAGTAGCTCGTATCATCGTCTCGGCCTCGCAGAGCTCGCCCAGCACATCGCTGCACATTGTATGGTGGTTGTGCTTGGTATCGCAGCTCAGTCTCATTCACTTCAATAGGACTGAGCACCTAGGCCATGTGACCGATGAACACGACCACTGGCTTAGGTTACTCTACAGGAAGGGTCCCGGGTGTCAGATCCTCGCTGATCAGATACTGATGACCCATCCAGGAGATACGGCTTCATGTCTGAGGTGGTGAGATGTTACTCAGCTGCAGTTCTGTAACTCTCTTATGGTGCTCCTCTCCGGGGCCCGACTCATTTAGGCCCCATTCACATGACCAAGTTTTTGCTCTGCATCTGATCCAATTTTTTTGTGGAACGAATGCGGACAGATTCATTTCAAAGGGTCCACAAAAAATGCTGACAGCGCACCGTGTGTTGTCCGCATCCGTACGTCAGTTCCGCATCACTGCAAAAAGATAGAACATGTCCTATTCTTGTCCATTTTGCGGACAAGGATGGTCATTGTTACACTGGGTCCACAAAAAAAACGGATGGAACATGGATGTCGTCCGCATTGTGCAGACCGCAGACTACATACGGTCGTGTGAATGTCGCCTTGACAACATGTGCACAGAAAACTGGCGCAGCTCTGACCAGAAATCCTCCGGCTCCTGAGCAGCTGTAGATTTCTTTCTCAGCCACAAAGATCTCCTGAAGATGCTCCGGAATCGTTACCTCTTGATAATTCGGGTGCATCGCACACCAGCGGGGTCACTGTTCAGACTGGTGTAAGAAGCGTCAGTCGTAATACATTCCCCTGCACAACCGCCATCAGCGCCCTCACAGTAAAGAGACATTATGGCACACAGGAGATAACACCAGGTGTAATAGACAGAACGGAGGTCAGTGGGTAAAAGGAGTCCCATAGTACTTACCTCAGATACCAGTCGGTCAGGATGGGAGCTACCTGCGTCTTTCCCCCTTCAGGGGAGGTAGAATACGGCTCAGGAGGAGGATTCTCACCATGAGAGGAGTTTACAGCGATTCTCCTCGCGCTCAGTCAGCGACCATAGCCTGTGTCTACAGAGAAGGGAGAGCAGTGTCTCTAAGGCAAGTCCTGTAAGTCGCTCGGTGCGTTCTCCGTGGATCGGACATTTTTCAGCAAATCCCACAGATGACGATCTCCTTGTGATGTTCCTCAGTCCTGGACAGTTTTTGCAGTGTAGCCTGACATTATCCTGCTGAAAGAGGGCGACGCCATTAGGGGGCACTGCTACCACGGAGGGTGGTACTTGGTGGTACATGTCACATCCACATGATGCCAGGAGACAAGGTTTTCAGAAGACTATTGCCCAGAGCATCACACTGCCCTCACCAGCTTGTCTTCTTCCCATAGTGCTATCTGCCCCCCAGGCAGTAGAAGTGACTCTAGGAGCCCACCAGTGGAAGTGACTCTAGGGGCCCACCAGTAGAAGTGACTCTAGGAGCCCACCAGTGGAAGTGACTCTAGGGGCCCACCAGTGGAAGTGACTCTAGGGGCCCACCAGTGGAAGTGACTCTAGGGGCCCTCCCTATAGTTTTATGCAAATATTGACACTTAAGAGGGTTTTTCTGATTTTCATCAACACTCTTTATATAGGAAGCTGCGGTGTAATAGCGCACATGACGGCTGCAGCCAATCGCTGGCGCTGTACACCACTGAGGCCAGGGATTAGTTACAGCAGTCAGGTGCAGTACGCAGGTATTTTACCGCAGCAGCCAAAACATCATGTCCCAGCTGCAGCCTGGCGGAGAGAACAGAGTATTGGTGCTGAACAATAGGTGATCTCCACACTTAAACACGCCCCCCTCCCGCTATCACATACCCTCTAGGAAGTGGTAGAACTGTGTGAACATTCTCTGTTGCGTGGACAAAGAAAACTAATGGTAAGCTAGTCTTTATAATAGAATAGCACTGCCTTACACTATATATTTTCTTTATTATTCATGTTATGTTTGTGGTGGTCAGGCATGGTTGTATCCCCTACATGCTCCAGCACCACACTCAGCCTTTGCTGCACATGCTCTGCTTTTACAGTGTTTCTATGTAAAGAAAGTGTGAGTTCATTTCCAGTACAGCATGGGCAGCAGAGATGTGATCTGCTTGTAACTAACCACCTTAGATCTACTGTGATAGTGGCACATATATATGTGCCGAATGACTGGTGTGATAGGGGGACATACATGGGCTGCAGAATTACTGTCATGGGGACACATCGAGGGTAAACAGCCAAACAATATTTATTAATATTTATTGCCCTGATTCTGCAGTTTACAGGAACCCCCCACATGTGGTCGAAAAATGATGTAAGGGCACACGTTAAGGCACAGAAGGAAAGGAATGCCATATGGTATTTGGAAGGCAGATTTTTCTGGACTGGTTTTTAGATGCCGTGTCCCATTTATAAGCCCCCTAATGCACCTTTACAGTAGAAACTCCCAAAAATTGAGGGGATAAGTTACCAGTTTTATTGGTACTATTTTGGGTTAAATATGATTTTTAATTGCTCTATATTACGTTTTTTGTGAGGCAAGGTAACCAAAAAAGGGCTGTTTTGGCACTGTTTTTATTTTTTATTTTTCACAAGATTCATCTGACAGGGTAGATCATGTGTTATTTTTATAGAGCAGGTTGTTACGGACGTGGCAATACCCAATATGTATACTTTTTCTTATTTAAGTTTTACACAATAATAGCATTTTTTAAACAAATATTCTGAGAGCTATAGCTTTTTTATTTTTTGACTGATTGTCTTAGTTATGGTCTCATTTTTTGCGGGATGAGGTGTCGGTTTGAATGGTACTATTTTGGGAGGCATACGCCTTTTTGATTGCTTGGCGTTGCAATTTTTGTGATGTAAGTTGACAAAAATGGCTTTTTTTGGCACAGTTTTTATTTAATATTTCAGCTGAGGGGTTAGGTGATGTGATATTTTTATAGAGCAGGTCCTTACGGACGCGTCGATACTTAATATGTATACTTTTTTTATTTATTTAGGTTTTACACAATAATATCATTTTTGAAAAAAAAAATCATGTTTTAGCGTCTCCATAGTCTGAGAGCCATAGTTTTTTCCGTTTTTAGGCGATTGTCTCAGGTTGGGTATCATTTTTGCGGAATAAGGTGATGGTTAGATTGGTACAATTTTGGAGGTCAGGTGACTTTTTGATCGCTTGCTATTACACTTTTTGTGATGTAAGGTGAAAATGGCTTATTGACAGTTTTTATAAAGAAAATTTGACAGTTTTACAGTGTTCACTTGAGAGGTTAGGTCATGTGGTATTTTTATAGAGCAGGTTCTTACAGACGCGGCGATACCTAATATGTCTACTTTTTTAAAAAAAAAATACATTTAACACAAAAAAGCATTTTTGAAACAAAATAAATCATGTTTTATTCTCAGAGCCATAGTTTTTTTTAATTTTTAGGGTGACTATTTTTGGTAGGGGCTCATTTTTTGCAGGATGAGGTGCCGGTTTTATTGGTACTATTTTGGGAGACGTATGCCTTTTTGACCGCTTTGTGTTGGAATTTTTGTCATAAGGTGACAAAAAATGGCTTTTTTTACATGGTTTTTATTTTTACGGTGTTCATCTAAAGGTTTAGGTCATGTGATATTTTTATGGAGCTGTTTTTTACGGACGTGGCGATACCAATTATGTATATTATTTTTAATGATGAAACGGATTTGAGAAAAAAAATTATTTTATTACACGGCAGCAGACTGGGGCACTACGCGATTTCACACTGCAGTCTCCAGAGAGGAGATCACAGCCTGAAACCGGCATTTTAGAGAGCTCTCACTTCCGGGAATGGATGTAAGCGCGCACACAGGTAACAGGGCAGCCTGCTCGTGCGTCTCCCGTCCTCCAGCGCAGCCACCAGATAGACGGACCTCTCCTAGCAACACAGTTTTAGTGTAAGGTGAGAATAGGCGCTATGGGAGACAAATTGAATGATTTTAAGGGTTTAGGAAGAATTAATATAAAATTTAAAGATGGCCACTAAGGTGATACTAATCATCTTTATCAAAATATGGGAAAAAAAATATGACAGTTATCCTTTAATAGCATCTCTGTAGTTTGGCCTCAAAAATCTGAACTTAGGTCCACCCCCCCCCACCCCGGCCCCATTCAAGCTCAGTACTTAGATACCATAACAATACCAAGCCCTGCACTTAGATAAGGTAACAGAACCAAGCTGTCATACATTCAGCACTCTTACATACACACACTGTCATACATGCAGCACTCTTACATACACACACTGTCATACATTCAGCACTCTTACATACACACACTGTCATACATGCAGGCACTCTTACATACACACACTGTCATACATTCAGCACTCTTACATACACACACTGTCATACATGCAGCACTCTTACATACACACACTGTCATACATGCAGGCACTCTTACACACACACTGTCATACATGCAGCACTCTTACATACACACACTGTCATACATGCAGAACTCTTACGTACACACACTGTCATACATTCAGCACTCTTACATACACACACTGTCATACATTCAGCACTCTTACATACACACACTGTCATACATTCAGCACTCTTACATACACACATTGTCATACATGTACTCTTACATACACACACTGTAATACATGCAGGCACTCTTACATACACACACTGTCATACATGCAGGCACTCTTACATACACACACCATCATACATGCAGCACTCTTACATACACACACTATCATACATTCAGCACTCTTACATACACACATTGCCATACATGTACTCTTACATACACATACTGTAATACATGCAGGCACTCTTACATACACACACTGTAATACATGCAGGCACTCTTACATACACACACTGTCATACATGCAGCACTCTTACATACACATACTGTCATACATTCAGCACTCTTACATACACCCACTGTCATACATGCAGCACTCTTACATACACACACTGTCATACATGCAGGCACTCTTACATACACACACCATCATACATGCAAGCACTTACATACATACACTGTCATACATTCAGCACTCTTACATACACACACCATCATACATGCAAGCACTCTTACATACACACACTGTCATACATGCAGGCACTCTTACATACACACACTGTCATACATGCAGGCACTCTTACATACATACACTGTCATACATGCAGCACTCTTACATACACACAATGTATTACATGCAGGCACTTTGTATACCAATTACAATACATGTAGATTCCTTCCTCACCTCCTAGCCCTGTGTTTTGCTAGTTGCGTCCCCAGGTCCTGATCCAGGTTCCTCCCCCTCGCAGCAGCAGGGCTCCAGACTGATCACACAGGCAGCAGTCCTTCTAGCAGAGCTGCCTCATTGGAGGAGATCCTGTCAGTGCTATTGTGCTTTACCTTGTGACAGAATATTTTGCTAAATGTACATGTTGCTCAGGATCAGATTCTCAGATAACAGCCTTAACCCTTTGAGGTCATGACAATTTTCCATTTTCGTTTCTCACTCTGTGCCTTCCCAGCGTCCATCTGTTACTTAAGTGACATGCTCCTATCAGTGCACCTCCTCCCCTGCTGCTGCTGTCTCGCACAAGCTTAGTCCGGGCTGCAGTAAAATAACAGCGAAGGAATTAGGAGCTGTAATTACAGACTGAACCTGCTGCTGGAGGAAGGAGGATCTCTTATCTTGTACTGAGCGGTGTGAGTTTTATAGCAGCAGGTACTGACTTAATCATTATCCGAATTAGGCCTCAAGTCCTGTTTAAAAGGTCGGAAACTGACTTATAGGATAGCTACCTTACATCTGGTGGCATTGCAGGCAGAGCTGTTTTATACCATATATCTAATTACTACCTATTAGGAATGTAATAGGTTTGTCCACTCTGTAGTTTGATAAATAATCACAAATTCCAATTTTTATTTTCACAGAGAATTCCAGTAAAATATGAAGGGCAAAGCTAAATTATCACTAAATAATAAAGAAGAAGCTGAAGATGTCCAGCAGCGCTCCTCAGGAAAAAACTCATTACCCTTAATGTACATCCAGGACTTCACAGTACAGATATATTATATAATCCCCTCATCATGAGGAACCTTCTCCTGACCAATTACAGATTGTTAACAAAAATACAGGACAGAAAGGGAAAAAAAGATTTCAGGGTGGTAAAGAGTGTACAGAACAATCAAGACTTTCTACACACAGAAGAATACAGACAGCAGAGCAGAATTGTGGGAAATACTTTACAAGTAAATCAGATCTTGCTAAACATGAGACAATTCACACAGGAGAGAAGCCATATTCATGTTCAGAATGTGGGAAATGTTTTAGACAGAAATCATATCTTATAGTACATGAGAGAAGTCACACAGGAGAGAAACAACATTCGTGTTCAGAATGTGGAAAATGTTTTACACATAAATCAGTTCTTGTTAAACATAAGCGAATTCACACAGGAGAGAGGCCATATTCATGTTCAGAATGTGGTAAATGTTTTAAACAGAGATCACATCTTGTTACACATGAGAGAAGTCACACAGGAGATAAACTATATTCATGTTCAGAATGTGGGAAATGTTTCATAAATAAACCACATCTTGTGAAACATAGGAAAATTCACACAGGAGAGAAACTACATTCGTGTTCAGAATGTGGAAAATGTTTTACACATAAATCAGTTCTTGTTAAACATAAGAGAATTCACACAGGAGAGAGGCCATTTTCATGTTTAGAATGTGGTAAATGTTTTAAACAGAGATCACATCTTGTTACACATGAGAGAATTCACACAGGAGAGAAGCCATATTCATGTTCAGAATGTGGGAAAAGTTTTACAGATAAATCCAGTCTAGTTACACATGAGAGAAGTCACACAGGAGAGAAACCATATTCATGTTCAGAATGTGGAAAATGTTTTAGACAGAAATCATATCTTGTTGTACATGAGAGAAGTCATACAGGAGAGAAGCCATATTCATGTTCAGAATGTGGGAGATGTTTTATAGATAAATCAAATCTCATTAGACATAGGAGAAGTCACACAGGAGAGAAGCCATATTCATGTTCAGAATGTGGGAAATGTTTTACAGAAAAATCAAATCTTGTTATACATAGGACAAGTCACATAGGAAAGAAACAATATTCATCCAAAGAATGTGAGAAATGTTTTATAGATAAATCACATTCTGTTAAACATAGAAAAATTCACACAGGTGAAAAACGATATTCATGTTCAGAATGTGGGAAATGTTTTACACGTAAATCAGTTCTTGTTAAACATCAGAGAATTCACACAGGAGAGAAACCATATTTATGTTCAGAATGTGGGAAATGTTTTGCACAAAAATCAAATCTTGATAAACATAAGAGAATTCACACAGGAGAGAAACCATATTCATGTTTAGAATGTGGGAAATGTTTTACACAGAAATCGGATCTTGTTAAACATAAAATAATTCACACAGGAGAGAAGCCATTTTCATGTTCAGAATGTGGGAAATGTTTTACACAGAAATCCAGTCTTGTTACACATCAGAGAAGTCACACAAAAGAGAAGCCATTTTGATGTTTTATATGTTGAAAATGCTTTGTAAGGAGGAAATAAAATGTTAAAACTCAACAGATCAGGAGAAACTGTATTGTTTTTTAGATATGGGAAATATGATAACAACAAAATAGAATTTTAAAGCCATCTTATTCAGAGACGTTAAGTTGCAGGTTACATGGCAATATGTATCACATGCTGCAAGTCTCAGTACAATCTCACAACTTGTCTGTAACTTGTGTCTTGTATTTTAGAGCTGAGATTTGGTAGTAAAAAATATCTGCCAAACTGCACAAGTTGTAGTTGCACATGACTTGCACTGTGCTCTATCCTGGGAAAGTCACATATGACCTGCGACCAAGAATCCAAGTGTTGGATTTTATTTGACTGTCATGACGTATAGCGTGTCACATTGTGAACCCATTGACAGTCATTATATGTAGTGTCACAATGTAACATATCATCTGATGTCACCGTGCATCTCCAGTTTAAAAGCCAATAATAAAGTCTTCTATTTTCTCCACGACAGCGTCACCATTGTCACTGACAGACGTCGTCTTCTTGGCTCATATTATACTTTCTCCTCGCGCTGTGACCTTCATTGCTTCTACAGACTAACCCTCCTGTGCGGAGACAGTGATATTGGTGGCATGATGACTATGTCACTGATTTATCTGACCGGGTGATCTGTGATAATTAACCCCATATGTACTTTCCTGCGGTTTAATGGTAATCCTATCTAGATACTGGATCTGAGTGATAAATCGGTGGTGGGAATCGCTTGTGATGTCACATCTGTCAATTAACCCCTGAATAATGCCAACAGGGAGACTCCATTATTAGGGGTACAGATAAGGCGATCTGTCACAAAGACCGTGATCGCCGAACAGTGTGCTGTCTTCCTGGCGCTAGAGTTCAACACATCGTGGATCGGGTTGACAGATTACTGGGAGGGGCTGGAGAAGATCCAGCGGTCATGGTCCATATCCGAACCAATGACAAAGTTAGAGGTAGGTGGAGCGTCCTTAAAAATGATTTCAGGGATTTAGGTCAAAAGCTTAGGGCAAGGACTTCAAAGGTAGTATTTTCCGAGATACTGCCTGTACCAAGAGCCACACAAAAAAGGCAGTGGGAGATTAGGGAGGTTAACAAGTGGCTCAAGAACTGGTGTAGGAAGGAGGGGTTCGGGTTCCTGGAGAACTGGGCCGACTTCTCTGTCGGCTACAGGTTCTACCGTAGGGACGGGCTGCACCTCAATGGGGAAGGGGCAGCTGTGTTTGGGAGAAAGATGGCGAGAAGGTTGGAGGAGTGTTTATACTAGGGACTGGGGGGAGGTTAATTACGTTATAGGTGGGGAAGATCGTACAGATAGATATCGGGGGCGAGGTAGTGGGACTGGGGGAGGAATGGAAGGGGGGACTAGAAGAGCTCAGAATGAAAGATGTAGGGTAAAAAATACACAAAACCTCTTAATTGTATGTATACTAATGCCAGAAGCCTGATTAACAAAACTGGGGAACTGGAATTAGTGATGTGTGAGGAGGACTATGAAATAGTGGGAATAACTGAGACATAGCTGGATGATAGCTATGACAGTGGAAATAACTGAGACATAGCTGGATGATAGCTATGACAGTGGAAATAACTGAGACATGGCTGGATGATAGTTATGACTGGGCAGTTAATGTACAGGGTTACAGTCTGTGTAGAAAGGATCGTCAAAACCGGAGAGGGGGAGGGGTCTGCCTTTATGTAAAGTCCTATCTAAAGCCCACAGTCCGAGAAGATATAAGTGAGGGACATGGACATGTGGAGTCACTGTGGGTAGAGATACATGGAGAAAAAACAATAATAAATTACTAATAGGAGTGTATTATAAACCCCTAATATACCAGAATCCACAGTAAATCTACTGCTAAACGAGATAGACGAGGCGGCAAATCATGATGAACTCGTTATTATGGGGGACTTCAACTACCCAGATATAGACTGGGAAACTGAAAGCTGTACATCCCAAAAGGAAACAGGTTCTTGGCAATAACCAAAGACAATTACCTTTCTCAACTGGTTCAGGCCCCGACTAGAGGGACGGACATACTGGACTTAGTATTAACCAATGGACCTGACAGAACAACAGATGTGCAGGTCGGGGGACACCTGGGAAATATTGACCATAAAGTAATAACCTTCCAATTATAATTCAGAAGAGCATTTCTACAGGGAGGAATAAAAATGCAAAACTTCAAAAAAGCTACATTTAGCCAACTAAGCGAAGCCATAGGCCTAACTAACTGGGACAAAGTCCTCGAAAACAAAAATACAGCCACAAAATGGGAGATCTTTAAAAGCATCCTAAAATCTCATTGTGAGAGGTACATACCGTATGGGAATAGAAGGTTAAGGAACAAAAAGAAACTAATGTGGATAAATAGAAATGTAAAAAAAAAAGCAATAAATGACAAAAAGAAAGCATATAAATCACTAAAACAGGAGGTTAGCGAGGAAGCACTGAAAAACTATAAGTAAAAAAATAGAACATGTAAAAAACAAATAAAAGCGGCCAAACTAGAGACCGAGAGATTAATTGCTAAAGAGAGTAAAACTAACCCTAAAATGTTCTTCAATTATATAAATGTTAAAAAGTATAAATCTGAAGGTGTCGGCCCTTTAAAGAGTAATGAAGGGGGAGTTGCAGAGAGCGACGAGGGGAAAACAAAGCTGTTAAATATTTTTTTTCTCCACTATATTCACTGAGGAAAATAAACTGTCAGATAAAATGTTGAATGTAAAAATAAATCCCCCATTAAAAGTGTCCTGTCAGACCCAGGAAGAAGTACAACAGCGACTTAAAAAGATTAAAATAGACAAATCGCCAGGACCGGATGGCATACACCCCTGTATCCTATTAGAATTAAGTAATGTCATATCCAGACCATTATTTCTGATATTTGTGGACTCTATACTGACAGGGAATGTTCCACAGGATTGGCGCATAGCAAATGTGGTGCCAATATTCAAAAAGGGTCCAAAAACAGAGCCCGGAAACTATAGACCGGTAAGTTTAACATCTGTTGTGGGGAAACTGTTTAAAGGTTTTCTGAGAGATGCTATCTTAGAGGATCTCAACGGAAATAAGCAAATAACGCCATATCAGCATGGCTTCATGAGGGATCAGTCATGCCAAACTAATTTAATCAGTTTCTATGAGGAGGTAAGTTCTAGACTTGACAGCGGAGGATCAATGGATGTCGTATATCTGGACTTCTCCAAAGCATTTGACACTGTACCTCATAAAAGTTTAGTATATAAAATGAGGATGCTCGTACTGGGAGAAAATGTCTGTAAGTGGGTAAGTAACTGGCTGAGTGACAGAAAACAGAGGGTGGTTATTAACGGTAGATACTCAGATTGGGTCACTGTAACTAGTGGGGTACCTCAGGGGTCAGTACTGGAGGGGTCACTGTCACTAGTGGGGTACCTCAGGGGTCAGTACTGGAGGGGTCACTGTCACTAGTGGGGTACCTCAGGGGTCAGTACTGGAGGGGTCACTGTCACTAGTGGGGTACCTCAGGGGTCAGTACTGGAGGGGTCACTGTCACTAGTGGGGTACCTCAGGGGTCAGTACTGGAGGGGTCACTGTCACTAGTGGGGTACCCCAGGGGTCAGTACTGGGCCCTATTCTCTTCAATATATTTATTAATGATCTTGTAGGAGGCTTGCACGGTAAAATATCAATTTTTGCAGATGACACTAAACTGTGTAAAGTAATTAACACTGAAGAGGACAATATACTGTATATATACTACAGAGGACAGTATACTGCTACAGAGGGATCTGGATAGATTGGAGGCTTGGGCAGATAAGTGGCAGATGAGGTTTAAAGGGCTTCTGTCACCCCCCAAAAGCCTTTTTTTTTTTTTTTGCCTCACTAAAAAGCTTATAGGGCGATTATTCTAAACATATTCTTGTTAACCATTTTTGTAGGTTAATTTTGCTATAAAACGTTATTTTATAATATGCAAATTACCTTGCTACCAGCAAGTAGGGCGTTTACTTGCTGGTAGCGGCTGCATCCCGCTTGTAAAAAAACGCCCCTCCTGTGGTTGATTGACAGGGCCAGCGAGCGCTCTCCTCCTCCAGCTGGCCCTGTCTCCGTTTAAAATCTCGCACTGAGAGGAGTACTCTCGCTCGCCGCTCCTTCCTCAGTGCGCCTGCGTCTTCTCTTCGGGTGCAGCTGTGACGTCATTGGCGCACTGAGGAAGGAGCGGCTGAGTGAGAGTACTCCTCTCAGTGCGCCTGCGCCGACTGAAGAACGGTATGGCTCATGCGCGAGATTTTAAACGGAGACAGGGCCAGCTGGAGGAGGAGAGCGCTGTCAATCAACCACAGGAGGGGCGTTTTTTTACAAGCGGGATGCAGCGGCTACCAGCAAGTAAACGCCCTACTTGCTGGTAGCAAGGTAATTTGCATATTATAAAAATAACGTTTATAGCAAAATTAACCTACAAAACGGTTAACAAGAATATGTTTAGAATAATCGCCCTATAAGCTTTTAGTGAGGCAAAAAAAAAAAAAGGCTTTTGGGGGTGACAGAAGCCCTTTAACACTGACAAATGTAAAGTTAAGCACATGGGAAGGAATAATGCAAGTCATCCGTACATACTAAATGGGAAAACACTGACATGGAAAAGGATCTAGGATTTTAATATACAGCAAACTAAGCTGCAAAAACCAGTGTCAGGCAGCTGCCGCCAAGGCCAATAAGATAATGGGTGGCCCGTGATGAGAACATAGTCCTACCACTTTACAAATCACTAGTCAGACCACACATGGAGGACTGTGCACTATTCTGGGCTCCTGTGAACAAGGCAGACATAGCAGAGCTGGAGAGGGTTCAGAGGAGGGCAACTAAAGTAATAACTGAAATGGGGCAACTACAGTACCCCGAAAGATTATCAAAATTAGGGTTATTCACCTTAGAAAAAAGACGACTGAGGGGAGATCTAATAACTATGTATAAATATATCAGGGGTCAGTACAGAGATCTCTCCCATCATCTATTTATCCCCAGGACTGTGACTGTGACGAGGGGACATCCTCTACGTGTGGAGGAAAGAAGGTTTCTACACAAACATAGAAGAGGGTTCTTCACGGTAAGAGCAGTGAGACTATGGAGCTCTCTGCCTGAGGAGGTGGTGATGGTGAGTACAATAAAGGAATTCAGGAGGAGCCCGGATGTATTTCTGGAGTGTAATAATATTACAGGCTATAGCTACTAGAGATGGGTCGTTGATCCAGGGAGTTATTCTGATGCCTGATTGGAGTCGGGAAGGAATTTTTTATTCCCCTTAAGTGGGGAAAATTGGCTTCTACATCACAGAGTTTTTTTTTTGGCTTCCTTCGGATCAACTAGCAGGATGACAGGCCGAACTGGATGGACAGATGTCTTTTTTCGGCCTTATATACATGTTACTATGAAGTTAGTGACCAAGTGATGCTCATATATCTGTCTCATATATATCCTCCTCCTCCTTCTTTATTACCTGCAGAACATGAATGGAGGCAGATGCTGAATTCTGTAGGTTCTGTATCCGGCTCACTTATACTGCCTCAGATGGATCTGGATAGATTATAGGCTTGGGCAGAGAAGTGGAAAATGAGGTTCACCACATTGCCCGGTGAATTCAGTTTAGAATATTAACCACTACATATAAGGCCGTCCACAATCTGTCTCCTCCTTACATCTCTCACCTGGTTTTCCGATTCATCTCCATATGTAAAGACAAAAAGTATAGGAGTACTCCCCGCTTACCAGCTCCAACAGTCCAGGACTGAAATCGTTTCTTTATAGCGGCGTGTCACGGTGAGTTGGAACTCTTTCAATATAGTATAAAAAACCCAGCACTGCCGCTCTTCAAACCGGATCCTTTATGTCACAATACACGTGCGTTTTTATCTACTTATGTATTGCGATAGAAAGTGTCCAAATAACGCCATATCAGCATGGCTTCATGAGGGATCAGTCATGCCAAACTAATTTAATCAGTTTCTATGAGGAGGTAAGTTCTAGACTTGACAGCGGAGGATCAATGGATGTCGTATATCTGACTTCTCCAAAGCATTTGACACTGTACCTCATAAAAGGTTAGTATATAAAATGAGGATGCTCGGACTGGGAGAAAATGTCTGTATGTGGGTAAGTAACTGGCTGAGTGACAGAAAACAGAGGGTGGTTATTAACGGTAGATACTCAGATTGGGTCACTGTCACTAGTGGGGTACCTCAGGGGTCAGTACTGGAGGGGTCACTGTCACTAGTGGGGTACCTCAGGGGTCAGTACTGGAGGGGTCACTGTCACTAGTGGGGCACCTCAGGGGTCAGTACTGAGGGGTCACTGTCACTAGTGGGGTACCTCAGGGTCAGTACTGAGGGGTCACTGTCACTAGTGGGGCACCTCAGGGGTCAGTACTGGAGGGGTCACTGTCACTAGTGGGGTACCTCAGGGGTCAGTACTGAGGGGTCACTGTCACTAGTGGGGTACCCCAGGGTCAGTACTGGGCCCTATTCTCTTCAATATATTTATTAATGATCTTGTAGAAGGCCTGCACAGTAAAATATCAATTTTTGCAGATGACACTAAACTGTGTAAAGTAATTAACACTGAAGAGGACAATATACTGTATATATACTACAGAGGACAGTATACTGTATATATATTTACAGAGGACAGTATACTGTATATATACTACAGAGGACAGTATACTGCTACAGAGGGATCTGGATAGATTGGAGGCTTGGGCAGATAAGTGGCAGATGAGGTTTAAAGGCTTTGTCACCCCAAAGCCTTTTTTTTTTGTTCACTAAAAGCTTATAGGGCTGATTATTCTAAACATATTCTTGTTAACCATTTGTAGGTTAATTTTGCTATAAAACGTTATTTTATAATATGCAATTACCTTGCTACCAGCAAGCAGGGCGTTTACTTGCTGGTAGCGCTGCATCCCGCTTGTAAAAACGCCCTTCCTGTGGTTGATTGACAGGGCCAGCGAGCTCTCCTCCTCCAGCTGGCCTGTCTGTACTCGCGCCTGTGCCATACCGCTTCAGTCGGCGCAGGCGCACTGAGAGTACTCTCGCTCGGCCGCTCCTTCCTCAGTGCGCCTGCGTCTTCTCTTCCGGGTGCAGCTGTGACGCCATTGGCGCACTGAGGAAGGAGCGGCTGAGCGAGAGTACTCCTCTCAGTGCGCCTGCGCCGACTGAAGAACGGCATGGCGCAGGCGCGAGATTTTAAACGGAGACAGGGCCAGCTGGAGGAGGAGACGCGGCCCTGTCAATCAACCACAGGAGGGGCGTTTTTTTACAAGCGGGATGCAGCGGCTACCTGCAAGTAAACGCCCTACTTGCTGGTAGCAAGGTAATTTGCATATTATAAAATAACGTTTTATAGCAAAATTAACCTACAAAAACGGTTAACAAGAATATGTTTAGAATAATCGCCCTATAAGCTTTTTAGTGAGGCAAAAAAAAAAAAAAAAGGCTTTTGGGGGGTGACAGAAGCCCTTTAACACTGACAAATGTAAAGTTAAGCACATGGGAAGGAATAATGCAAGTCATCCGTACATACTAAATGGGAAAACACTGACATGGAAAAGGATCTAGGGATTTTAATATACAGCAAACTAAGCTGCAAAAACCAGTGTCAGGCAGCTGCCGCCAAGGCCAATAAGATAATGGGTGGCCCGTGATGAGAACATAGTCCTACCACTTTACAAATACCTAGTCAGACCACACATGGAGGACTGTGCACTATTCTGGGCTCCTGTAAACAAGGCAGACATAGCAGAGCTGGAGAGGGTTCAGAGGAGGGCAACTAAAGTAATAACTGAAATGGGGCAACTACAGTACCCCGAAAGATTATCAAAATTAGGGTTATTCACCTTAGAAGAAAGACGACTGAGGGGAGATCTAATAACTATGTATAAATATATCAGGGGTCAGTACAGAGATCACTCCCATCATCTATTTATCACCAGGACTGTGACTGTGACGATGGGACATCCTCTGCGTCTGGAGGAAAGAAGGTTTCTACGCAAACATGGAAGAGGGTTCTTCACGGTAAGAGCAGTGAGACTATGGAACTCTCTGCCTGAGGAGGTGGTGATGGTGAGTACAATAAAGGAATTCAGGAGGGGACTGGATGTATTTCTGGAGTGTAATAATATTACAGGCTATAGCTACTAGAGAGGGGTCGCTGATCCAGGGAGTTATTCTGATGCCTGATTGGAGTCGGGAAGGAATTTTTTATTCCCCTTAAGTGGGGAAAATTGGCTTCTACATCACAGAGTTTTTTTTTTGGCTTCCTTCGGATCAACTAGCAGGATGACAGGCCGAACTGGATGGACAGATGTCTTTTTTCGGCCTTATATACTATGTTACTATGAAGTTAGTGACCAAGTGATTCTCATATATGTGTTTCATACGTATCCTCCTTCATCTTTATTACCTGCAGAACACGAATGGAGGCCGATGCTGAATTCTGTAGGTTCTGTATCCAGCTCACTTATACTGCCTCAGATGGATCTGGATAGATTGGAGGCTTGGGCAAAGAAGTGGAAAATGAGGTTTACCGCATTGTCCAGTGAATTCAGTTTAGAATATTAACCACTACATATAAGGCCGTCCACAATCTGTCCCCTCCTTACATCTCTCACCTGCTTTTCCGATTCATCTCCACATGTAAAGACAAAAAGAATAGGAGTACTCCCCCCTTACCAGCTCCTACAGTCCAGGGTGAAATCAACGTTTCTTTAGAGCTGGAACTCTTTCAATATAGTATAAAAAACCCAGCACTGCCGCTCTTCAAACCGGATCCTTTATGTCACAATACACATGTGTTTTTATCTGCCTGTGTATTGCGATAGAAAGTGTCTGGTTTGAAGAACGGCAGAGCTGGATTTTTTGTGCAATCTTCACACGTAATCCCCGATCCTCACAAGACCTCCTTCTTTCTTCTCCTCTTGTCTGTTCTTCACACAATCGTCTACAAGATTTCTCACCTGCATCCTCCATACTCTGGAACTCTCTACCCCAGTACATCAGACCCTCCCCAAACATCCAAACCTTTAAAGGCAGCCTGAAAACCACCTCTTCAGGAAAGCCTACCACCTACAATGAGCACGCTGCCACCACACAGCCAGAGGAGCAGCTTTACCCTCACCTACTGTGTCCTAGGGCTGCAGTAAACGATTATTTTAGACATCGAGTATTCTATTGATTATTTTTTATGATTAACCCCTAACGACCATCGCCGTACATGTACTGTGCAACCGGACATGACTTAACTCCCAGCACTCGCTTCCTTTGTAGATTGTAAGCTCTTGTGGTCAGGGTCCTCTACCCTCTGTACCAGCGTGTTAATAGCTTCCTTTTTATAATATTTGTATTTTTTATATTATGTATGTGTAACAGCAAGAGAGCTGTGCAGCGCCATGGAATTAATGGCGCAGAAAAAATATACGTTCTTGTGCACTGATGTGGAAAGGACTTAGGAATTTGACAGTAAACCTTACTGTAGAAACCAGTGTCAGGCAGCTGCTGCCAAGGCCAATAAGATAATGGGTTGCATCAAAAGGGGCATAGATGCAGATGATGAGAACATAGCTCTGCCAGGGGCTGGGGGGGAAGATGGAGCAGCGGCAGTTTTCTTTTTACTACCGGGCAGTTTGTTTACATAGTGACACAGGGAGCCGTCCACTCCCTGCTTTACTCTTCTGCTGAGATCCAGACTGGCGCCCCCCCCCTCAGGGGGCGTGGAGCTATGCCGACCATCCCGAATGGTGGGGGAAGGGGGGGGGGGTGTTTGTGCTACTGCTTGGCCATCCTGAAGGGGGGGTTATTTACACTTTAAGCATCGGGCCGCTGCCACAGCAGAGCAGCTGCCCGATGGTTAACCCCTTCCATATAGAGCAGGGCATGGACCATGGCATGGAAGGGGTTAAACTACCAACACGCAGAGTGTTAGCTGAATGTTACAACTGACACTCTGCTGACCGCTGCCGCTCTGCCATCCTGAACAGGGGTGGGGGGGCAGGGTTTTGTTTGCCGGCAGCCGTGAGAGGAGGAAGGGAGGAAGGGAGGACCGCTGCACTGGACATGGGAGGGGGTGTGTTATATTCCCTCTGACGCAGGTGCACTGCAGGTGGAGAGCAGGGGGCAGTCCATGAACGTGTCCTCAGTGCTTGACTGACACAATCATGGTAGGTGCTACTGAAGCTCCAGGAACACGTGCACAATGAACGGCACGTGTTCTTGGATCAAGGAGGGAGAGGCAGGGCACCACGTGACCAGGTTGTAGACCTCAGGCCCGGTAGGAAATTAAATGCGATTTTAAAACTTGCAGGGTGTGCGATTGTGGCAACATTTCATAGAAAAGTTTAATGTCGGACAACCCCTTTAATTTCATCATCATGGAGACAATGTGCCAGCTCATCGAGGTGGCATCATTAGGGAACGGCTGCTGGAGACTGGGGGATCTCAAATGGAGTGGCCTGCACTTTCTCTAGACCTGAATCCCATTGGAAAACTATGGGATCAGCTGAGTTACTGTGTAGAGAGAGGCTCTTACCGCTGTACCTCAGAACCTCAGTGACCTAAGGGCCACCCTTCAAGAAGAGTAGGATGCCATGCCTCGGTAGACAACAAGTTGACCTGTGAACAGCATGAGACATCGTTGTCAAGCTGTAATTGATGCTCAAGGCCGCATGACAAGTTACAGATGTAGTAGAGTTAACACACATGCTTTATGAGACGTGTTATCTAAACTAAATGTGTTAAGCAAACACCTTCAATTGATTTCCAATGGATTTTGTTTCAAGATAACGCAATGAATTAAGTAATTTGAGTTAAGAGTTTGTGTTTTAACCCTGCTACATCAGTACTGAGACACTGACAGTTCTAGAGGGGTATACCCACCACTGGTGTCGGCTTTTGTTTCAATTAATTGTTTGAGATGAGGAAATCACCATTGCTGCTTCTACTTAAATGCCCGACTTTCATGATATAATATCACTATAGCGTAAACTTTTAACATTTTCCATAGATTTCACCTGAAAGCCAAATATCCGTAACTTAGTAGTGGATGTCAAGGGGCAGTACAGAAATCACTTCCATCATCTATTTGTACTCAGGACTGTGACGAGGGGACATCCTCTCCATCTAGAGGAAAGAAGGTTTCACCACCAACATAGAAGAGGATTCTTTACTGTAAGAGCAGTGAGACTATGGAACTCTTTGCCTGAGGAAGTGGTGATGTTGAACTCACTAGTAATAATGGGCTTGGTTCTGGTGCTGTATTCATGTAATGTGCTTGGTTCTGGTGCTTTACGTATATACTGAGCCTGGTTCTAGTGCTGTATTCATATATTGAGCTTGGTTCTGGTGCTTTATGTATGTACTGACCTTGGTTCTCGTGCTGTATTTATGTAATGAGCTTGGTGTTGGTTCTGTTTTTATGTAATGAGCTTGGTTCTAGTGCTGTATTTATGTAATGAGATTTGTTCTGGTGCTGTATTCCTGAATATTGCTTGGTTCTAATGTTGTATTTATGTAATGAGTGTGAGGGATGAGAATCCATTTTGTATAAATATGTCCTCCATCTTGTGCATATGTGGAAAATTACTGAGACAGCTGTGAAAGATGGGGGGGGGGGGGGCACATGTGTATCCTAGCTTCAAGTTCAAGGTAAAGCAGCTCCCTCGCTCCCCTTATCAGAGTTTGATGTCCTAGAATGGTATGCTTTGGTTTCTCAGTCTCGGAGAAACTTCTTAATTAATTAGAATTCTTTTATTATGATGCGGAAGTAAAAAAATTAAGATGACATACAGAGCCACCTGGGCTGACCTGAAGGACTTGATGTTGCTGAAACTATTATAGAAAGGGAAATCAAAGTCCTTGGACTCCGATGTCCGTTTTGTAGACTTGATTTTGTAGACTATTAAATCTCAGTACAGAGTACACTAGGTGATATAGTGTGGCAGCTATGAGGAGAACTGAGGCTCAGTAACAGTGTACACTAGGTGAAATAGTGGGGAAGTTCTGAGGGAAAACTGAACAAAAAGAGACGTCTGAATTGTGTTAATTTCTATATTTGTTGTGGTACAGTTAAAGAGCAATGCAGAATAATTTTAATATACCCGAAGGTTATAAGATAGCCAAAACATTGGTGAAGGAAAGAGTAGGTAAAAATGGTCTGAAGAATGTGGTGAGAATGTTGGAGAAGGCAGTGATGAAATATGCGTAGAAGTCTGAGAAAGATTCAGGAGGACGCATTGTAGTTGGATAAAGGATCATGGATGTGAAGAAGTGGTTGATACATGGATAAGAGTAGCTTGTGAGGTTGAAACTGAGGGATGGAGAGGAGACGTTGTGCAAGGTAGATTGTTGTATACTTAGCACCAAAAATGTGAGAAAACTAGAGATACGCCACCTCCATACCCCCTGGCCAGTGCCCCTGCAGGCATTTATCCTGTATTGACTAAGACTAGAATCAGATGCCACGGACCCATCCGCCCCTATGGCTCCTGAAGCCTCAGGTCCGTCAGAATAGTATGGTTACGTTACTGTGACAGAATATCACCCTTGGAGCCCTAAAGACCAATTAGGACTATTGACTAGACTCCCAGACCCCCTAATAAGACCAATGCCCACTGCCAGGATGTTACAACAAATTAAGGTGACATACAGAGCCATCAAAAAATGTGGTGATAAGAAAGCAGGATGCGCTCATACCCATATGCAGTTGTGCATTTCTGTAGGGGAGCACATCCTGCACTTGTAGTCCGTTGCTAATGGCAATCACCAGCAAAAAATGCATACAATGGATGATGCCAGCAACGGACTACAAGTACCACAATGGACATCCTACACAAGATGAAATTTATGTGGATGTGGCAAGAATTCAGAACAAACACAGAACCAGAGATAGGTGCACACTGCAGTCACACTAAACCCTCACACTGATGTTAAAAATTGAGAGTTAGTTCGACATATCCTACTAGGAGGACGTGTCTTAAGCCTCGGGCACCAGCGTCAAGGTCTCTCAAGCAGCCCGTGGGCCCTAACACTCACCTACCTGCGCCATATGGGCGATATCAGGGGCCAGTGGGCAATTACAGGAGCATTAGGACGACTCACAAACATCTCCTCTGTTACCTCCAGCATGTGGCCATGCTTGCAATGGGAGGTGGGAGGTGTCTATGAGCCCTACCCAAGACTGACTGATATAGCCCAAGGCCAAGCAGGTGCACCCAAATGTGACCTGAAGATGAAAAACAGGCACATTTAAATTGGAGTTTATACACCTCCATACATATATATATAAACCATCAAAAAATGTGGTGATAAGAAAGCAGGATGCGCTCATACCCATATGCAGTTGTGCATTTCTGTAGGGGAGCACATCCTGCACTTGTAGTCCGTTGCTAATGGCAAGACGTGGTTGAAACATGGATAAGAGTAGCTTGTGAGGTTGAAACTGAGGGATGGAGAGGAGACGTTGTGCAAGGTAGATTGTTGTATACTTAGCACCAAAAATGTGAGAAAACTAGAGATACGCCACCTCCATACCCCCTGGCCAGTGCCCCTGCAGGCATTTATCCTGTATTGACTAAGACTAGAATCAGATGCCACGGACCCATCCGCCCCTATGGCTCCTGAAGCCCCAGGTCCGTCAGAATAGTATGGTTACGTTACTGTGACAGAATATCACCCTTGGAGCCCTAAAGACCAATTAGGACTATTGACTAGACTCCCAGACCCCCTAATAAGACCAATGCCCACTGCCAGGATGTTACTACAAATTAAGGTGACATACAGAGCCACCTGGGCTGACCTGAAGGACCTGATGTTGCTGAAACTAGGGGAATCAAAGTATCAGGTTGTGGACCCTTTCCTGACTGAACATAGGAGGAGGGCTTTTGGCAATATGTCTCTAGAGGACTGGGAGAAAACTCTACCATCAGGGGCAGAGTTTGTCCGAGTTTTAATCAATGGGCAAAGGGAAAAGAAGATGAGAGTTCCAGGAGTCTAAAAGACGTAGTTCAGGGATCTCAAGAGACAGTAGAGACGTATGCAGCTGGACTGTGGACCATTTGGACTGACATGAGTTGGGATCAGACTGGACCAATGGGTGAGAAATTATTGACATCAGCATTCATGGAAGGCTTGAGACCTGCTCTGCAAGCTAGGTTAAAAGCCTGTAAACCTGAATAGCGAGTCACTCCACAGCCACAATTAATTGCTGCTGCAAAAGATTTAGAGCTAGACATGAAAAAGAATTCAGCGGCTGCAGTTAAATATGTCAATAAGGGCCAAGGACAGCAACAAACATCCCGTAGAGATTTCAGATGTTTAAACTGTGGGAAACCAGGCCACATAAAACGAGATTGCCATGCTCTGCGTCAGCAACGGGAAGCGCACAATGATACTGACAGTGGAAATCCACAGACCTCCACTGCCATTTTTACCCCCTGCTAGTAAATGGGCAACCCCGTGCCGGTACTGTTCGCAAAAACTAAAGAAAAGGGCCCTCAACTTCATATACCCATATCCATAGGCAACAGAAAGGCAGTACCATTCCTGTTAAAAGGGGGCAGCCAAAAATATAGTAGACCAGAGTTCCTTGCAGCCTCATCAGTTAACCCTTGTTATGTACCAGCTGTGAGAAACCGTTTTTGTCCGTGAATCTGAACCAGTTAAACTAAAGATAAAAGACAGTACAGTTGTTACCCAATTGTTAGCTATAGAAAACCTGCCAGAACCTCTTTTAGGGACTGATGTTTTGTAGGCACTGGGAGCCCACATACACTATTATCCCGATGGCACTACCCATGTTGATTTTGAGGTCCCCGAGGAAGTATTATGTCCCTTAATAGTGATACTAGCCCTGCCTGAGACTGAACCATCAGAATTAACCCTTGTAGACCAGGATGTTCTTGAGGTGGTACCAAAGGATTTATGGGCAACATCAGAAACAGACATAGGGAAACTTCCCGTGTCTCCGATCACTGTGCATCTTGAGTCAGGATGTCGGCCTCCTCAAGTGAAGCAGTACCTCCTCAGTCATGCCCAGGATATAGCAGTGGCCAGTCAAATTGATGCTTTTCTCCAGACCGGTGTATTTATAATAACAGTATCTCCCACTAATACCCCGCTGTTCCCAATAAAGATGAAACCAGTTAAGGGACAGCCTGTCAGTTACAGGATGGTTCATGATCTTAGAGAAGTTAACAAGGTGACAGTCTTACAAACTCCAATAGTGCCAAACCCACATACCTTACTGTCACAAGTTCCATCCACTGCCACGTGTTTCACAGTGATCGATCTGGCAAATGCCTTCTTTAGTGTCCCGCTGCATCCTGACTGTCAGTATCTGTTTGCCTTTACATTTAAGGGTAACCAGTATACTTGGACTGTCCTGCCTCTGGGAGCTCAGAACTCCCCGACCATGTATACACAGGCTCTGCAATCTGTCCTTACAAACTCGGCACCGCCCGGCTCAGTGGTCCTGTTACAATATGTGGATGATTTGCTCCTGTGTGCTGAAGACAATGAGACTTCCTGTGAGGCAACTATATTTATTTTCATTTTCCTACATCAGAACGGGTGTAAAGCCTCAAAGCAGAAGCTGCAGTTTTTTTTAAAAAGAAGGTTGTATTTTTAGGACACTGTCTTTCCCATGGAGCTCGCCTCCTAACCCCAGAAAGAATAGAGGCTGTTGAAAGAATACAAGTGTCCAAAGGAGCACAAAACTTGAGGGTGTTTTTGGGGCTGTTTCAGACTATCGTCCCTGGATTACACAAGCCTCCATGTTAATGCAGCCTCTGTATGATTGTCTGTCATCTGACCCATTTCACCTGACAGAAGGGGCAGTGAATAATTTTCATACATCGAAGCTGTGCAAAACCTTGGCCACAGCCCTGGGTATTCCAACTTTTTTTTTAATTCCTATGTCATAGTTGATGTAACTGCACATATAATTTAAGAGCACTCTATGATGAGGAATTTTACCTGTTCTGATCAGAAATGCAGGGTCACAGCACAGCTGCACTGACGCAGAAACATGGTGACCGCCAGTGGCTTACTTTTCAGCCAGATTAGATCCTGTTGCCAGAGGTGCCCCTCCTGTGTCAGGACGGTAGCGGCAGTGCAGGCAATGATAGAAAAAGCCTCTGAAATTGTCCCCATGACACAGAGCATATTAACATAGCTTCAACCTAAGCATATTTCTATGGCCAGGCAACTCAGACTCCAGTGTGGACTCCTCATGCCTGCTAACATTTCTTTCAAAAAATGTACTACTCTGAATCCTGCTACTTTGTTATCAATCACAGATTCAGAAATGGGGGAAAGAGGAATAGAAGGTACAGGCAGCCTCCTAAATGACATGATGGAATATGACCCCCAGGACTGCATACAATTAACAAAAAAACATCAGTTGAGTATTTTGTAGATGGAAGCAGGTTCATGGGAGAGGACAGCTGGTTCCACACTGGATATACGATAACCCGAACCCGAACTTTGGATGCCAAACTAAAAATAAAAGTTCGCTCAACTCTAGTAGGGATAGCTGAACCACTTCCACCTCACATGTCAGCACAAGAGGCGGAGCTGAAGGCACTCACTGCGGCATGTAAATTGGCCAATGGGAAGAAGGTGAACATCTACACGGACTCAAGGTATGCTTTTGGGATTGCACATGACTAAAGACCCATATGGCAGGCTAGAGACTTTCTAACATCAGCAGGCCAGCCAATTAAAGATAAAGACCCTGTACTTGAACTTATAAACTCTGTTATTACCAGAGGAGGTCACTATTATTAAGGTAAAGGCTCACACAAGATGTACCACGGTGAAATCAAAAGGACAATGATCGAGCAGACAAGGCAGCCAAACGAGCTGCACTCCAGCCACTAAATGCTGACGCCACCCCGGTGAAAGCCTTGAGACTTGAGGATATTTAAGTAAGTACATTTCAAAGAATGCTCCAACAAGCCCTTCTTAAGGAAAAAGAGCTTTGGGCAAAACAAGGGGCCAAACCTGATGAACATAGAATTTGGAGAAACAAGGACATAATGTGTCTACCGCGCCCTCTGTACCCAGTTATGGCTCAGGAGGCTCATGGGCCCACCTATCAAAAGGTGCCATGGTAAGTGTGGTTCATGCAGGGTGGATTGCTCCAAGCAAGCACACCCCTAGGCCACTTTACCCGTTCCAGAGACTGCAGATAGACTATATACAACTGCCTAAGCTAGGAGTATAGGAATTCGTCCCTGTGTGTGTTGATCTCTTTTCAGGGAGGCCGGAAGCCTTCCCAGTAGCAAAGGCAAATGCAAAGAACACAGCAAAGAAGCTGGTCAGTGAACTGGTGTTCAGGTATGGTGTCCCTGAAGTTAGTGAATCAGACAGGGGTTCCCACTTCACAGGAGAAGTAATGAGGGAAGTGATACAGGCTTTAGGGGTCACCCAAGCTTTCCATACAGCATACCATCCCCAAAGCAATGGCCTTGTCGAGCGCGTGAATGGCACGCTCAAATTGAAAATTCAGAAAGCAATGCAGGAAACTCAGCGGCCTTGGTACGAGTGTTTGCCTTTGGCCTTATAATCTTGTCCGTGTCAGCTAGTACGTGGAGCATGAAGGCCAGGATGTAACTGGGGAAAGTATGTTGTATGACGGTATTTTGTCTCATTATGATTGGAGGCTATATTGCTTGGAAAAAGATGATTGAATAATGAAAGGCGTATAATGTCCTAAATAAGCTGGAACCTTATTATCAATAAACAGAGTGATTTTGATCATCATATGTGTCGTGTCTGATATATGGTCATATTCACTCTGCTGGTGCCAGAAAAGACTTAATCCAAGCTGATGCATCTAGTCATCTTTTATTATCATCCTATCAAGGACCACAACAAACAGAAAGACAGGATTATCCCCATTGGAGATTCTGTTTGGGCGTGCCCCCCAGATTAGGGTTGTATTTTCCATATCAGTTGCAAATGACCAAAGAAAAAGAAAGAAGTCTGGTACCGTGTTAGCCAATAGAAAACTAATTCAGTGCTCTTATCAGAGAAACAAAATAAGAGTATTGCAGGTTTGATACCTTTTAATGGCTAACAAAAATGGAAGTAATGATGTTACATAGAGAGCTTTCGAGACATCACCAGTCCCTTCATCAGGCGTACTACAAAAATATATGAAGAAACAGCAATATATATACAACAAGAACAGAGATATGGGGGAATGAATGGGCATTTGAAAGATAACAGAACAACATATCAAAGATCTTGTGAATGAGTCCTTAATTATCTTACAGATAAGGGGTGTGGAAGTTTTATGGTCTCTAAATAGATGTTATCTCAGAGCCCTGGTGCCCCGACTACGTCTATAGAAGACTCTTTAGATCTTGTAGTGTGTCATCAATCCCCGGGACAAATTCGGTCCAGTACTCAAAGTGATACCTGAGAAGGAATCTGGCCTCCAGCTGGCAGTTGGACCTATCCCAAGTGAAGTACCTCTGGGTTATTGTGTCAGTTCCAAGATATCTCAAAATGGGGGAATTGTGAGGGATGAGAATCCATTTTGTATAAACATGTCCTCCATCTTGTGCAAATGTGGAAAATTAATGAAACAGCTGCAAAAGGGGGGTAGTCTCTGTGTATCCTAGTTTCAAGGCCAAGGTAAAGCAGCTCCCTCGCTCCCCTTATCAGAGTTTGATGTCCAAGATTGTTATGTTTTGGTTTCTTAGTTTCGGAGAAACTTCTTAATTAATTAGAATTCTTTGAGTATGATGCGGAAGTATTAACTTTTATGAATATCATTACCCCCTTAGCGGTGTGCCAGATTTGTCTATAATTATCTGTATAAAGATATATGCTTGTATGGAATAAAGTATCAGAGCGTATCTGATTCAGCAATGCGTCTGTGTCAGCTCTCTAAGTGCTCATGAGTAGAGATGAGCGAACTTCTATTTTCAGTTCGGCATCCAAAGTTCGGGTTCGGGTTATCGTAGCATCCCGTTATGGATTCCGCTACCACAGACCATAACGGCATTTGGAATCCATAAGGGGCTGCTTTATTGAACCTGAACCTTGGACAACCCTAAGGACCTGGGGTGACGTCACCGTCATGTGATCAGTGCAGGGGGCGTGGCTCAGTACTGGATTGGATAGGAGGTCGTAGCCTACGACCTCCTATCCAATCCAGTACTGAGCCACGCCCCCTGCACTGATCACATGACGGTGACGTCACCCCAGGTCCTTCACCCCGTGTTCCAAATGCCGTTATGGTCCGTGGTAGTGGAATCCTTAACGGGATGCTTGGATAACCTGAACCCGAACTTTGGACGCCGAACTTAAAACACAAGTTCGCTCAACTCTAGTAGTCTTAGAACATCTGGAGTGCCAGAGGTTGCTGATCCCTGGTCTACTATATCCAGAATTTATTAACAAGAAATAGCTGCAGTAATGTTTCCATAAACCAGGTCACCTCTCAGCCTGTGGATGTGTCATAAATGTCTGAGGTGAGAAAACCCTTTAACTGCCTATATTTCATATACATCAGTGCAGGGGGCGGGCTCAGCAAAAGAAAGGAGGGGAGGTGGTGGGTGAAGAACTGGGGTGACATCACCGTCATGTGATCAGTGCAGGGGGCGGAGCTCAGCTGTAACCATAGACCTCACAAAATTGACATCATCACAGGTCCTTTACCACCTTGTATCCTCTAGTGCTGAGCCCCGCCCCCGGCACTGATCACATGAAAGTGACGTCACCCCAGGTCCTTTACCACCTTGTATCCTCTAGTGTGCTGAGCTCCGCCCCCTGCACTGATCACATGACAGTGAGGTCACCCCCAGGTCCTTCACCACCTCTTCTCCTCGCCACTGATGAGCCCCGCCCCCTGCACTGATCACATGACGGTGACGTCACCCCAGGTCCTTCAGCTCTGGCAGTGCAGCAGATACTGGGCAGGTCCTGGTCGGTAGTCAGGGCTCTTGTTCTCTCTGGTATCAGCCATTCCTCCAGCCTGCAGGTAAGATGAGCTGTGAGGAGACAGTGTGGTGGAGAGCTCAGACATGTCACCTCTGGAGATTCTCCTCCATTACACACAGGGAATCCTTCTCCGCTCCTCAGCTTAGTATGATGGGGGGGAGTAGTAGTGGGGATAGTGGGGGTTGTCATCATTCTCTGGCCCCTGACTGTCCTGGTGAGGGGCCCCTGCCTCCAGGAGGAGAATGAATGGAGCGGGGCCCGGCCTGAGCTCAGCTCTCTCCAGTCTCTTCTCTAGGAGTTCTGGACACAGCTGAGCACAGCCCAGAGGTGGGACCTGCATCTATCAGACACTTATCTCCTGTGGAGCCACCAGAGATCTCCATGTTGGGGCCCCTGGAATCCATGTGGTGGGGGCCCCTCCAGGCTCAGGACGTGCGGTTCTGGAGGTGACATCTGGTCTTGTCCCCTGGATGATTTCCTCTCCTCTTCTCATAAAGGCGCCTGCAGTACTAGAAGCCTCCAGCTCCTCCAGTTCTCTCCTCTTCTCCTGAATGACCCCCGAGGATGGACGGGAAGGAGATCAGCAGAAGAATATTAGACCTCACCTTGGAGATCATCTCCTGCTGAGCGGAGAGGTAAACTTCTCTAGATTTCTCTCCTCTGTATTGTATTCTGTAACAAGTCAGACATCGGGAAGGAGAATCCATCATAGGAAGTGATAGGAAGAGTCCAGGGTCCTGGAGAACGGCCCCCAGACCTTCCAAGTGACGGAGAACCTGAAGATCAGCCCCCAGTATGGTGAGTGATGTGTCATGTGACCAGTGACCAATAGTCATGTAGGAGCCATGAGGAGGTAAGTAGGCACGTTGTACCAGGAGGAGAGGCCGGAGGAGAGCACATGGCCCCTGAAGGGTTTATTCCCTAAGTGTCTCTCTCCATCCACAGGAGTACACAATAGTGAAGAAGACATCGGGGGACTGTGTGACTCCCATCATCCATCTCCAGGAGTCAGGAGGGCGGAGCAGGACCCTCCCCCATCACAGAGCCTCCCTCACCCCCTGATACATGAGCAGAAGATCCTAGAGCTCACCCACAAGATGATGGAGCTGCTGACTGGAGAGGTGACACTGCTGGGAATGTTGGGAAATTCTCCAGTAACAGCACTGGAGGGTCTGGGTGATGACGGTGTCATTGTGTTGTCAGGTTCCTATAAGGTGTCAGGACGTCACTGTCTATTTCTCCATGGAGGAGTGGGAGTATATAGAAGGCCACAAGGATCTGTACAAGGAGGCCATGATGGAGGAGCACCAGCCTCTTATATCACAGGGTAAGAGCCGTCATGTGCAGTGTATACACGTGTGTGCAGTGACATGTAATGGAGGAGCACCAGCCTCTTATATCACAGGGTAAGAGCCGTCATGTGCAGTGTATACACGTGTGTGCAGTGACATGTAATGGAGGAGCACCAGCCTCTTATATCACAGGGTAAGAGCCGCCATGTGCAGTGTATACACGTGTGTGCAGTGACATGTAATGGAGGAGCACCAGCCTCTTATATCACAGGGTAAGAGCCGTCATGTGCAGTGTATACACGTGTGTGCAGTGACATGTAATGGAGGAGCACCAGCCTCTTATATCACAGGGTAAGAGCCGTCATGTGCAGTGTATACACGTGTGTGCAGTGACATGTAATGGAGGAGCACCAGCCTCTTATATCACAGGGTAAGAGCCGTCATGTGCAGTGTATACACGTGTGTGCAGTGACATGTAATGGAGGAGCACCAGCCTCTTATATCACAGGGTAAGAGCCGTCATGTGCAGTGTATACACGTGTGTGCAGTGACATGTAATGGAGGAGCACCAGCCTCTTATATCACAGGGTAAGAGCCGTCATGTGCAGTGTATACACGTGTGTGCAGTGACATGTAATGGAGGAGCACCAGCCTCTTATATCACAAGGTAAGAGCCGTCATGTGCAGTGTATACACGTGTGTGCAGTGACATGTAATGGAGGAGCACCAGCCTCTTATATCACAGGGTAAGAGCCGCTATGTGCAGTGTATACACGTGTGTGCAGTGACATGTAATGGAGGAGCACCAGCCTCTTATATCACAGGGTAAGAGCCGTCATGTGCAGTGTATACACGTGTGTGCAGTGACATGTAATGGAGGAGCACCAGCCTCTTATATCACAGGGTAAGAGCCGCCATGTGCAGTGTATACACGTGTGTGCAGTGACATGTAATGGAGGAGCACCAGCCTCTTATATCACAGGGTAAGAGCCGTCATGTGCAGTGTATACACGTGTGTGCAGTGACATGTAATGGAGGAGCACCAGCCTCTTATATCACAAGGTAAGAGCCGTCATGTGCAGTGTATACACGTGTGTGCAGTGACATGTAATGGAGGAGCACCAGCCTCTTATATCACAAGGTAAGAGCCGTCATGTGCAGTGTATACACGTGTGTGCAGTGACATGTAATGGAGGAGCACCAGCCTCTTATATCACAGGGTAAGAGCCGTCATGTGCAGTGTATACACGTGTGTGCAGTGACATGTAATGGAGGAGCACCAGCCTCTTATATCACAGGGTAAGAGCCGTCATGTGCAGTGTATACACGTGTGTGCAGTGACATGTAATGGAGGAGCACCAGCCTCTTATATCACAGGGTAAGAGCCGTCATGTGCAGTGTATACACGTGTGTGCAGTGACATGTAATGGAGGAGCACCAGCCTCTTATATCACAAGGTAAGAGCCGTCATGTGCAGTGTATACACGTGTGTGCAGTGACATGTAATGGAGGAGCACCAGCCTCTTATATCACAGGGTAAGAGCCGTCATGTGCAGTGTATACACGTGTGTGCAGTGACATGTAATGGAGGAGCACCAGCCTCTTATATCACAGGGTAAGAGCCGTCATGTGCAGTGTATACACGTGTGTGCAGTGACATGTAATGGAGGAGCACCAGCCTCTTATATCACAGGGTAAGAGCCGTCATGTGCAGTGTATACACGTGTGTGCAGTGACATGTAATGGAGGAGCACCAGCCTCTTATATCACAGGGTAAGAGCCGCCATGTGCAGTGTATACACGTGTGTGCAGTGACATGTAATGGAGGAGCACCAGCCTCTTATATCACAGGGTAAGAGCCGTCATGTGCAGTGTATACACGTGTGTGCAGTGACATGTAATGGAGGAGCACCAGCCTCTTATATCACAGGGTAAGAGCCGTCATGTGCAGTGTATACACGTGTGTGCAGTGACATGTAATGGAGGAGCACCAGCCTCTTATATCACAGGGTAAGAGCCGTCATGTGCAGTGTATAC
This sequence comes from Bufotes viridis, assembly GCA_033119425.1. Taxonomy (NCBI): domain Eukaryota; kingdom Metazoa; phylum Chordata; class Amphibia; order Anura; family Bufonidae; genus Bufotes; species Bufotes viridis. The sequence continues at coordinate 7,117,238 of CM065589.1, read as the reverse complement.
ACGTGTGTGCAGTGACATGTAATGGAGGAGCACCAGCCTCTTATATCACAGGGTAAGAGCCGTCATGTGCAGTGTATACACGTGTGTGCAGTGACATGTAATGGAGGAGCACCAGCCTCTTATATCACAAGGTAAGAGCCGTCATGTGCAGTGTATACACGTGTGTGCAGTGACATGTAATGGAGGAGCACCAGCCTCTTATATCACAGGGTAAGAGCCGTCATGTGCAGTGTATACACGTGTGTGCAGTGACATGTAATGGAGGAGCACCAGCCTCTTATATCACAAGGTAAGAGCCGTCATGTGCAGTGTATACACGTGTGTGCAGTGACATGTAATGGAGGAGCACCAGCCTCTTATATCACAGGGTAAGAGCCGTCATGTGCAGTGTATACACGTGTGTGCAGTGACATGTAATGGAGGAGCACCAGCCTCTTATATCACAGGGTAAGAGCCGTCATGTGCAGTGTATACACGTGTGTGCAGTGACATGTAATGGAGGAGCACCAGCCTCTTATATCACAAGGTAAGAGCCGTCATGTGCAGTGTATACACGTGTGTGCAGTGACATGTAATGGAGGAGCACCAGCCTCTTATATCACAAGGTAAGAGCCGTCATGTGCAGTGTATACACGTGTGTGCAGTGACATGTAATGGAGGAGCACCAGCCTCTTATATCACAAGGTAAGAGCCGTCATGTGCAGTGTATACACGTGTGTGCAGTGACATGTAATGGAGGAGCACCAGCCTCTTATATCACAAGGTAAGAGCCATCATGTGCAGTGTATACACGTGTGTGCAGTGACATGTAATGGAGGAGCACCAGCCTCTTATATCACAGGGTAAGAGCCGTCATGTGCAGTGTATACACGTGTGTGCAGTGACATGTAATGGAGGAGCACCAGCCTCTTATATCACAGGGTAAGAGCCGTCATGTGCAGTGTATACACGTGTGTGCAGTGACATGTAATGGAGGAGCACCAGCCTCTTATATCACAAGGTAAGAGCCGTCATGTGCAGTGTATACACGTGTGTGCAGTGACATGTAATGGAGGAGCACCAGCCTCTTATATCACAAGGTAAGAGCCGTCATGTGCAGTGTATACACGTGTGTGCAGTGACATGTAATGGAGGAGCACCAGCCTCTTATATCACACGGTAAGAGCCGCCATGTGCAGTGTATACACGTGTGTGCAGTGACATGTAATGGAGGAGCACCAGCCTCTTATATCACAAGGTAAGAGCCGTCATGTGCAGTGTATACACGTGTGTGCAGTGACATGTAATGGAGGAGCACCAGCCTCTTATATCACAGGGTAAGAGCCGTCATGTGCAGTGTATACACGTGTGTGCAGTGACATGTAATGGAGGAGCACCAGCCTCTTATATCACAGGGTAAGAGCCGTCATGTGCAGTGTATACACGTGTGTGCAGTGACATGTAATGGAGGAGCACCAGCCTCTTATATCACAGGGTAAGAGCCGTCATGTGCAGTGTATACACGTGTGTGCAGTGACATGTAATGGAGGAGCACCAGCCTCTTATATCACAGGGTAAGAGCCGTCATGTGCAGTGTATACACGTGTGTGCAGTGACATGTAATGGAGGAGCACCAGCCTCTTATATCACAGGGTAAGAGCCGCCATGTGCAGTGTATACACGTGTGTGCAGTGACATGTAATGGAGGAGCACCAGCCTCTTATATCACAGGGTAAGAGCCGTCATGTGCAGTGTATACACGTGTGTGCAGTGACATGTAATGGAGGAGCACCAGCCTCTTATATCACAAGGTAAGAGCCATCATGTGCAGTGTATACACGTGTGTGCAGTGACATGTAATGGAGGAGCACCAGCCTCTTATATCACAGGGTAAGAGCCGTCATGTGCAGTGTATACACGTGTGTGCAGTGACATGTAATGGAGGAGCACCAGCCTCTTATATCACAAGGTAAGAGCCGTCATGTGCAGTGTATACACGTGTGTGCAGTGACATGTAATGGAGGAGCACCAGCCTCTTATATCACAAGGTAAGAGCCGCCATGTGCAGTGTATACACGTGTGTGCAGTGACATGTAATGGAGGAGCACCAGCCTCTTATATCACAGGGTAAGAGCCGTCATGTGCAGTGTATACACGTGTGTGCAGTGACATGTAATGGAGGAGCACCAGCCTCTTATATCACAGGGTAAGAGCCGTCATGTGCAGTGTATACACGTGTGTGCAGTGACATGTAATGGAGGAGCACCAGCCTCTTATATCACAGGGTAAGAGCCGCCATGTGCAGTGTATACACGTGTGTGCAGTGACATGTAATGGAGGAGCACCAGCCTCTTATATCACAGGGTAAGAGCCGTCATGTGCAGTGTATACACGTGTGTGCAGTGACATGTAATGGAGGAGCACCAGCCTCTTATATCACAAGGCAAGAGCTGTCATGTGCAGTGTATACACGTGTGTGCAGTGACATGTAATGGAGGAGCACCAGCCTCTTATATCACAGGATAAGAGCCGTCATGTGCAGTGTATACACGTGTGTGCAGTGACATGTAATGGAGGAGCACCAGCCTCTTATATCACAAGGTAAGAGCCGCCATGTGCAGTGTATACACGTGTGTGCAGTGACATGTAATGGAGGAGCACCAGCCTCTTATATCACAGGGTAAGAGCCGTCATGTGCAGTGTATACACGTGTGTGCAGTGACATGTAATGGAGGAGCACCAGCCTCTTATATCACAGGGTAAGAGCCGTCATGTGCAGTGTATACACGTGTGTGCAGTGACATGTAATGGAGGAGCACCAGCCTCTTATATCACAAGGTAAGAGCCGTCATGTGCAGTGTATACACGTGTGTGCAGTGACATGTAATGGAGGAGCACCAGCCTCTTATATCACAGGGTAAGAGCCGTCATGTGCAGTGTATACACGTGTGTGCAGTGACATGTAATGGAGGAGCACCAGCCTCTTATATCACAGGGTAAGAGCCGTCATGTGCAGTGTATACACGTGTGTGCAGTGACATGTAATGGAGGAGCACCAGCCTCTTATATCACAAGGTAAGAGCCATCATGTGCAGTGTATACACGTGTGTGCAGTGACATGTAATGGAGGAGCACCAGCCTCTTATATCACAAGGTAAGAGCAGTCATGTGCAGTGTATACACGTGTGTGCAGTGACATGTAATGGAGGAGCACCAGCCTCTTATATCACAGGGTAAGAGCCGCCATGTGCAGTGTATACACGTGTGTGCAGTGACATGTAATGGAGGAGCACCAGCCTCTTATATCACAAGGTAAGAGCCGTCATGTGCAGTGTATACACGTGTGTGCAGTGACATGTAATGGAGGAGCACCAGCCTCTTATATCACAAGGTAAGAGCCGTCATGTGCAGTGTATACACGTGTGTGCAGTGACATGTAATGGAGGAGCACCAGCCTCTTATATCACAGGGTAAGAGCCGCCATGTGCAGTGTATACACGTGTGTGCAGTGACATGTAATGGAGGAGCACCAGCCTCTTATATCACAAGGTAAGAGCCGTCATGTGCAGTGTATACACGTGTGTGCAGTGACATGTAATGGAGGAGCACCAGCCTCTTATATCACAGGGTAAGAGCCGTCATGTGCAGTGTATACACGTGTGTGCAGTGACATGTAATGGAGGAGCACCAGCCTCTTATATCACAGGGTAAGAGCCGCCATGTGCAGTGTATACACGTGTGTGCAGTGACATGTAATGGAGGAGCACCAGCCTCTTATATCACAGGGTAAGAGCCGTCATGTGCAGTGTATACACGTGTGTGCAGTGACATGTAATGGAGGAGCACCAGCCTCTTATATCACAGGGTAAGAGCCGTCATGTGCAGTGTATACACGTGTGTGCAGTGACATGTAATGGAGGAGCACCAGCCTCTTATATCACAGGGTAAGAGCCGTCATGTGCAGTGTATACACGTGTGTGCAGTGACATGTAATGGAGGAGCACCAGCCTCTTATATCACAGGGTAAGAGCCGTCATGTGCAGTGTATACACGTGTGTGCAGTGACATGTAATGGAGGAGCACCAGCCTCTTATATCACAAGGTAAGAGCCGTCATGTGCAGTGTATACACGTGTGTGCAGTGACATGTAATGGAGGAGCACCAGCCTCTTATATCACAGGGTAAGAGCCGCCATGTGCAGTGTATACACGTGTGTGCAGTGACATGTAATGGAGGAGCACCAGCCTCTTATATCACAAGGTAAGAGCCGTCATGTGCAGTGTATACACGTGTGTGCAGTGACATGTAATGGAGGAGCACCAGCCTCTTATATCACAAGGTAAGAGCCGCCATGTGCAGTGTATACACGTGTGTGCAGTGACATGTAATGGAGGAGCACCAGCCTCTTATATCACAGGGTAAGAGCCGTCATGTGCAGTGTATACACGTGTGTGCAGTGACATGTAATGGAGGAGCACCAGCCTCTTATATCACAGGGTAAGAGCCGTCATGTGCAGTGTATACACGTGTGTGCAGTGACATGTAATGGAGGAGCACCAGCCTCTTATATCACAGGGTAAGAGCCGCCATGTGCAGTGTATACACGTGTGTGCAGTGACATGTAATGGAGGAGCACCAGCCTCTTATATCACAGGGTAAGAGCCGTCATGTGCAGTGTATACACGTGTGTGCAGTAACATGTAATGGAGGCCATGTATTCAGTCACTGTGTGCGTGTGTCTCCACAGATGGATCCAGGAGGAGAAATCCCCCCGAGAGATGTCCCCGTCCTCTGTATTCCCAGGACTGTCCAGAGGAGAAGCCCCCAGAGACCCCTCAGGTAGATGGAGCTGAGCCCTATACACATCTATATAGGGGGGTCCTGCAGTCATAGAGGGGTCATAGATTGTGGGGGTCTCTTCTGTGGATCTGTTAGATTTCCCACCCATCTGCTGTATTGTACTGAATTGTTACAGATGACAAATCAGGGGGAAGATGTGACTGATATTAAAGTGGAGGATGAAGAAGAGCGGATGATGGGCGATCCCCCGTGTAAGAGTGAGGTGGAGGAGGACGTTTTAGGAGATGTCACCACAGGTATGGGATCATGAATGGAGAAAGTGACCTCAGATTCTGTCCTTGGTGCCTAAACAATAAATTACATGTAAATGGTTCCACTGAAAGAAAGAAAAAATTGGACATTAAATGTCAACCGGCCTAGTCATTAAGTGGTTAAAGATGTTTGGTTGTCATGTTTTTGGCTTCCTTTCGGTGCTCTCCTGTCCTCAGCTCCATGATTATCAGGAAGCTCCGATGTCACATGTGATTATTGTACAGACACAGACGTCTCAGTGATGTCACCTGCACTCACAGGACACGTCATTACATCCACCTTCCTAATTCTTGATAGGACCCTCGTTCCCCTTAGAACATCCTGAATTCTTAGTGTAATGGACCCAACAAGGTGCTGGAAACCTTTATTACAGGTTCTGATTGATGACATCACTCTGTCTATTCCACTGCATCCTGAAGATGTCTATAAACCTGAGATCTGGGGACTGTGCGGCCATTAGGCTATACAGATTTTAGAGTCAAAGTGATTTTCCATTTTCGTTTTTTCACTCTTCACCTTCCCAGCGTCCATCTGTTCCTTAAGTGACAGCTCCTATCAGTGCACCTCCTCCCCCGCTGCTGCTGTCTCACACAAGCTTAGTCCAGACTTCAGTAAAATAGCAACAGAAGGAATTAGGAGCTGTAATTACAGACTGAACCTGCTGCTGGAGGAAGGAGGATCTCTCATCCTGTACTGAGCGGTGTGAGTTTTTCAGCAGCAGGTACAAGAAAAAGAGCATTAATGATGCTGACATAATCATTATCCAAGTCATACCACAAGACCGTAGTTTGATAAATAATCATAAATTCCAATTTTTATTTTTACAGAGAATTCCAGTAAAAATATTAAGGGCAAAGCTATATTATCACTAAATTATAAAGAAGAAGCTGAAGATGTCCTGCAGCGCTCCTCAGGAGAAAACCTTATTACCATTAATGTACATCCAGGACTTCACAGTACAGATCTATTATATAATCCCCCTCATCATGAGGAACCTTCTCCTGACCAATTACAGATTGTTACCAAAATTATAGGTCAGAAGGAGTGTGAAAGGTTTCAGGGTGGTAAAGAGTGTACAGAACAATCAAGACTTTCTACACACAGAAGAATTCAGACAGCAGAGCAGGAATGCTTTACAAGTAATTCAGATTTTGCTAAACATGAGACAATTCACACAGGAGAGAAGCCATATTCATGTTCAGAATGTGGTAAATGTTTTATAGATAAATCCAGTCTTGTTAGACATGAAAGAATTCACACAGGAGAGAGGCCATATTCATGTTCAGAATGTGGTAAATGTTTTAAACAGAGATCACATCTTGTTACACATGAGAGAAGTCACACAGGAGAGAAGTCATATTCATGTTCAGAATGCGGTAAATGTTTTGCAGATAAATTCAGTCTTGTTAGACATGAAAGAATTCACACAGGAGAGAGGCCATATTCATGTTCAGAGTGTGGAAAATGTTTTACACAAAAATCATATCTTGTTACACATGAGAGATGTCACACAGGAGAGAAGCCGTATTCATGCTCAGAATGTGGGAAATGTTTTACAGATAAATCCAGTTTTGGTAGACATATGAGAAGTCACATAGGAAAGAAACAATATTCATCCAAAGAATGTGGTAAATGTTTTATAGATAAATCAAATATTGTTAAACATAGGAAAATGTATACAGGAGCGAAGCAATATTCATGTTCAGAATGTGAGAAATGTTTTACACGAAAATCAAGTCTTGTTATACATGAGAGAAGTCACACAGGAGCGAAGCCATATTCATGTTCAGAATGTGGGAAATGTTTTACACGAAAATCATGTCTTGTTAGACATCAGAGAAGTCACACAGGAGAGAGGCCATTTTGACGTTTTATATGTTGAAAATGCTTTGTAAAAAGGAAATAAAATTCTAAAACTTGACAGAACCGGAGAAACTATATTGTTTTTTTACATGGGAAATGTGACAAGAGCAAAAAAAGTTTTTAAACCCATCTTATTCACAGACTTTAAGTTGCGTGCTACATGGCAACATGTATCACATTACTGCAAGTCTCAGAACTGGTCTGTAACTTGTGTCTTGTATTTTAGAGCTGAGATTTGTCGGTAAAAAATATCTGCCAAACTGCACAAGTTGTAGTTGACCATGACTTGCATTGTGTTCTATCGTGGGAAATTCACATATGACCTGCGACCAAGAATCCAAGATTTGGATTTTAGGGGGGGGGTTGGCCTGTTCGGCATGTGAGAGGACGCAGCACTGAGAGGCTCCTGTCCTGCTTCCCTGTAACCCTGCAGCATCCTGGGTCTGCAGCGTCACTTATAACCTATGCGGACTCCAGACGGCTTCCCTGTACTGTGCGGCTCCCTCCGGTGCTGAAATAACTCGCGCAGGAAAGAAGGAGAGGGAGCAAAGAGATTTTGGGCCTCCAGCAACTCCGAGGCAAGATGGCACCGCGGCGGAGGTGCGGGGCACAGAGATCGATGCCTGCTTGGGTAGATATGCAAGCTCTTCTTCTGTGCCCCCTCCAACACCAACGGTCCATACCCCTGTACACCCCTTAGGGGAGCCCATACCAGACCCTACTAGTGTTGAGCGAACAGTTCGAAAATCGTTCGGGTCCGTACCGAATTTTGGGGTGTCCGTGACACGGACCCGAACCCGGACATTTTCAAAAAAGTTCGGGTCCGGTGTTCGTCGATTACTTCCCGCTTTCTAAAGGGCTGCAGAGCAGCCAATCAGCTAGCGTTTTACTTCTTGCCCTAAGAGCCCATCACAGCCATGCCTACTAATGGCCTGGCTGTGATTGGCCAAGTGCTGCATGTGACCCAGCCTCTATTTAAGCTGGAGTCACGTAGCGCCGCACGTCACACTGCTCTGATTAGTGTAGGGAGAGGATGCAGCTTCTGTGAGGGCGAGATAGGCAGGGATAAAGAAGTGATTGAATGATCTACCTTTCTACACCTGTGCATCAGAACAACTCAGCTGAGCTGTTCACTGAAAGTCACTATTTTGTTGAGACTGGCCAGAGCGATTTTTACTGGCACATGTAACTGGGCTGACCGGCGGTGGCCATTTTGGGACTTGTGGTGCGCCAGCACTTGCTGCCACAGAGTGTAAACCAAAGCTCCAAAGAAGTGAAAAATCTACACCTGTGAATCAGAACAACAGCGATTCAGCTGCTCAGTCAAAGTCAATTTTTTTCTGGCTGGGCAGACCGTTTTCTGGCACATGTTACTGGGCTGATAGGCGGCGGCCATTTTGGGACTTGTGGTGCTACAGCAAAAGCTGCCACAACGTCCATTAATCTCATGTAATAGTCGATTTTTTCATAGATATAATACATCAGGGGTTTGGCTGTGCTTGTGTCACCCATACTAACTGCAAAGATATTTAATATATCAGTGGTGAAACTGAAAGTAACCCACTTGGATAGCAAATCCCATGAATGTGCTGTGCCAGCTAGGCTAGCCAGTGCCACTACAGCCAAGTCCAATACTGTCAGCCAGAAATATTTTTTTTTTTATGTGCCAGAAATATAAATTAGAAAAAGCTTTCACCGTAATAATAAAATTATTCTGGTGTTAGACCAGAAGAAGCACTCCTGTTGTAATTAATACTGTAAAAAGGCTTAGGCAATATTTCTCCCAGTGTGGGAAATTTATCTAGCAAAACTAGCATTTTAAAAATTCCGGTCTTCTGAAATACCAGCAGTCCTCTTGTAATTAATACCGCAAAAAGGCATTATATCGTCCAGTGTTGTAATTTTGGTGAAAAAAGGCCAATTTAATCAATCTGGTGTTAGTTACACCAGAAACAGTAGGCCTCACGTTTTTACTCCTGTAAAAGGAATTATATCTCCCCGTGTGGGAATCTATGTACCAAAACTAGCATATTAAAAATTCTGGTGTCCAATTTGCAGCAGTTTTCTTGTAATTAATACCGAAAAAGGAATTATATCTTCCAGTGTGGGAATTTTGGGGCTAAAAATAATATATTTTATTGTGGTGCGAGTTGAATCGCAACAATGAGGAAACATTCTATTAAGGGACGAGGACGCGGTCGTGGTGGTGTCCGTGGAGCCTCTGTTGCTGGCAGAGGACGTGGCCGCTCGGCCTCAGGCGCACAAAGTAGTGAACCAACTCCCTCAAGTAGCCGGCAGAATTTACAGCGATATTTGGTGGGGCCCAATGCCGTTATGAGGATGGTAAGGCCTGAGCAGGTACAGGCATTAGTCGATTGGGTGGCCGACAGTGCTTCCAGCACGTTCACCACATTGTCTTCCGCCCAGTCTTCTGCGGAAAGCGCACAGGTGGCACCTGAAAACCAAGCCCATCAGTCTGTCACATCACCCCCATGCATATCAGGGAAACTGGCTGAGCCTCAAGTTATGCAGCAGTCTCTTATTCTGTTTGAAGACTCTGCTCCCACGGTTTTCCAGGGGCGTCCACCTAGCCCTTCCCCAGCGGTGGAAGACATTCCATGCACTGACGCACAACCACTTATGTATCCAGATGATGAGGACATGGGAATACCACCACAGCAGAGTGACCGAGTCTCTGATGATGACGAAACACTGGTGCCCACTGCCGCGCTCTTATTGCAGTGTGCAGACTGAACAGGAGGAGGTCAGGGAGGAAGACTGGGTGGAAGACGATGCAGAGGACGATGAGGTCTTAGACCCCACATGGACTGAAGGTCGTGCCGCTGACTTAAATAGTTCAGAGGAAGAGGCAGTGGTGAGACCGAGACAACAGCGAAGCCAAAGAGGGAGCAGGGGGCAAAGCAGAACAGCCGCCGTCCAGAGAGTTCGCCTGCTATTGGCCAGCGCCAACAGGGACCCAGCACCCCAAAGGCATCTTCAAGGAGTTCCCTGGCATGGCACTTCTTCAAACAATGTGCTGACGACAAGACCAGAGTGGTTTGCACGCTGTGCCATCAGACCCTGAGGCGAGGCATTAACGTTCTTAACCTGAGCACCACCTGCATGATCAGGCATCTACATGCAAAGCATGAACTGCAGTGGAGTACACACCTTAAAAACAAGGAACCCGCTCAGGCTCCCCCTGCTCCTCTACCGCTGCTGCCTCGGCTTCCGCCTCGAGAGGAATGTTGCCACCTGCCGAGCAGCAAACAGAGGATGTGCCACCGACACCACCACCGCCACCGTCACCTAGCGTCTCCACTATTTCACACAGCAGCTGCTCAGCTCTCCATCTCTCAAACCTTTGAGAGGAAGCGCAAATTCCCACCTAGTCACCCTCGAGCCCTTGGCCTGAATGCCAGCATTTCTAAACTACTGGCCTTTGAAATGCTGTCATTCCGGCTGGTGGACACAGACAGCTTCAAACAGCTAATGGCCATGGCTGTCCCCCAGTATGTGGTTCCCAGCCGCCACTACTTCTCCAAGACAGCCGTGCCTTCCTGCACATGCAAGTGTCCGATAAAATCAAGTGTGCACTGCGCAACGCCATTTGTGGCAAGGTCCACCTAACCACAGATACGTGGACCAGTAAGCACGGCCAGGGACGCTATATCTCCCTAACTGCACACTGGGTAAATGTAGTGGCGGCTGGGCCCCAGGCGGAGAGTTCCTTGGCGCACGTCCTTCCGCCGCCAAGGATCACAGGGCATCATTCTTTGCCTCCTGTAGCCTCCTCCTCCTACTCGGCTTCCTCCTCCTCCTCTGCTTCCACCAGCTCATCCAGTCAGCCACACACCTTCACCACCAACTTCAGCACAGCCCGGGTAAACGTCAGCAGGCCATTCTGAAACTCATATGTTTGGGGGACAGGCCCCACACTGCGCAGGAGTTGTGGCGGGGTATTGAACAACAGACCGACCAGTGGTTGCTGCCGGTGGGCCTCAAGCCCGGCCTGGTGGTGTGCGATAATGGGCGAAATCTCGTGGCAGCTCTGGGACTAGCCGGTTTGACGCACATCCCTTGCCTGGCGCATGTGCTGAATTTGGTGGTGCAAAAGTTCATTCACAACTACCCAGACATGTCAGAGCTGCTGCATAAAGTGCGGGCCGTCTGTGCGCGCTTCTGGCGTTCACATCCTGCCGCTGCTCGCCTGTCAGCGCTACAGCGGAACTTCGGCCTTCCCGCCACCGCCTAATATGCGACGTGCCCACCCGGTGGAACTCCACCTTGCACATGCTGGAGAGACTGTGCGAGCAGCAGCAGGCCATAGTGGAGTTTCAGCTGCAGCACGCATGGGTCAGTCGCACTGCGGAATAGCACCACTTCACCACCAATGATTGGGCCTCCATGCGAGACCTGTGTGCCCTGTTGCGCTGTTTCGAGTACGCCACCAACATGGCCAGTGGCGATGCCACTGTTATCAGCGTGACAATACCAATTCTATGTCTCCTAGAGAAAACGCTTAGGGCGATGATGGAAGAGGAGGTGGGCCAGGGCCAGGAGGAGGAGGAGGATGACGGGTCGTTTTTAGCACTTTCAGGCCAGTCTGTTAGAAGTGGCTCAGAGGGAGGTTTTTTGCAACAGCAGAGGGCAGGTACAAATGTGGCCAGCCAGGGACCACTACAGGAGGATGAGGAGGAGGTGGAGGAGGATGAGGATGAAGCAGGTTCACAGCGGGGTGGCACCCAGCACAGCGCAGGCACATCCCTGGTGCGTGGCTGGGGGGATACAGAGGATGATGACGATATGCCTCCCACAGAGGACAGCTTGTCCTTACCTCTGGAGAGCCTTGCACACATGAGCGATTACATGCTGCAGTGCCTGCACAACGACAGCAGAGTTGCCCACATTTTAACGTGTGCTGACTACTGGGTGGCTGATCTGACATGGTTGCCGGGGTCCCATTAAATGGTGGCCTACTCCTGTGGTGGGTGATCTAAATGCCTGATTCTCTGCTGTGAAACCTCTCTCCTCCGTCTGGGTGCAGGGGTCAAGGTCTCTAAAAGTGGCCTTCTCTTGTGCTGGGTGATGTAAAACTGATGCTTGTACCAGCTGACATGGGTGCAGGGGTCTAAATGGTGGCCTACTCCTGTGGTGGGTGATATGATGCCTGAATATGTGCTGTGGGGCCTCTCTCCTCTTTCTGGGTGCAGGGGTCAAAGTAACTAAAAGTGGCCTTCTCCTGTGCTGGATGGTATAAATGTAATGCTTGTGCTATCTGACATGTCTCCTCTGTCTGGGTGCTAAGGCCTAAGTCACTAAAAGTGGCCTTCTCCTGTGGTGGTTGATATGATGCCAGATTCTCTGCTATGGGACCTCTCTCCTTTGTCTGGATGCTGGGGTCGAAATAATAGTAAGCGACCTTCTCCATTGGTGGGTGATTTGAAGCCTGATTCTGTGCTATGGGACCTAACTCCAATTAATATTGGTTAATTTTTTTTTATTTTATGTTAAGTCATCATTTCCCTATCTACATTTGTTTGCAGGGGATTTACCTACATTTTGCTGCCTTTTGCAGCCCTCTAGCCCTTTCCGGGAGTCTTTTACAGCCTTTTTAGTGCCCAAAAGTTCGGGTCCCCATTGACTTCTATGGGGTTCGGGTTCGGGATGAAGTTCGGGTTGAGTTCGGATCACGAACCCGGACATTTTCCGGAAGTTCGGCCGAACCTCTCGAACCCGAACATCCAGGTGTTCGCTCATCTCTAGACCCTACTTCACAATCAGCAGGGGGGCAAGATATGCAGGAAGACGCCCCAACATCTGAGGCACCAGCTGCACACATGGAGTTGGGAAACTCTGTTTCTCCTGGCGATGAGCCCACTATCAAAGATATCTTTACTGCTGTGAAACATTGCAGCAGCTTACTACACATTCTTAATACAAATATGGGCAGCTTACAGGAAAATGTCTCCCTCATCAGGCAAGACCTCAGGCAGGCGAATGAATGGATCAAACAGGTGGAGTGAGCACTATTGAGGATCAGCTACCCCCAGTGAAGAGAGATCTCGGCAGAATTATACATAATGTGTCTTTATTGATGTAAAAAAAACGATGACCTAGAAAAGAGGTTGCGCAGAAAGATTCTCAGGGTGATTGGGGTCCCGGAAAAGGCTGAGGGATCTGACCCAGTGGTGTTTTTTGAAGATTGGCTGACCCTTAAATTTGGCAAGGACTAATGTGCCATTCCGTGCTCCGCCACCAGGGCCCCCCCTTGTCCAATCTTAATGAAGTTACTGCACTTCAGAGACAGAGACACTATCCTCAAGAAAGCCAGGGATCACCCTGATCTCCTAATCAATGGAAATAAAGCATTCATTTTTTGTTGAGGTTCAGCGCAGAAGAGTGAAGTTCCAGGATGTGAAACGCCATCTCCGGGACTTGCAAATTTCATATTCTATGCTGTTTCCGGCCAAGCCGCGAGTGGAGTGGTGCATGGAGAGGTCTGCATATTTGAAACACCGTTGGATGCTGCGCAGTGGGTGGAAACCAATGAACGCTCTCTTAAAGCTTCAGCGAACACTGGTTGAATATGTCTCCTACAAGTTCCTGGGACGTTCATGGATCCTGCCCGGGTTGAGGGACATGCCTGATAAGTGCAATATATTCTTTTTGTTTTCTACTTTTTTTTTTGGAATTTTAGGGGATTGGGAGAGGCAGCAAAATGCGCTGCGGTATTCCTAGCACTGCAGCATTATAAGCCTGCTGTGATTTACCTGTCGGAGACACATCTGATTCCCACCTCTACTCACTTGTTGCACAAGCCATGGGTGGGTCATTCCTATCACTCAACACTCTTCATGCATTCCAAGGGGGTGAATGTTCTTGTGCACAAATCTCTACCATTTATATGTCACTTGTCTCGTATATATCCTATGGTAAATGTGTGTGCCTGCACTGTACCTGTTACCACTCCTCCTTTGTGCTAGTTGCGGTATATATCACTCCCCCCTACAGTGGCAAAGTTTTGAAAGAGATAATGACTTATGTTGAGGAGCTCCCTCCATGTCCTGTTTTAATAGTAGGTGATTTTAATACTTGTCTGTCTGCAAGGTTGGACAGGATGGGAGTGTCTAGTGCGGAGAGAGACGCTAATTGTGCCACTGTACTACGAGAGCTGGATTTGCATGATATCTGGCGAGTGAGGAATCTGGATATACGCCGATTCTCTTGTTTTTCCAGCTCTCATCATATACGCTCTAGGATTGACCTGGCTATTGGATCCCCGGATAGGTTGTCTTTGGTGGTGGATGTTGCCTACCTGCTGAGAAGTCTATCTGACCATTCCCCTATACATGTAGTGCTCCAGTTTGGTGAGAGGAGACCTTTTGGTGTTGGTATGTGGAGACCCAACCCTTTTTGGCTGCAGCTGGTGGATGGTGGGGAGGGTATCACAGGAGAGCTCCGGGAATTCTTTACTAATAATAAAGGGTTGGCACCTATGCCTGCAAGGCATTTATCCGTGGATTATACATCCAGCGGATTAGTCGCCATAAAACAAGGTCTAGAGAAATTTTAAAACCGCTTCAGGACCTAGTCATGGAAACGGAAAAGAGATTTGTTAACCACCCCTCTCGTGAGCATGAGACTTTTTCCTCAAGCAAAAATACTTTGAGGCTGGGGAGAGTTCTGGCAGACTGCTGGCCAGGATTGTTCGGGCACAAAGTGGTCCATCAAAAATCCTGTCCATCCAAAGAACTGATGAATCTTTGGTCACGACAGACTCGGATATTCTGGCGGTATTCCATATGTACTATAAAACTTTATATCAATGTAAGTCAGCAGTGGACTCCCAAAATATTGAAGACTACCTTTCGGCGATCACTACCCCGCGGCTTTCAGTAGAGCATGCGTCCTACTCAGATTAACCTTTGTCATTGACCAAACTAGAGGTGGTGCTTAAATCATTCCCGAGTGAAAAAGCTCCCGGGTTGGATGGTTTACCGGCGGAGTTCTTTAAAAAATATAGCACTGTATTACTACCACAGATGCTATCAGTGTTTAATGACCCCCTTTAAAAAAGAGAACTACCCTCTTCTATGAAGGCTGCAATAATTGTTGTACTGCCAGAGCCCGGGAAAGACCCGAATCGTATCGAACGTTCTCCCTACTAACATCTGATGTTAAGATACTGGCGAAGGTCCTACAGTTATCTCGACCATTATACATAGTGATCAAGCTGGTTTTATGCCTGATATTTGTTTAAGGCCGATTTATTGGCCTGGATTTGTGGGAGGGGCGCCCCGGTGCCTATAACTACCCACTAGCTACCTCACAGGCCACGGGCGTTTCTTCCAGCGCTGAGGGATCCGTCACTTCCGGTCACGTGTCATTCGGCAGCAGCACCGTCACTACCCACACAGCCCGGGTCGCTGGTAAGTATAGCTGCTTCCCCGTGCAGCCTTGTACGTCAGTCCGGTCGGCGGGGTCGGCTCCTTGAGGTAAAAAGAGAGCATCCCTGCACCGGAGCGGCAGTCAGGCAGCTCGCTCAAGCTCCCACGTGACCGGCACATAGGTCGCAGGGGTCATCGTGGCTCTGCTTCCTTTTCCTGCTTCAGTTTCTGCGGGCTAAGGATAAGGGAGAGAGAAAAGGGGGGGGGGGTCATGTGTATGGTTTTCAGTTTAGCCGTAGATCACCTGCCTGTATTTTCTAAAAGTCTGGCACGGGGCGCTGTGCTCCTAGTCAGGTAGGGAAAAAAAAGAAGGGGGCAGGTGTTTTTGGTTTGGTCTGTGTTTCCTGACCCAGCCTACAAAAAAAAAAAAAAACTTTGATTAGGGTTTTTATGTCTGATCAATTTCTATGGGCAGGTGTGTTGTCACCTTGGGGCCGCAGAAGGTTTGCTCCCGGGATCGTTTTCATTCTGTTGTTGGTAAGATTTTGTTTAGTGAGGCACCTTTTGCTGGCACGGGGGCACTCATGTCTGACACCTTTACGGTCAGCAGTTTCTCATTTCACTAGGGGTTTTCTGGCTTGCATGCATATTTCACGCTCTCCTCTCGGTCACGCTAATTGGGTGTTAGGTGATCAGTCGTCAGTCTGCTCTAAGTCTTATCGTGCCCTTTGCTTGTTCCTACAGTATTACCATGTCGCATGTGTCAGACATTGTGGACGCTTCTGGTGGGGAGTTCGGGTCCAGGATGTCAGAGTCCGGCAGTATCCATTCATTGCGGAGTTGGACTGTACCAAAGTTGATCTCTGAGTTAACAAAGAGAGGCATTCCCTTTTCAGCCACGGCCCGGAAAGCAGAGCTTTATCGGCTGTTAGTTTTTGACTCCGCTGAAACCAGCCAACAGTAAGTTTCCATGGATACCGTCCAAACTTCGTTGTCTCAGCTTCATGTCATGCTGAATAATTTAACATCCTTTATTACTGACGTCCAAACCCGATTAGAATCAGTAGAGTCTAGGGTTACGGTCATGTCCTCACAGCCTTCACAGTTATCGGTCGTGGCCACACCAGTAGCTGGTACTTCAGGTAACATCGTTGCCATGCCCAATGTCACGCCAGCTCATTTTATTCCAGCCAACATTAAAAAGGACATCCTGGAGGGTAGGGACATGAATTTAGCATCTCTGCTAATTGCCACGCAGGATATTTTAGACAACCGCGTTATCGCTTGTGGGGACGTCTCTGTCGTCCTTAAGAGTAGAGATCTCAGGCTCAATAGGAAACTGTCCATTACAGAATTCATGCTGGCGTTCAGTTTATATAAAGACATAATTTGTTCTGGTCGTCCTGACAGGAGAGAAGAGTTGGACCTCTATATGCTTGGTGTTACGGAATTGGGCTATAAATATGGAGGCCAGGCGTTTTATGATTATCACTGCTCTTTCTTGTACATTCCATTGGGGGACACAGACCATGGGTATAGCTTAGAGGTATCACTAGGAGGGACACTATGCAAATACAAAAGAAGGCTCCTCCTCCTCGGGCTATACCCCCAGGCTCCAGCAGGAGGAAGTCAGTCTTTGCTCTTTCTCATCCAAGGCAGCAGATGCTCTTAGCCAATTCCAATTTACCACCAATTGGGCGAATCTCGATCCTGAAATATTTTGTAGGCATTTCGCGGGTCTTAGAGCCCCAGCATGTTCATAATGCCATTCAATTTACCATACAGCAGAATGGTGTCATAATGCCGCTAACGCTTCAGGGTCCATCACTTCATCTCTTTCTGCAGGTCTATCAGAGGGAAACAAGTCCAACATGTCAGTTAACAAACTTGGTCGGACAATCAAGTATCTAGGCAGATCACAAATCTGTAATAATTATAATTTCTCCGCTTGTAACTATAGCCAATGCCGCCTGCTACATATTTGCGTTAATTGTTATAGAGCACATCCTAAGGTAGCGTGTTCATTAAAAACTGATAAAGCGTACGAGTGTGGTGGATGTGGATATATTGCAGTTTTATTTGCAGGGACATCAAGATGATCATTTCTGTGAGTTTCTGGTGTCTGGTTTCACAACAGGGTTCCACACGGGACTTGTGGCGTTACCAGGAACCTCGTATGAATGTAAAAATTTACAGTCTGCCCTACAGCATCCCGGTTCCATAGATAGACTGTTGTAGATCGAACTAGAGAAAGGGTACGTCATCAATCCTTTCGTTACATCCCCTTTTGAGCGTTGGAGAGTAAGTCCCATAGGGGTAGGAACGGGTAAATTCAATAACAAAGAAAGGCTGATTTATGATCTTTCAGCTCCCCATGGTGCTCACGTGTCAAGTTTAAATTCTCTCATTCGAGCCGAAGAAGTCAGCATGGAGTACGCTTCCATTGATCAGGCAATTTCCCTTATCCTACTAACAGGCCCTGGCACAGCTCTGTCTAAGGCAGACATATCGGATGCTTTTAAATTAATTCCTATCAGGCCAGACCTGTGGCAATGGCACGGGATCATGTGGAGAGGCTTATATTATTTTGCTTCCAAACTTACTTTCGGTTCCAGAAGCAGTCCTTGGATTTTCGATCAGTTGGCAAAAGCGTTACACTGGATCCTAGAGAACAAGTTCGGTTGCGAGCATGTCGTACATTACCTAGACGATTTCCTACTGATCGAATCTCCTCGAGGCTCCCAAGAGGGGTTACAGAAACTCTTAACTTGTTTTGCACAGTTGAGTGTTCCAGTCTCTACTAAAAAGGTGGACGGTCCTTCCACTACCATTACTTTTTTTTTGTCTCCGGTATAGCGGTGTTTCCCTGGCTATATGGCAGATACACACTTGTCTCCGGTATAGCGGTGTTTCCCCGGCTATATGGCAGATACACACTTGTCTCTGGTATAGCGGTGTTTCCCCGGCTATATGTCAGATACACACTTGTCTCCGGTATAGCGGTGTTTCCCCGGCTATATGGCAGATACACACTTGTCTCCGGTATAGCGGTGTTTCCGTGGCTATATGTCAGATACACACTTGTCTCCGGTATAGCGGTGTTTCCGTGGCTATATGTTAGATACACACTTGTCTCCGGTATAGCGGTGTTTCCCCGGCTATATGTCAGATACACACTTGTCTCCGGTATAGCGGTGTTTCCCCGGCTATATGTCAGGTACACACTTGTCTCCGGTATAGCAGTGTTTCACCGGCTATATGTCAGGTACACACTTGTCTCCGGTATAGCAGTGTTTCCCCGGCTATATGTCAGGTACACACTTGTCTCCGGTATAGCGGTGTTTCCCTGGCTATATGTCAGATACATACTCGTCTCCGGTATAGCGGTGTTTCCCTGGCTATATGTCAGATACATACTCGTCTCCGGTATAGCGGTGTTTCCCTGGCTATATGTCAGATACACATTTGTCTCCAGTATAGCAGTGTTTCCCCAGCTATATGTCAGATACACACTTGTCTCTGGTATAGCGGTGTTTCCCCGGCTATATGTCAGATACACACTTGTCTCCGGTATAGCGGTGTTTCCCCGGCTATATGTCAGATACACACTCGTCTCCGGTATAGCGTTGTTTCCCTGGCTATATGTCAGATACACACTTGTCTCCGGTATAGCGGTGTTTCCCCAGCTATATGTCAGATACACACTTGTCTCCGGTATAGCGGTGTTTCCCCGGCTATATGTCAGATACACACTTGTCTCCGGTATAGCAGTGTTTCCCCGGCTCCTGTAGAGGCACTTAACGTTTTTGCACCACACCACAGATACAGACCCATTCACTCTATTTTTACATGTTCTATTTTTTTGCAGTGTGGACGGATCACAATTCAAGTTGAATGGGTCTGCGTCCATCAGTACCGGCCATACGGAAGGGGCCCGTGTATTGTGGCCACCAATGATAAGGTTTAAGATATTACAAGCACATTGCCCAGACCCTGCCTCTGATAGGAGCTGCGATCCGTGGCATTAACCCTCAGGTGCCGCACCTGAGGGGTTAATTGCCGCGATCGCAGCCATCATCAGAGGCAGGGTCTGGGCAATGTGCTTGTAATATCTTAAACCTTATCATTGGTGGCCAGTGCTTCCTCCCCATCCCCCTCCTCCCCCCATCCCTTCAGTATTGATATCATTGGTGGCAGTGGCCACAGGGTCCCCCACCTCCTCTCTTCTGATCGGAGCCTCAGCAGTGTAATGCTGGGGCTCGATCAGTACCATGGCAGCCAGGACGCTCCTGAAGCCCTGGCTGCCATAGTTCCTGCTGCTGTGTGCCCATAGCACAGGGCAGCAGGGAGTGTAAGATCCTATTCACCTTGATAGAGCTCTATTAGGGTGAATAGGACAAGGGATGTAAAGAGCCCAGGTTCTACCCCTAAGGGGGGAAATAGTAATAAAATAAAAAGTAAAAAAATTTAAAATAGTAAAAAAACACCAAAATATTAAGTATAAATTAACCCTTTTCCAATTTTACATATAAAAATATATAAACAATAAATAAAAAAACGTATCGCCGTGACCAAAAAGTCCAAACTATTAAAATATATTTTTTTTAAAAAGCGTTGGACGCCGTAACAGAAAAAAAAAATCAAAAAATTAAAATGAGCAAAATATCGGTATAAAATATCGGCTATCGGCCTGAAAGTTCACAGAATATCGGTATCGGTATCGGCTCTAAAAAATCAATATCGGTCGACCCCTAGTGGGTAGTGTATTGACCTAACAAGCATTTCATAGAATATGGAAACACTTGAATGTAAAAATGAATAATTTATTTTTTTCCAATAAAATGTTGCTTTAGGCCCAAATTTTTATTTTCACAAGGGGTAAAAGGAGAAAAAGCAGCCCATAATGTATTACCGATTTTCTTCTGAATACGACAATACCCCAAATGTGATGGTAAACTTCTGTGGGGGCACATGGCAGGACTCAGAAAGGAAAGAGCGCCATATGGTTTTTGCAGCGCAGATTTTGATGGATTGGTTTGTCGGGTGCTATTGGTTTTTATTTTTTTATTGATTATCCTTTGTGGGGGTTCATTTTTTGCAGGATGAGGTAATGTTTTCATTGGTATCATTTTGGGGTATATATGACTTTTTGATCACTCGATATTATGCATTTTGTAGGGCTAGGTGACAAAAAATGACTTTTCTGGCACAGTTTTTATTCATTTATTTTTAAAGCATTCACCTGAGGGGGCATATCATGTGATATTTTTATAGAGCAGGTTGCTACGGACACAGCGATACACAATATGTTTGTTGTTTTTGCTAAATTTTACACAGTGAAAGCATTTTTAAATAGCATAAAATCTTGTTTTTGTGTTGCCATGTTTTAAGAGCCATATTTTTTATATTTTTCTGCCAATTGTCTTAGGTAGGGTCTAATTTTTTGAAGGATCAGATGACTGTTTAATTGGTACCATTTTGGGGTACATATGACTTTTTGGATCACTTTTTATACCATTTTTTATTAGGAGAGATGGGCAAAAATTGCAATTCTGTAATTTTTTTTTATGAAGTTTACTGTGACATTTTATAGATGAGGTCATTACAATTATAAATGTGCGGATATAGGAAAAAGCTTTAGTTTTTGATAGAATTTTTAATTTATTTATAACCGTTTATTCTTTTATTTATTCTTTTATTTATTTTTGCACTTTCTCTAGACCTGAACCCCATTAAAAACCTATAGGATCAGCTGAGTTGCCATGTAGAGGCTCGTACCACTGTACCTCAGAACCTTAATGACCTGAGGGCCGCCTTTTAAGAAGAGTAGGATGCCATGCCTCAGCAGACAACAAGTCGACTTGTGAACAGCAGGAGAAATCGTTGTCAAGCTGTAATTGATGCTCAAGGCCGCAGGACAAGTTATTGAGACACAGACAGTTTTTTGGCGGTATACCCACCACTGGTGTAAGCTTTTGTTTCAATTAATTGTTTGAGATCAGAAATCACCATTGCTGCTTCTGCTTAAATGCCCGACTTTCATGATATAATATCACTGTAGTGTGAACTTTTTATATTTTCCATAAATTTTACCTGAAAGCCAAACATCCGTAACTTTGTGTGAGTAGTGTATGTCGAGGGGTAGTACAGAGATCACCCCCATCATCTATTTGTACCCAGGACTGTGACAAGGGGACATCCTCTCCATCTAGAGGAAAAAATGTTTCTCCACCAACATAGAAGAGGATCCTTTACAGTAAGAGCAGTGAGACTATGGAACTCTTTGCCTAAGGAGGTGGTGATGGTGAACTCACTAGTAATGATGAGCTTGGTTCTGGTGCTGTATATATGTAATGAGCTTGGTTCTGGTGCTGTATATATGTAATGAGCTTGGTTTTGGTGCTGTATGTATGTACTGAGCTTGGTTCTGATGCAGTATTTATGTACTGAGCTTGGTTCTGGTGCTGTATGTATGTAATGAGCTTGGTTCTGGTGCTGTATTTATGTAATGAGCTTGGTTCTGGTGCTGTATATATGTAATGAACTTGGTTCTGGTGCTGTATATATGTAATGAGTTTGGTTTTGGTGCTGTATGTATGTACTGAGCTTAGCTTAGTTCTGATGCAGTATTTATGTACTGAGCTTGAAACAGCACTCTGCAACAAAAGAGCATTTGTTGCAGAGTGCTGTTTCATTTCTGTGTTTGTATGTATGATTGCCATAGCTACGTGCACCTGCATACAGGGAGTGCTGACTGACCCCCCCTTGTGTTTTTGTTTAAGTATGTACTGAGCTTGGTTCTGGTGCTGTATGTATGTAATGAGCTTGGTTCTGGTGCTGTATTTATGTAATAAGCTTGGTTCTGGTGCTGTATTTATGTAATGAGCTTGGTTCTGATGCTGTATGTATGTACTGAGCTTGGTTATGGTGCTGCATTTATACAATGAGCTTGGTTGTGGTGTTGTATGTATGTACTGAGCTTGGTTATGGTGCTGTATGTATGTACGGAGCTCGGTTCTGGTGTTGAATGTATGTACGGAGCTTGGTTCTGGTGCTGTATTTATGTAATGAGCTTGGTTCCAGTGTTGTATGGACTTTTCTTGGTTCTGGTGCTGTATTTATGTAATGAGCTTGATTCTGGTGCTGTATTCTTGAACATTGCCTGGTTCTGGTGCTGTATTTATGTAATGAGCCACTGACCCCTGAGCCACAGTGCTGCCCTTCAACCATTAATTTACTGTGTTTAATACCCTATAATGGTTATGGAGGAGTGTGTTTGGGGGAGGGGGCACCTGTGAGAGATGGGAATCCATTTTGCCTCTGAATACAGAGGGTCTTGGTGGAAAAATAAATAATGCTGACATGGCACTCACAGGCTCTCACTATCTGTGTCCTGTTCCCTGAAAATAACATTTTTGTTTCAATGTTATGACCTTATATAATAACTTTTCTTAAATTTGTTTTTTGCTGACAAGATATGCAAGCTGTCTTGTGCCTTTGGATGACAGCTAATAAACTTGCTATAAGAAGTTTTTTGAAACAATAAACAGATTACTTGATTCAGCCATTGTTTCTGTGTCAGTTTTCTCTGTGAACACATAAAACTCTGCAGTCTGATTTGGACCCCGGCAATCATAGAGAAGGGCCGATTGGCCTAACTATTGGCGCCCAACCTGGGGCTCGACTAGTGGACTCTTCCCCGAGGCACAGATAACAAACAACGCTGTAAAAGGTCAGAAGCTTATTCTTACAATCATCTGTGTCTCTTGTGTCTGAAAATCAGCCTTCGAGGTTGAGGGGAAGTTATAATAGTCACAGTCATGCCTGTTTTGTAGGTAAGCACCTCATGATTCCTATAATTGCTGGGTAATGAGACATGGACATTGGAATTGACTGGGAAAGCTTTGGTCTTGTGCTGGGTATCTGCATTAATGTAGCTGGTATTATTTGAATTATATATAGAATTACTTAGAATGCAATGAAAAAGAACCAGGAACCTTGGAACCCTATTAGACATTGTTGAGTAAAGCTTGTCCTGGGGGAATCTTGTTTTGTTCAGCATACACTATCAGGGTGTAGTGAGGAAGTACTGACTGTATAAACAAGGGAAATACAGACATCTGAATTTATATATTTTTATGCTGAAGTAATTCTAGGCTAACAGCTATTGAAATGGGGAACTCAGGGAGTGTACCTTAGGGGTACAAGTCGGCCAAACAATTGGTGGAGAATATAGGAGGTAAAGAAGGTTTGAAGAATGTTGATAAAGTGTTGGAGAAGGCAGGGATGAAATATGGGAATCTTAACCCTAGGAGTACTAGTACGGTGGCACCCTGAGTTAGGGAGTAAGCCCCAAGGAAGCTAGTCTGGTAAAGATTCAGAAGAACCCATAGTGGTTGGATTAAGGATCATGGATGTAAAGAAGTAGTTGATATTTGGATCAAAGTTGCAGGTGAAGCAGAGACTGAGGGATGGAGAGGATATGTTGTTAAGGTGTTGTATGCGCAGTAACAAAGGACTAATCTAACTGACGTGACTCACAGAATAGCTGACATACCACTAACCCTGCATGTACCGCCACCATATCCTTCAAACCTGGCCCTGATCTCCTAGCTGTATGAGCCGACCCAGATGGTAGGAGGACCCATACGTGCAGGAATACTCACCTTAAAGGGGAAGTGCACGTGCAAACCGCAAACTACACGTTGCCGCTGGCAAAAGCATGCAAAGCAACCATGTCACGACGCTCACCAGAGGCTGTGACAGAAACATTTGGTTTTAATCATGTGCATGAAAAACCCCTTGATAACCCTAATTTTGATTATTTCATAGATGGAAACAGGTTTATGGGAGAGGATGGCAGGTTCCATACTGGATATGCAGTGGTCACACCACATGAGGTAGTCATTGCTGAATCACTCCCTCCACACTTGTCTGCACAGGAGGCAGAGTTGAAGGCACTCGCTAAGGCATGTAAATTGGTTCTGGGGAAGAAGGCGAACATCTACACGGATTTCAGGTATGCTTTTGTTATTGCGCATGATTATGGACCAATATGGCAGGCCAGAGACTTTTTGACATCAGCAGGCCAGCCAATTAAGAACAAAGACTCTGTGTTTGAATTAATGAACTCTTTGTTACTACCTGAAGAAGTTGCTATCATAAAGGTAAAGGCTCATACCAACCACATCACGACAGAGGCAAGAGGCAACGATCGGGCAGATAAGACAGCCAAGCATGCTGCACTCCAGCCATTAAATGCCAAAGCCACCCCAGTAAGAACTTTGAGATCCGTGGAAGTGTCCAGAGAGACTCTAATCAAGTTCTTTGAGCAAGCCTCACCTAAGGAAAAAGACTTGTGGACTAAGCAAGGAGCTAGGGTCTGTGGAGAAATAAGGACAGAGTGTGTCTTCCCGGCCCCATGTATACAGCTATGGCACAGGAGGCCCATGGGCCTACGCATTTGTCAAAAGGTGCCATGGTAAGTGTGCAGGGTGGATCGCCCCATGGTTCTCCACAACAGCTGCTTGATTTGTGCAAGGATGTATGGTCTGTGCATTGAACAATCCCAGCCAGGTGGTGAAGACTCCAAACAAGCTCACCCCCAGACCACTTTACCCATTCCAGAGACTGCAGATAGACTATATACAGCTATCTAAGGTAGGAGGATATGAATTTGTTCTTGTGTGTGTTGGTCTCTTTTCAGGATGGCCAGAAGCCTTTCCCATAGCAAAAGCAAGTGCTACTGTAAGAAAACTGCAAAGAAACTGGTCAGTGAACTGGTGTGCAGATATGGTGTTGCAATGGTCATTGGGTCAGACAGAGGTTCTCATTTTACAGGAAAAGTTATGAGGGAGGTCATGCAGGCATTAGGGGTGACCCAAGCCTTTCACACTGTCATTCTCAAAGAAGCAGCCGAGTTGAGCGTCTAAATGGCACCTTGAAGCTAAAGATCCCGAAAGCCATGCAGGAGACTCCTACAGGAGCCATGCAGGAGTCTCGCCGGCCCTGGCCAGAATGCCTACCCCTAGCATTGTATTCAGTCAGAACAACACCAAACAGAAAGACAGGATTGTCCCCCTTTGAGATACTGTTTGGCAGTGCCCCTAAGCTAGAGTTGTACTTCCCTCAACAGTTGCAGATAAATAATGATAGTCTGACTAGTTATATGCAGAAAAGGTTACAACACATAAACAAGTGTTTGCTTCACTTTCAGATCCTGACTCAGTAGAAGGGACTCACAGTCTGCAACCAGGTGACTGGGTGGTGATAAAGAGGCATGTGAGAAAAGGCCTGGACCCCAGATTTGACAGTCCTTTCCAAGTTCTGCTGACTACACACACAGCGGTAAAAGTAGAGCGAGAACTCAACTGGATTCATGCCTCACACTGCAAGAAGGTGCCGAGTCCTGAAAAATGAGGACCTTTTACTGGTAGTCCTGTCTCTGAGCATCCAAGTTCTGCATGTGAACCTGAAATATGACTGCGACAATGCTATTATCAGGCATCATCAGGTCATGCGTAAGAACATGACAGGTGCGGATAAATATAAAAACTGTGGGATCTGCACTCACAGCCCTGTGAGTTCAAAGACTATGCCTTATCTGGCCATTCCAGTACCGTAGTCAGAGCTAGCCGATATGAACTACAAAGACTTCTGATCAGGAGTAGAGTTGAGCGAACTTGTATTTTAAGTTTGGCGTCCAAAGTTCGGGTTCGGGTTATCGAAGCATCCCGTTATGGATTCCGCTACCACGGACCATAACGGAATTTGGAATCCATAAGGGGATTCTACAATGAACCCGAACCTTGGACAACACTAAGGACCTGGGGTGACGTCACCGTCATGTGATCAGTGCAGGGGGCATGGCTCAGCACTGGATTGGATAAGAGGTGATCCAGTGCTGAGCCACGCCCCCTGCACTGATCACATGACGGTGACGTCACCCCAGGTCCTTAGTGTTGTCCAAGGTTCGGGTTCATTGAAGAATCCCGTTATGGATTCCAAATGCCGTTATGGTCCGTGGTAGCGGAATCCATAACTGGATGCTTCGATAACCCCAACCCAAACTTTGGACGCCGAACTCAAAATACAAGTTCGCTTGACTCTAATCAGGAGACCAGAAAGTGATAGCCTCAACTTTAACTCTACAGCAGTCACTGCGGCTGCCTATATTCTCCCCTATCATTTGACTTATGACTATCCTCTTCCTGCTGATCTTTATTTTGCTTGTGGAGAAGCAGCATATAAGTGGATTTGTACTCTTATCCTGCTGACTCCGGCCACATTTATGCTGTCACATGATAAGTTTAACCCCTTTAAGGACTCAGCCCTATTTCACCTTAAGGACCAGGCCATTTTTTCAAAATCTGACCATTGTCACTTTATGTGGTGATAACTTTAAAACGCTTTTTCTTATCCAGGCCATTCTGAGATTGTTTTTTCGTCACATATTGTACTTCATGACACTGGTAAAATGAAGTCGAAAAATTTCATTTTTATTTATAAAAAAATACCAAATTTACCAAAAATTTTGAAAAATTTGCAATTTTCCAAGTTTCAATTACTCTTCTTCTATAATACATATTAATACTGCCAAAAAAAGTTATTGATTTACATTCCCCATATGTCTACTTCATGTATCGATCATTTTGGGAATGCCATTTTATTTTTTGGGGACGTTACAAGGCTTAGAAGTTTAGAAGCAAATCTTGAAATTTTTCAGAAATTTTCAAAAACCCACTTTTTAGGGACCAGTTCAGGTCTGAAGTCACTTTGTGAGGCTTACATAATAGAAACCACAAAACCACAAAAATGACCACATTCTAGAAACTACACCCCTCAAGGTATTCAAAACTGATTTTACAAACGTCATTAACCCTTTAGGTTTTCCACAAGAGTTAATGGCAAATGGAGATAAAATTTCCGAATTTCAATTTTTTGTAAAATTCTCCATTTTAATCAATTTTTTCCAGTAACAAAGCAAGGGTTAATAGCCAAACAAAACTTAATATTTATTCCCCCGATTCTGCAGTTTGCACGAACACCAAATATGTGGTCGTAAACTGCTGTATGGCCAAACTGCAGGGCGCAGAAGGAAAGGAACGTCATATGGTTTTTGGAAGGCAGATTTTGCTGGACTGGTTTTTTGACACCATGTCCCATTCAAAGCCCCCCGATGCACCCCTAGAGTGGAAACTCCATAAAAGTGACTCCATCTAAGAAACTACTCCCCTCAAGGTATTCAAAACCAGTTTTACAAACTTTGTTAACCCTTTAGGTGTTCCACAAGAGTTATTGGCAAATGGAGATGAAATTTCCAAATTTCTATTTTTTGTTACCTTGTCTCAAAAAAAGTGTAATATAGAGCAACCAAAAATCATATTTACCCTAGAATAGTACCAACAAAACTGACACCTTATCCCGTAGTTTCCAAAATGGGGTCACTTTTTTGGAGTTTCTACTGTAGGGGTGCATCAGGGGGGCTTCAAATGGGACATAGTGTCAAAAAGCCAGTCCAGCAAAATCTGCCTTCCAAAAACCATATGGCGTTCCCTTCCTTCTGTGCCCTGCCGTTTGGCCATACAGCAGTTTACGACCACATATGGGGTGTTTGTGCAAACAAGAGAATCAGGGCAATAAATATTGAGTTTTGTTTGGCTGTTAACCCTTGCTTTGTTACTGGAAAAATGGATTAAAATGGAAAATTTGCAATAAAATAGCTGTTTTGGGACCGTTTTTATTTTTTGTTATTTACATAGTTGAACTGACAGGTTAGATTGTGTGCTATTTCTATAGAGCAGGTTGCTACGGACGCGACAATACCAAATATGACTACTTTTGGGGGTTTTTTGTTTCAGTTTTACATAATAAAGCATTTTTGAAAAAAAATTTTTTTTAGTGTCTCCACATTCTGAAAGCCATAGTTTTATTTTATTTTTTTGGGCGACTGTCTTATGTAGGGGCTCATTTTTTGCGGGATGAGATGGCGGTTTGATTGGCACTATCTTGGGGTGCATATGACATTTTGGTCGCTTGCTATTACACTTTTTGTGATGTAAGGTGACAAAAATGGCTTTTGACACCATATTTATTTTATTTTTTTTGCTGTGTTCAGCTGAGGGGTTAGATCATGTGTTATTTTTATAGATCAGGTTGTGACGGACGCGGCGATACATAACATGTATATTTTTTATTTATTTATGTAAGTTTTACACAAAAATTTCATTTTTAAAAACAAAAAACAATCATGTTTTAGTGTCTCCATAGTTTGAGAGCCATATTTTTTTTTTTTTTTGGGCGATTGTCCTATGTAGGGGCTCATTTTTTGCGGGATGAGATGGCGGTTCGAATGATACTATCTTGGGGTGCATATGACTTTTTGATCGCTTACTATTAAACTTTTTGTGATGTAAGGTGACAAAAAAATGGCTTGTTTGACAACGTTTTTATTTTTTATGTTTACGGCGTTCATCTGAGGGGTTAGGTCATGTTATATTTTTATAGAGCAGGTCCTTACGAACGTGGAGATACATAATATGTATACCTTTTTTACCTTTTTGAATAAAAAAAAACATGTTTTAGTATCTCCATAGTCTGAGAGACATATATTTTTCAGTTTTTAGGCAATTGTCTCAGGTTGGGTATCATTTTTGCGGGATGAGGTGACGGTTATATTGGCACTATTTGGGGGGGTCATATGACTTTTTGATCGCTTGCTATTACACTTTTTGTGATGTAAGGTGGCAAAAAAATGGCTTTTTGACAAAGTTTTTATTAATTTTTTTTTACAGTGTTTACTTGAGGGGTTAGGTCATGTGATATTTTTATAGAGCAGATTCTTACGGACGTGGAGATACCCAATATGTCTACTTTTTAATTTTTTTTTTACATTTAACACTTAAAAGCATTTTTGAAACAAAAAAAAAATCATGTTTTAGTCAGAGAGGCATAGTTTTGTTATTTTTTGGCCAATTGTTTTAGTTAGGGGCTCATTTTTTGCGGGATGAGATGGCGGTTTGATTGGTACTATTTTGGGAGGCAAACGCCTTTTTGATCGCTTTGTATTACACTTTTAGTGATGTAAGGTGCCAAAAAATGGCTTATTTACACCATTTTTTGTTTTTTTTTATGGCGTTCACCTGAGGAGTTCAGTCATGTGATATTTTTATAGAGCAGGTTTTTACGGACGCGGCGATACATAATATGTGTAGTGTATTTATTTATTTTTTATTCAGTGATATGTGTTTTTTTCATTTTTACTTTTTTTTAACTTTTTTACATTTTTTTTTGACCCAGACCCACTTGGTTCTGATAGATCCAGGGGATCTGGTGTCTGTATAATACAGTACAGTACACTATATAGTGCACTGTGCTGTATTGTGTACTTTACAAAGTCTGAATAGACCTTTTTATAATAGTTTTTATTTAGCATTTTAAAGAAAAATACAACACTCCCACGAGGGAGAAACCAATCACAAGTTACAGCCCGCATTCCAGCCAAGACATTAATGTTCAAAAATACATACTCTTCCTGACAGTAGTAAAGCCAATCATAGTATGGAATCATGTAGGAGTCGAGTCGGTAAACGCCGACCCATGACGACGAGGCTGGAACCCAGTCATACCATTCACACACACATTCACGCTTGGACAGTCCGGTATCCACAGCATGCGGGCCATCACACCGTACCTGCGGTTTGCACCCACAAGCCCCAAATTTTATCAAATCGATCTGGCACCCCTCTAGCAGCGTACGTCAGCTTGTACATAGGGAGATCGGTATTCACCAGTCGCAGCCACTGGTCCACAGTCGGGCATTTGGGCGGCTTCCAGTTAAGGAGAATATTCTTCCTCCCGTAGAACATCAACAGCCTGAGCAGTATCCTGTCATATTTAGACGGCGACGCCTCAGAGACTACTCCTAAGAGACAAACCAGAGGGTCACAAATACCCGGGAGCCCCAGATTTGCGCTAAGAAAACCACATATGCCCCTCCAATACGTTTGTAGCAACGGACAACACCAGACCATGTGGAAAAAGGTACCCCTCTCGACCCCACACCTACCGCAGGTCGGATCAGTTATCTGCCGCATGTGATAGAGGCGTAACGGGGTCAAGTATACCCTATGCATCCATTTAACTTGGATAAGTTGGTCACGAGCACTTATCACAGACTTCCTCCACCACAGGCGCCATTCCTCCAGATGAGAACCTTCCAACTCCGGAATATCCTCCGCCCATTTAGTAAAGGATAGCCGAATGGGAGAATCTTGCATTCGTACAATTTCTACATAAAAGGAAGAGATCGGTTTGTACAGGTGTACCCTTCTGGCAACCGACTCCAAAGGACCGCAGTCCAGAACCAACGTTAAGGATCTGAACTGCTGTACACACGCATGTCTCAACTGGAGGTAACGATAAAAACACACCTGTGGTAGCAAGAACTCCGCCCTCAGGCTTTCAAATGAACGGAAAGTCCCATCCTGGTATAATTGTGTCAGGTATTTAATCCCCTTTCGGGGCCAAAATTCGAAGTCAGACAACTTTAAGAGTTCAGGAAGACGAGGGTTGCACCACAAGGGAGTGTATGGGGACCAGGTCTCCCCCGTAGGGCCATCTGTATATGTCTCCACAAACCGCGTCCACGCATCAAGTACCGTCACCATAGTTTCAGGACATCTCACTGTGGTGGAAGCTCTACCCCCTCTATATACTAAGTTGGTGAGGGCTTCATAGGACCCCGCCAACGCTGCCTCAAGTACTACCGAAGGGTTATTGGCGTCTGCCCTTATCCACCAAGAAGCGTACATCAGACGGGTCGCGACATAGTAGATATACATGTCCGGCAGTTGCAGTCCCCCTTGCGCATACGAGGCCTTAAGGGTCTTCCTTGCCAGTCTCTGAGTCTGGTTGGGCCATAGGAAACGAGACATAAGTTTATCCAGGGAGGCAAAGTGCAATCTGGGAATCAGGACCGGGGCCGCCCTGTACATATACAACAGTTTAGGCAACAGGACCATCTTAATAATATTGATCCTGCCTATAAGAGTTAAGGGGAGGCTACTCCAGGCCTCTAGTTTACGTGTGACAAATTCCATTGTAGGTTGTAAATTTAAAAGGCTAAACTGCTAAGGGTCTCTGTGAATTTGAATCCCCAAATAAGAGAAACTGTCTACCACCCTCAAGGGGGACACAGGGGAAATAATCGTCTGGTCGTCAACATCGATTATACATAGGCTAGACTTGGACCAATTAACGCGAAGCCCCGAATGTCTACCATAGCCATTTACAGCATCCAACAAGGCCTCCAAGGAGGGACCAGCGTCGGCCAGGTACACTAACAAGTCGTCCGCGTACAGTGATACTTTCTCCTGTACACCCGCTACCGACCACCCCTCTATCAAGGAGCTAGAATTAATCAGCTGGGTGAGGGGCTCCATTACAAGAGCGAATAGTAACGGCGAGAGGGGACACCCCTGCCTGGTACCTCTATACAACAGACTTTCAGCACCTTGGAGACAGGACGCTTCTGAAAGTGTCCTGTCTCCATGGCAACCATCACTCGCTGCCAGAACTGAGCAGGGGGTGATGGGGAGGGAGTGGAGCTCCCTCCCTCTGCGATTCCATCCTGTTGGGGGGCTGCAAAGGCACAGCAGCCCCCCGATGGGAGAGGGAGGGAGCTCCCTCCCTGTTAACCCTTCCATACCGCGGTCCGTACGGACCGCGGTATAGAAGGGGTTAAACGGCTGGCATCTGATCAAGCACAGATGCCAGCCGTTTCTATCAGAGTGTCAGCAATGTGCTGACACTCTGATAGATCCACTAGACACCAGGGAAACATTACAGAGGAGGCGGGCGGGGGATCGCAATCACGAGCAGCAGTGATCAGCAGTGATCGGAACAACTCAGGACGTACCGGTACGTCATGTGTCCTAAAGGGGTTAATATAAATGCTGTGCCGAAAACTTACACTATATAGAAGAAAGAAGCAATAGTACAAGTAGTTATAATAAATCTATATATGAATAGTTTTAGTAATATATATTATTATTATTAATAAAGTTGTTTTAATATGTGTCAATAAAATGTGTACAAGAAAGGGACAGTATGGGGATTATTGAGACAGTCTGGATGACCGCGTCACCTTCAGTGAATCCAGGGTTTACACTGGCAGGTGGGATTGGCCCATCTGAAGTACCTGAGGCGAGGCGGTCCCCAGATATCTCAAAATGGGGGAATTGGGAGAGATGGGAATCCATTTTGTCTCTGAGTACAAAGGGTCATGGCACTCACATGCCTCACTATCTGTGTCCTGTTCCTTGAAAATAATGTTTTTGCTTCAGTTTATGACCTTGTATAATTACTTTTCTTAAATTTGGTTTTGCTAACAACATACGCAAGCGGTCTTGCTATAAGGAGTGTGCCTTTGGCAACAATAAACAGATTACTTGAGCCAGCCATTGTGTCTGTGTCAGTTTTCTCTGTGCGCACATAAAACTCTGCAGTCTGATTTGGACCCCGTCAATCAGAGAGAAGAGCCGATAGGCCTAACACACCAAAAAGACTTTTCGCACAGGGCGCCATGTGAACTAAGGCCCTGAGAGACAGTAGCAGGGTGTAGGAATGGTGGTGCCCGCTCTGCGGTATGACATCTCCAAAAAATCTGAATGTGAGAGAACCGTTCTCCGGAAGATTACAGAACATTTCCCCCGGGGACCTGTGACGATCCATAGAACCGGGGTCCCTGATCCCATCCCTCTGTCTACTATATCCAGGCTTTGAATGAGGTTTGTTAACAAGAAATAGCTGCAGTAATGTTTCCATAAACCAGGTCACCTCTCAGCCTGTGGATGTGTCATAAATGTCTGAGGTGAGAAAACCCCTGTCTATATCTCCTATACATCAGTGCAGGGGGCGGGGCTCAGCAAGGGAAAGGAGGTGAGGTGGTGAAGGACCTGGGGTGACATCACTGTCATGTGATCAGTGCAGGGGGTGGAGCTCAGCTGTAACCATTGACCTCACAATAGTGACATCATCACAGGTCCTTTACCACCTTGTAATCCTCTAGTGAGCTGAGCACCACCCCCTGCACTGATCACATGACGGTGACATCACCCCAGGTCCTTCCCCACCTCTTCTCCTCACCACACCGGAGCCCCGCCCTTTGATCACATGACGGTGAGGTCACCCCAGGTCCTTCAGCTCTGGCAGTGCAGCAGATACTGGGCAGGTCCTGGTCGGTAGTCAGGGCTCTTGTTCTCTCTGGTATCAGCCATTCCTCCAGCCTGCAGGTAAGATGAGCTGTGAGGAGACAGTGTGGTGGAGAGCTCAGACATGTCACCTCTGGAGATTCTCCTCCATTACACACAAGGAATCCTTCTCCGCTCCTCAGCTTAGTATGATGGGAGAGTAGTGGGGATAGTGGGGGTTGTCATCATTCGCTGGCCCCTGACTGTCCTGGTGAGGGGCCCCTGCCTCCAGGAGGAGAATGAATGGAGCGGGCCCGGCCTGAGCTCAGCTCTCTCCAGTCTCTTCTCTAGGAGTTCTGGACACAGCTGAGCACAGCCCAGAGGTGGGACCTGCATCTATCAGACACTTATCTCCTGTGGAGCCACCAGAGATCTCCATGTTGGGGCCCCTGGAATCCATGTGGTGGGGGCCCCTCCAGGCTCAGGACGTGCGGTTCTGGAGGTGACATCTGGTCCTGTCCCTGGATGATTTCCTCTCCTCTTCTCATAAAGGCGCCTGCAGTACTAGAAGCCTCCAGCTCCTCCAGTTCTCTCCTCTTCTCCTGAATGACCCCCGAGGATGGACGGGAAGGAGATCAGCAGAAGAATATTAGACCTCACCTTGGAGATCATCTCCTGCTGAGCGGAGAGGTAAACTTCTCTAGATTTCTCTCCTCTGTATTGTATTCTGTAACAAGTCAGACATCGGGAAGGAGAATCCATCATAGGAAGTGATAGGAAGAGTCCAGGGTCCTGGAGAACGGCCCCCAGACCTTCCAAGTGACGGAGAACCTGAAGATCAGCCCCCAGTATGGTGAGTGATGTGTCATGTGACCAGTGACCTATAGTCATGTAGGAGCCATGAGGAGGTAAGTAGGCACGTTGTACCAGGAGGAGAGGCCGGAGGAGAGCACATGGCCCCTGAAGGGTTTATTCCTAAGTGTCTCTCTCCATCCACAGGAGTACACAATAGTGAAGAAGACATCGGGGACTGTGTGACTCCCATCATCCATCTCCAGGAGTCAGGAGGGCGGAGCAGGACCCCTCCCCATCACAGAGCCTCCCCTCACCCCCTGATACATGAGCAGAAGATCCTAGAGCTCACCCACAAGATGATGGAGCTGCTGACTGGAGAGGTGACACTGCTGGGAATGCTGGGAAATTCTCCAGTAACAGCACTGGAGGGTCTGGGTGATGACGGTGTCATTGTGTTGTCAGGTTCCTATAAGGTGTCAGGATGTCACTGTCTATTTCTCCATGGAGGAGTGGGAGTATATAGAAGGCCACAAGGATCTGTACAAGGAGGCCATGATGGAGGAGCACCAGCCTCTTATATCACAGGGTAAGAGCCGTCATGTGCAGTGTATACACGTGTGTGCAGTGACATGTAATGGAGGAGCACCAGCCTCTTATATCACAGGGTAAGAGCCGTCATGTGCAGTGTATACACGTGTGTGCAGTGACATGTAATGGAGGAGCACCAGCCTCTTATATCACAGGGTAAGAGCCGTCATGTGCAGTGTATACACGTGTGTGCAGTGACATGTAATGGAGGAGCACCAGCCTCTTATATCACAGGGTAAGAGCCGTCATGTGCAGTGTATACACGTGTGTGCAGTGACATGTAATGGAGGAGCACCAGCCTCTTATATCACAGGGTAAGAGCCGTCATGTGCAGTGTATACACGTGTGTGCAGTGACATGTAATGGAGGAGCACCAGCCTCTTATATCACAGGGTAAGAGCCGTCATGTGCAGTGTATACACGTGTGTGCAGTGACATGTAATGGAGGAGCACCAGCCTCTTATATCACAGGGTAAGAGCCGCCATGTGCAGTGTATACACGTGTGTGCAGTGACATGTAATGGAGGAGCACCAGCCTCTTATATCACAGGGTAAGAGCCGTCATGTGCAGTGTATACACGTGTGTGCAGTGACATGTAATGGAGGAGCACCAGCCTCTTATATCACAGGGTAAGAGCCGTCATGTGCAGTGTATACACGTGTGTGCAGTGACATGTAATGGAGGAGCACCAGCCTCTTATATCACAGGGTAAGAGCCGTCATGTGCAGTGTATACACGTGTGTGCAGTGACATGTAATGGAGGAGCACCAGCCTCTTATATCACAGGGTAAGAGCCGTCATGTGCAGTGTATACACGTGTGTGCAGTGACATGTAATGGAGGAGCACCAGCCTCTTATATCACAGGGTAAGAGCCGTCATGTGCAGTGTATACACGTGTGTGCAGTGACATGTAATGGAGGAGCACCAGCCTCTTATATCACAGGGTAAGAGCCGTCATGTGCAGTGTATACACGTGTGTGCAGTGACATGTAATGGAGGAGCACCAGCCTCTTATATCACAGGGTAAGAGCCATCATGTGCAGTGTATACACGTGTGTGCAGTGACATGTAATGGAGGAGCACCAGCCTCTTATATCACAGGGTAAGAGCCGCCATGTGCAGTGTATACACGTGTGTGCAGTGACATGTAATGGAGGAGCACCAGCCTCTTATATCACAGGGTAAGAGCCGTCATGTGCAGTGTATACACGTGTGTGCAGTGACATGTAATGGAGGAGCACCAGCCTCTTATATCACAGGGTAAGAGCCGTCATGTGCAGTGTATACACGTGTGTGCAGTGACATGTAATGGAGGAGCACCAGCCTCTTATATCACAGGGTAAGAGCCGTCATGTGCAGTGTATACACGTGTGTGCAGTGACATGTAATGGAGGAGCACCAGCCTCTTATATCACAGGGTAAGAGCCGTCATGTGCAGTGTATACACGTGTGTGCAGTGACATGTAATGGAGGAGCACCAGCCTCTTATATCACAGGGTAAGAGCCGTCATGTGCAGTGTATACACGTGTGTGCAGTGACATGTAATGGAGGAGCACCAGCCTCTTATATCACAGGGTAAGAGCCGTCATGTGCAGTGTATACACGTGTGTGCAGTGACATGTAATGGAGGAGCACCAGCCTCTTATATCACAGGGTAAGAGCCGTCATGTGCAGTGTATACACGTGTGTGCAGTGACATGTAATGGAGGAGCACCAGCCTCTTATATCACAGGGTAAGAGCCGTCATGTGCAGTGTATACACGTGTGTGCAGTGACATGTAATGGAGGAGCACCAGCCTCTTATATCACAGGGTAAGAGCCGTCATGTGCAGTGTATACACGTGTGTGCAGTGACATGTAATGGAGGAGCACCAGCCTCTTATATCACAGGGTAAGAGCCGTCATGTGCAGTGTATACACGTGTGTGCAGTGACATGTAATGGAGGAGCACCAGCCTCTTATATCACAGGGTAAGAGCCGTCATGTGCAGTGTATACACGTGTGCAGTGACATGTAATGGAGGAGCACCAGCCTCTTATATCACAGGGTAAGAGCCGTCATGTGCAGTGTATACACGTGTGTGCAGTGACATGTAATGGAGGAGCACCAGCCTCTTATATCACAGGGTAAGAGCCGTCATGTGCAGTGTATACACGTGTGTGCAGTGACATGTAATGGAGGAGCACCAGCCTCTTATATCACAGGGTAAGAGCCGTCATGTGCAGTGTATACACGTGTGTGCAGTGACATGTAATGGAGGAGCACCAGCCTCTTATATCACAGGGTAAGAGCCGTCATGTGCAGTGTATACACGTGTGTGCAGTGACATGTAATGGAGGAGCACCAGCCTCTTATATCACAGGGTAAGAGCCGTCATGTGCAGTGTATACACGTGTGTGCAGTGACATGTAATGGAGGAGCACCAGCCTCTTATATCACAGGGTAAGAGCCGTCATGTGCAGTGTATACACGTGTGTGCAGTGACATGTAATGGAGGAGCACCAGCCTCTTATATCACAGGGTAAGAGCCGTCATGTGCAGTGTATACACGTGTGTGCAGTGACATGTAATGGAGGAGCACCAGCCTCTTATATCACAGGGTAAGAGCCGTCATGTGCAGTGTATACACGTGTGTGCAGTGACATGTAATGGAGGAGCACCAGCCTCTTATATCACAGGGTAAGAGCCGTCATGTGCAGTGTATACACGTGTGTGCAGTGACATGTAATGGAGGAGCACCAGCCTCTTATATCACAGGGTAAGAGCCGTCATGTGCAGTGTATACACGTGTGTGCAGTGACATGTAATGGAGGAGCACCAGCCTCTTATATCACAGGGTAAGAGCCGTCATGTGCAGTGTATACACGTGTGTGCAGTGACATGTAATGGAGGAGCACCAGCCTCTTATATCACAGGGTAAGAGCCGTCATGTGCAGTGTATACACGTGTGTGCAGTGACATGTAATGGAGGAGCACCAGCCTCTTATATCACAGGGTAAGAGCCGTCATGTGCAGTGTATACACGTGTGTGCAGTGACATGTAATGGAGGAGCACCAGCCTCTTATATCACAGGGTAAGAGCCGTCATGTGCAGTGTATACACGTGTGTGCAGTGACATGTAATGGAGGAGCACCAGCCTCTTATATCACAGGGTAAGAGCCGTCATGTGCAGTGTATACACGTGTGTGCAGTGACATGTAATGGAGGAGCACCAGCCTCTTATATCACAGGGTAAGAGCCGTCATGTGCAGTGTATACACGTGTGTGCAGTGACATGTAATGGAGGAGCACCAGCCTCTTATATCACAGGGTAAGAGCCGTCATGTGCAGTGTATACACGTGTGTGCAGTGACATGTAATGGAGGAGCACCAGCCTCTTATATCACAGGGTAAGAGCCGTCATGTGCAGTGTATACACGTGTGTGCAGTGACATGTAATGGAGGAGCACCAGCCTCTTATATCACAGGGTAAGAGCCGTCATGTGCAGTGTATACACGTGTGTGCAGTGACATGTAATGGAGGAGCACCAGCCTCTTATATCACAGGGTAAGAGCCGTCATGTGCAGTGTATACACGTGTGTGCAGTGACATGTAATGGAGGAGCACCAGCCTCTTATATCACAGGGTAAGAGCCGTCATGTGCAGTGTATACACGTGTGTGCAGTGACATGTAATGGAGGAGCACCAGCCTCTTATATCACAGGGTAAGAGCCGTCATGTGCAGTGTATACACGTGTGTGCAGTGACATGTAATGGAGGAGCACCAGCCTCTTATATCACAGGGTAAGAGCCGTCATGTGCAGTGTATACACGTGTGTGCAGTGACATGTAATGGAGGAGCACCAGCCTCTTATATCACAGGGTAAGAGCCGTCATGTGCAGTGTATACACGTGTGTGCAGTGACATGTAATGGAGGAGCACCAGCCTCTTATATCACAGGGTAAGAGCCGTCATGTGCAGTGTATACACGTGTGTGCAGTGACATGTAATGGAGGAGCACCAGCCTCTTATATCACAGGGTAAGAGCCGTCATGTGCAGTGTATACACGTGTGTGCAGTGACATGTAATGGAGGAGCACCAGCCTCTTATATCACAGGGTAAGAGCCGTCATGTGCAGTGTATACACGTGTGTGCAGTGACATGTAATGGAGGAGCACCAGCCTCTTATATCACAGGGTAAGAGCCGTCATGTGCAGTGTATACACGTGTGTGCAGTGACATGTAATGGAGGAGCACCAGCCTCTTATATCACAGGGTAAGAGCCGTCATGTGCAGTGTATACACTGTGTGCAGTGACATGTAATGGAGGAGCACCAGCCTCTTATATCACAGGGTAAGAGCCGTCATGTGCAGTGTATACACGTGTGTGCAGTGACATGTAATGGAGGAGCACCAGCCTCTTATATCACAGGGTAAGAGCCGTCATGTGCAGTGTATACACGTGTGTGCAGTGACATGTAATGGAGGAGCACCAGCCTCTTATATCACAGGGTAAGAGCCGTCATGTGCAGTGTGTACACGTGTGTGCAGTGACATGTAATGGAGGAGCACCAGCCTCTTATATCACAGGGTAAGAGCCGCCATGTGCAGTGTATACACGTGTGTGCAGTGACATGTAATGGAGGAGCACCAGCCTCTTATATCACAGGGTAAGAGCCGTCATGTGCAGTGTATACACGTGTGTGCAGTGACATGTAATGGAGGAGCACCAGCCTCTTATATCACAGGGTAAGAGCCGTCATGTGCAGTGTATACACGTGTGTGCAGTGACATGTAATGGAGGAGCACCAGCCTCTTATATCACAGGGTAAGAGCCGTCATGTGCAGTGTATACACGTGTGTGCAGTGACATGTAATGGAGGAGCACCAGCCTCTTATATCACAGGGTAAGAGCCGCCATGTGCAGTGTATACACGTGTGTGCAGTGACATGTAATGGAGGAGCACCAGCCTCTTATATCACAGGGTAAGAGCCGTCATGTGCAGTGTATACACGTGTGTGCAGTGACATGTAATGGAGGAGCACCAGCCTCTTATATCACAGGGTAAGAGCCATCATGTGCAGTGTATACACGTGTGTGCAGTGACATGTAATGGAGGAGCACCAGCCTCTTATATCACAGGGTAAGAGCCGTCATGTGCAGTGTATACACGTGTGTGCAGTGACATGTAATGGAGGAGCACCAGCCTCTTATATCACAGGGTAAGAGCCGTCATGTGCAGTGTATACACGTGTGTGCAGTGACATGTAATGGAGGAGCACCAGCCTCTTATATCACAGGGTAAGAGCCGTCATGTGCAGTGTATACACGTGTGTGCAGTGACATGTAATGGAGGAGCACCAGCCTCTTATATCACAGGGTAAGAGCCGTCATGTGCAGTGTATACACGTGTGTGCAGTGACATGTAATGGAGGAGCACCAGCCTCTTATATCACAGGGTAAGAGCCGTCATGTGCAGTGTATACACGTGTGTGCAGTGACATGTAATGGAGGAGCACCAGCCTCTTATATCACAGGGTAAGAGCCGTCATGTGCAGTGTATACACGTGTGTGCAGTGACATGTAATGGAGGAGCACCAGCCTCTTATATCACAGGGTAAGAGCCGCCATGTGCAGTGTATACACGTGTGTGCAGTGACATGTAATGGAGGAGCACCAGCCTCTTATATCACAGGGTAAGAGCCGTCATGTGCAGTGTATACACGTGTGTGCAGTGACATGTAATGGAGGAGCACCAGCCTCTTATATCACAGGGTAAGAGCCGTCATGTGCAGTGTATACACGTGTGTGCAGTGACATGTAATGGAGGAGCACCAGCCTCTTATATCACAGGGTAAGAGCCGTCATGTGCAGTGTATACACGTGTGTGCAGTGACATGTAATGGAGGAGCACCAGCCTCTTATATCACAGGGTAAGAGCCGTCATGTGCAGTGTATACACGTGTGTGCAGTGACATGTAATGGAGGAGCACCAGCCTCTTATATCACAGGGTAAGAGCCGTCATGTGCAGTGTATACACGTGTGTGCAGTGACATGTAATGGAGGAGCACCAGCCTCTTATATCACAGGGTAAGAGCCGCCATGTGCAGTGTATACACGTGTGCAGTGACATGTAATGGAGGAGCACCAGCCTCTTATATCACAGGGTAAGAGCCGCCATGTGCAGTGTATACACGTGTGTGCAGTGACATGTAATGGAGGAGCACCAGCCTCTTATATCACAGGGTAAGAGCCGTCATGTGCAGTGTATACACGTGTGTGCAGTGACATGTAATGGAGGAGCACCAGCCTCTTATATCACAGGGTAAGAGCCGTCATGTGCAGTGTATACACGTGTGTGCAGTGACATGTAATGGAGGAGCACCAGCCTCTTATATCACAGGGTAAGAGCCGTCATGTGCAGTGTATACACGTGTGTGCAGTGACATGTAATGGAGGAGCACCAGCCTCTTATATCACAGGGTAAGAGCCGTCATGTGCAGTGTATACACGTGTGTGCAGTGACATGTAATGGAGGAGCACCAGCCTCTTATATCACAGGGTAAGAGCCGCCATGTGCAGTGTATACACGTGTGTGCAGTGACATGTAATGGAGGAGCACCAGCCTCTTATATCACAGGGTAAGAGCCGCCATGTGCAGTGTATACACGTGTGTGCAGTGACATGTAATGGAGGAGCACCA
Organism: Bufotes viridis; assembly: GCA_033119425.1. Lineage (NCBI taxonomy): Eukaryota > Metazoa > Chordata > Amphibia > Anura > Bufonidae > Bufotes > Bufotes viridis. The sequence goes on along the minus strand of CM065589.1, from coordinate 7,075,629 downwards.
GCCTCTTATATCACAGGGTAAGAGCCGTCATGTGCAGTGTATACACGTGTGTGCAGTGACATGTAATGGAGGAGCACCAGCCTCTTATATCACAGGGTAAGAGCCGTCATGTGCAGTGTATACACGTGTGTGCAGTGACATGTAATGGAGGAGCACCAGCCTCTTATATCACAGGGTAAGAGCCGTCATGTGCAGTGTATACACGTGTGTGCAGTGACATGTAATGGAGGAGCACCAGCCTCTTATATCACAGGGTAAGAGCCGCCATGTGCAGTGTATACACGTGTGTGCAGTGACATGTAATGGAGGAGCACCAGCCTCTTATATCACAGGGTAAGAGCCGTCATGTGCAGTGTATACACGTGTGTGCAGTGACATGTAATGGAGGAGCACCAGCCTCTTATATCACAGGGTAAGAGCCGTCATGTGCAGTGTATACACGTGTGTGCAGTGACATGTAATGGAGGAGCACCAGCCTCTTATATCACAGGGTAAGAGCCGTCATGTGCAGTGTATACACGTGTGTGCAGTGACATGTAATGGAGGAGCACCAGCCTCTTATATCACAGGGTAAGAGCCGCCATGTGCAGTGTATACACGTGTGTGCAGTGACATGTAATGGAGGAGCACCAGCCTCTTATATCACAGGGTAAGAGCCGTCATGTGCAGTGTATACACGTGTGTGCAGTGACATGTAATGGAGGAGCACCAGCCTCTTATATCACAGGGTAAGAGCCGCCATGTGCAGTGTATACACGTGTGTGCAGTGACATGTAATGGAGGAGCACCAGCCTCTTATATCACAGGGTAAGAGCCGTCATGTGCAGTGTATACACGTGTGTGCAGTGACATGTAATGGAGGAGCACCAGCCTCTTATATCACAGGGTAAGAGCCGTCATGTGCAGTGTATACACGTGTGTGCAGTGACATGTAATGGAGGAGCACCAGCCTCTTATATCACAGGGTAAGAGCCGTCATGTGCAGTGTATACACGTGTGTGCAGTGACATGTAATGGAGGAGCACCAGCCTCTTATATCACAGGGTAAGAGCCGCCATGTGCAGTGTATACACGTGTGTGCAGTGACATGTAATGGAGGAGCACCAGCCTCTTATATCACAAGGTAAGAGCCGTCATGTGCAGTGTATACACGTGTGTGCAGTGACATGTAATGGAGGAGCACCAGCCTCTTATATCACAGGGTAAGAGCCGCCATGTGCAGTGTATACACGTGTGTGCAGTGACATGTAATGGAGCAGCACCAGCCTCTTATATCACAAGGTAAGAGCCGTCATGTGCAGTGTATACACGTGTGTTCAGTGACATGTAATGGAGGAGCACCAGCCTCTTATATCACAAGGTAAGAGCCGTCATGTGCAGTGTATACACGTGTGTGCAGTGACATGTAATGGAGGAGCACCAGCCTCTTATATCACAAGGTAAGAGCCGCCATGTGCAGTGTATACACGTGTGTGCAGTGACATGTAATGGAGGAGCACCAGCCTCTTATATCACAAGGTAAGAGCCGTCATGTGCAGTGTATACACGTGTGTGCAGTGACATGTAATGGAGGAGCACCAGCCTCTTATATCACAGGGTAAGACCCGTCATGTGCAGTGTATACACGTGTGTGCAGTGACATGTAATGGAGGAGCACCAGCCTCTTATATCACAGGGTAAGAGCCGTCATGTGCAGTGTATACACGTGTGTGCAGTGACATGTAATGGAGGAGCACCAGCCTCTTATATCACAGGGTAAGAGCCGTCATGTGCAGTGTATACACGTGTGTGCAGTGACATGTAATGGAGGAGCACCAGCCTCTTATATCACAGGGTAAGAGCCGTCATGTGCAGTGTATACACGTGTGTGCAGTGACATGTAATGGAGGAGCACCAGCCTCTTATATCACAGGGTAAGAGCCGCCATGTGCAGTGTATACACGTGTGTGCAGTGACATGTAATGGAGGAGCACCAGCCTCTTATATCACAGGGTAAGACTCGTCATGTGCAGTGTATACACGTGTGCAGTGACATGTAATGGAGGAGCACCAGCCTCTTATATCACAGGGTAAGAGCCGTCATGTGCAGTGTATACATGTGTGTGCAGTGACATGTAATGGAGGAGCACCAGCCTCTTATATCACAGGGTAAGAGCCGTCATGTGCAGTGTATACACGTGTGTGCAGTGACATGTAATGGAGGAGCACCAGCCTCTTATATTACAGGGTAAGAGCCGTCATGTGCAGTGTATACACGTGTGTGCAGTGACATGTAATGGAGGCCATGTATTCAGTCACTGTGTGCTTGTGTCTCCACAGATGGATCCAGGGGGAAAAATCCACCAGAGAGATGTCCCCGTCCTCTGTATTCCCAGGACTACCCAGAGGAGAAGCCCCCAGAGAACCCTCAGGTAGATGGAGCTGAGCCCTATACACATCTATATAGGGGGGTCCTGCAGTCATAGAGGGGTCATAGATGGTGGGGGTCTCTTCTGTGGATCTGTTAGATTTCCCACCTGTCTGCTGTATTGTACTGAATTGTTACAGATGACAAATCAGGGGGAAGATGTGACTGATATTAAAGTGGAGGATGAAGAAGAGCGGATGATGGGCGATCCCCCGTGTAAGAGTGAGGTGGAGGAGGACGTTCCAGGAGATGTCACCACAGGTATGGGATCATGGATGGAGAAAGTGACCTCAGATTCTGTCCTTGGTGCCTTCAGGGCAGGAGGAGAATCTGATCTCCGGCTGCTGCTCTTTGATTGGAGATGTCCCCATCACATCATGGAGTCTTCCCCTTATCCAGCTGACATCTGCCGACCATATGACTTCCCCTCTGTGTTGCCCCTTAGACAGAATGTTACACTTATTTCTTTAAACACCCTTTATGACAGAATGCCAAAGAAAACAGCAAAAAAAACTAAACAAAATGAGACAATATCTGGGCTTTTTATGTTATAAAAAAATAATAAAAGCTAAACAATAAATTACATGTAAATGGTTCTATTGAAAGAAAGATAAAATTGGTCATTAAATATCAACCGGCCTAGTCATTAAGTGGTTAAAGATGTTTGGTTGTCATGTTTTTGGCTTCCTTTCGGTGCTCTCCTGTCCTCAGCTCCATGATTATCAGGAAGCTCCGATGTCACATGTGTCCTAATAGGAATGTTATAGGTTTGTCCACTCTGTAGTTTGATAAATAATCATAAATTCCAATTTTTATTTTTACAGAGAATTCCAGTAAAAATGTTAAGGGCAAAGCTATATTATCACTAAATTATAAAGAAGAAGCTGAAGATATCCTGCAGCGCTCCTCAGGAGAAAACCTCATTACCCTTAATGTACACCCAGGACTTCACAGTACAGATCTATTATATAATCCTCCTCATCAGGAGGAACCTTCTCCTGACCAATTACAGATTGTTACCACAAATACAGGTCAGAAAGGGGATAAAGGGTTTCAGGACGGTAAAGAGTTTATAGAACAGTCAAGACTTTCTACACACAGAAGAATTCACACAGCAGATCTTGTTATACATGAGAGAAATCACACAGGAGAGAAGCCGTATTCATGTTCAGAATGTGGGAAATGCTTTACAAGTAAATCAGATATTGCTAAACATGAGACAATTCACACAGGAGAGAAGCCATATTCATGTTCAGAATGTGGTAAATGTTTTACAGACAAATTCAGTCTTGCTAGACATGAGAGAAGTCACACAGGAGAGAGGCCATATGCATGTTCAGAGTGTGGAAAATGTTTTAGACAGAAATCATATCTTGTTATACATGAGACAATTCACACAGGAGAGAAGCCATATTCATGTTCAAAATGTGGTAAATGTTTTACAGACAAATCCAGTCTTGCTAGACATGAGAGGAGTCACACAGGAGAGAAGCCATATTCATGTTCAGAGTGTGGAAAATGTTTTAGACAGAAATCATATCTTGTTATACATGAGAGAAGTCACACAGGAGAGAAGCCATATTCATGTTTAGAATGTGGGAAATGTTTTATAGATAAATCAAGTCGTGTTACACATGAGAGAAGTCACACAGGAGAGAAGCCATATTCATGTTCAGAATGTGGGAAATGTTTTGCAAAGAGATCAAATCTTGTTACACATGAGAGAGGTCACACAGGAGAGAAGCCATATTCATGTTCAGAATGTGGGAAATGTTTTACAGATAAATCCAGTTTTGGTAGACATAGGAGAATTCACACAGGAGAGAGGCCGTATTTATGTTCAGAATGTGGGAAATGTTTTATAGATAAATCACATCTCGTTAGACATAGGAGAAGTCACACAGGAGAGAAGCCATATTCATGTTCAGAATGTGGGAACTGTTTTACATATAAATCAAATCTTATTATACATAGGAAAAGTCACATAGGAAAGAAACAATATTCATCCAAAGAATGTGGGAAATGTTTTATAGATAAATCACATCTTGTTAAACATATAAAAATTCACACAGGAGCAAAGCCATTTTCATGTTCAGAATGTGGGAAATGTTTTACACGAAAATCAAATCTTGTTGTACATGAGAGAAGTCACACAGGAGAGAAACTATATTCATGTTCAGAATGTGGGAAATGTTTTACATATAAATCAGTTCTTGTTAGACATGAGAGAAGTCACACAGGAGAGAGGCCATATTCATGTTCAGAATGTGGGAAATGTTTTACACATAAATCGGATCTTGTTAAACATAAGAGAATTCACACAGGAGAGAAGCCATATTCATGTTCAGAATGTGGAAAATGTTTTACACAGAAATCATGTCTTGTTAGACATCAGAGAAGTCACAGAGGAGAGAAGTCATTTTGATGTTTTATATGTTGAAAATGCTTTGTAAGAAAGAACTGAAATTCTGAAACTTTATAGAACCGGAGAAACTATATTGTTTTTTAGATATGGGAAATGTTATAAGAGCAAAATAGAATTTTAAACCCATCTTATTCACAAACGTTAAGTTGCGGGCTACATGGCAACATGTGTCACATACTGCAAGTCTCAGAACTTGTCTGTAACTTGTGTCTTGTATTTTAGAGCTGAGATTTGGCAGTAAAAATATCTGCCAAACTGCACAAGTTGTAGTTGACCATGACTTGCATTGTGCTCTATCATGGGAAAGTCACATATGACCTGCGACCAAGAATCCAAGTGTTTGATTTTATTTTACTGTCATGACGTATAGCGTGTCACATTGTGAACCCATTGACAGTCATTATATGTAGTGTCACAATGTAACATATAATCTGATGTCACCGTGCATCTCCAGCTTAAAAGCCAATAATAAATTCTTCTATTTGCTCCACGACGGCGTCACCATTGTCACTGACAGACATCGTCTTCTTGGCTCAGATTATACTTTCTCCTCGCGCTGTGACCTTCATTGCTCCTACAGACTAACCCTCCTGTGCGGAGACATTGATATTGTGACGAATGCCCGGCCTCGTGCCCACGTGACGTCACCACGTCGAACTCACAAGACCGGATATGAGTCACTGGGTGTCAAGCAGAGACGTTACGACTTCCATAAGGAACCCGTAAGGTAGCCCTGGCACCGTCTTATACAATCTCCTTCTTCCCAACCAGGCACAGAAAGGACTTACTAGCCGAGAAAGCCTGGTCACTGCCGCAGTGAAACAGCGCCTCTTGGCTCGGTAGTGCTGCCACCAGCTCTAGTTGGATATAAACCCGGTCCGTTAACTGGATTATCTAGGGTCAGAAGCCAACCCACGGTAGCTAAAACTAGGCCAAAACACGGACATAGGGATTTTGTTATCGAGATACAAGCCAGCACAAGATTAAATTATATATTTAATCACCTTAAGGGCACACTAGACAAACACAATATACACAATGTACAAAATACAGGTGACGGGGTACAGACAGGATTAAACAGTATGAAATTACCGGGTAGACGAATGTCCTTGTTGTGAAATAGTCCTTTGGGCTGTAATCACATGGGAGCAGTGATTTCCAGGGTTTCTCGGTCTCTCCCAAACACAGTACACGATGTGGCCCCCTTCAGAAAAGACGCGCCTGCTGGCTGGCATGGGCTTATGACTGGTAGCCAGCCACTCCCCTTTCCGCCTCTGGGAAAGGTTCAACTCCTCCTTTCTGGGCTGGCAGCCCAGAAGCCTCAAAACCCATTCGGGCCCCTAGCTCCAGACCCGGAGGTGCCAGTGAGGCGGTCCTGGGACCAACAGATCCGCCTGGGTCCCGGCTACAACTAGAGTCCGAATATGGTACTGTTCTGTGGGGAGATATGCATATCTCCTCTCCCAGGCCTTCCACAGTTAAATGGAGACCACCGGCCCGTTCCTCATGGCCACAGGGACACAAAAATATATCTTGTTCCGGTCTGAGATGGATCGGCGATTTATAATTCCTCATAAGCCGATGGTGCCACCCTGTCTGTGAGATTTGATGGAACTGGACCAGACGGAGGACCCCATACTGAGACATCCTTCCTGGTAGCTTGGCCTGGGCTCCTGGCTGACTGTAGGACGTGTGAACTGTAAAGTAGTGAAGAGTTTGAGCCATGACCCCCTGTGGAGTTTCTCCTGGGCAATCTAACAAGCAGATGGCTAGGGTGTGAATTTATTTTGCATGTACAGACACAAGGGTGAAGGAAATGCATCTTGAGGTGAATTGAATGAAAAGTATATCTGTCATCAAATGATCTTCCATATTCCTCACAACTACAGATAAGGGCGTCCACAATCTGTCTCCTCCTTACATCTCTCACCTGCTTTTCCGATTCATCTCCACACGTAAAGACAAAAAGTATAGGAGTACTCCCCGCTTACCAGCTCCAACAGTCCAGGGTGAAATCGTTTCTTTATAGCGGCGTGTCACGGTGAGTTGGAACTCTTTCAATATAGTATAAAAAACCAGCACTGCCGCTCTTCAAACCGGATACTTTATGTCACAATACACATGCGTTTTTATCTACTTATGTATTGCGATAGAAAGTGTCCGGTTTGAAGAACGGCTGTTCTGGAATCTTTATGCAACCTTCACACGTAATCCCCGATCCTCACAAGACCTCCTTCTTTCTTCTCCTCTTGTCTGTTCTTCACACAATCGTCTACAAGATTTCTCACCTGCATCCCCCATACTCTGGAACTCTCTACCCCAGTACATCAGACCCTTCCCAAACATCCAAACCTTTAAAAGCAGCCTGAACACCACCTCTTCAGGAAAGCCTACCACCTACAATGAGCACACTGCCACCACACAGCCAGATGAGCAGCTTTACCCTCCCCTACTGTGTCCTTCCCTTGTAGATTGTAAGCTCTTGTGGTCAGGGTCCTCTCCCCTCTGTACCGGCTTGTTAATAGCTTTATGTTTATGGTATTTGTATTTTATATATTATGTACGTGTAACCCTCTCATCATGTGCAGCGCCATGGAATTAATGACGCTTTCTAATAGATAATAACACTGATAAATGCGGATCAGATGCAGAAAAAAATATATGTTCTTGTGAATGAGCCCCAATACTGACATGGAAAAGGACTTGGGAGATAGAAAGTAAACTTAACTGTAGAAACCAGTGTCAGGCAGCTGCTGCCAAGGCCAATAAGATAATGGGTTGCATCAAAAGGGGCATAGATGCCCGTGATGAGAACATAGTCCTGTCACTTTACATATCACTAGTCAGACCACACATGGAGGACTGTGTACAGTTCTGGGCTCCTGTGAACAAGGCAGACATAGCAGAGCTGGAGAGGGTTCAGAGGAGGGCAACTAAAGTAATAACTGGAATGGGGCAACTACAGTACCCTGAAAGGGTATCAAAATTAGGGTTATTCAGTTTAGAAAAAAATACGACCTAGAGGAGATCTAATAACTATGTATAAATACTCTACTCTCCAAAAGGTTAGGAATATTCTTTTTCCACAACTTGCTGTTCTCTAACGAGGAGCTTAACGGCAAAATTCACAACAGGTGTTTGAATCACCCAATAAACTTCCTGATTTATGACGACGCCTAAGAATTGATAAACAATATCTCGCCATTGTGAGGCTTCAAGCAGGATCTTCTCAGATGGAAGGGGACACTGAGCTTAGAGTGTCACAGAGTGTCATCAGCAGGTTGTATCAGAGAGACTGGAAGAGTCACAGAAAGGCATAGAAGTCCTTTGGCCACATCCCACACTGATGACCGGTTCATTGAGAACCGGATGATGAATGCCACACAACTCCAGGCACATTTAAGGGAGGAGAGAAGCTCCCAAGTGTAATGTCAAACCATTCAAAATCGTTTACATCAGCGTGGTCTGCGTGCTAGACGACCTGCAAGAGTACCTGACCACACCACTGTAACAGCGGCTGCTGTGCAACGCTGTTCCCCTGCTTACTGCATGGTTGATGTTTGTTTCTTGCAGCACTTACCTAAGGACCGGCTCACGTCACTTTCTGGGCTTTATGGGTTAGGTCGTGTGACCCCGCTGACCAATCCTAGCCCTCCTACACATATATAAGTGGCTCAGCCCCTTCCCAGATGCCTCAGTGTCAAGGTCCTTGTGTCCTGCTAAGGTTCCTGATTTCTGCTGGTGTTTCCTGTGTTTTTAACTCGTACTTGAATTCCTGGACTCTGCTACCTGTTATATCCCTGCCTGCTTGCCTTGACTCTCCTGTTGCCGATCCGGATTGCCTGACCTATTGCCTGTCTGACTTCGTCTCTGCCTTCACTTTGTGAATGGTCCAGTGACAGCCCATACTACCTGAATAACATTATTATTCCAGTCATTGTGCCTCTGCATGAAGAACACAGGCTTAAAGGGGTTATCCGGGTCTATAAAAATGTAAGAACTCACTACAATAGCTCCTGATATAACAGAGTGAAGCTGACTGAGTACCTTGAAACATGTTTTCATCAAGCCATGCTTTTCTCATGTCTGACGTGCAGCCAGCATTTTCTGCTTCTGTGCTTGGTTGTGGGAGTGTCACCAGTGATGGGGCAGCTCCTCTCTGTATCCTCCCACTGCCCCTCCCAGCAGTGCTGCTCCACACCCACCACTCCTCTCTGTATCCTCCCACTGCCCCTCCCGGCAGTGCTGCTCCACACCCACCACTCCTCTCTGTATCCTCCCACTGCCCTCCCGGCAGTGCTGCTCCACACCCACCACTCCTCTCTGTATCCTCCCACTGCCCCTCCCGGCAGTGCTGCTCCACACCCACCACTCCTCTCTGTATCCTCCCACTGCCCCTCCCAGCAGTGCTGCTCCACACCCACCACTCCTCTGTATCCTCCCACTGCCCTCCCAGCAGTGCTGCTCCACACCCTCCACTCTCTCTGTATCCTCCACTGCCCTCCCAGCAGTGCTGCTCCACACCCACCACTCCTCTCTGTATCCTCCCACTGCCCCTCCCAGCAGTGCTGCTCCACACCCACCACTCCTCTCTGTATCCTCCTACTGCCCCTCCCAGCAGTGCTGCTCCACACCCACCACTCCTCTCTGTATCCTCCCACTGCCCCTCCCAGCTGTGCTGCTCCACACCCTCCACTCCTCTCTGTATCCTCCTACTGTCCCTCCCAGCAGTGCTGATCCACACTCACCACTCCTCTCTGTATCCTCCCACTGCCCCTCCCGGCAGTGCTGCTCCACACTCACCACTACTTTCTGTATCCTCCTACTGTCCCTCCCGGCAGTGCTGCTCCAAACCCACCACTCCTCTCTGTATCCTCCCACTGTCCCTCCCAGCAGTGCTGCTCCACACTCACCACTCCTCTCTGTATCCTCCCACTGTCCCTCCCGGCAGTGCTGCTCCACACCCACCACTCCTCTCTGTATCCTCCTACTGTCCCTCCCGGCAGTGCTGCTCCACACCCACCACTCCTCTCTGTATCCTTCCACTGCCCCTCCCGGCAGTGCTGCTCCACACCCACCACTCCTCTCTGTATCCTCCTACTGTCCCTCCCGGCGGTGCTGCTCCACACCCACCACTTCTCTCTGTATCCTCCTACTGTCCCTCCCGGCAGTGCTGCTCCACACCCACCACTCTCTCTGTATCCTCCTACTGTCCCTCCCGGCAGTGCTGCTCCACACCCACCACTCCTCTCTGTATCGTGCCACTGCCCCTCCCAGCAGTGCTGATCCACACTCACCACTCCTCTCTGTATTCTCCTACTGTCCCTCCAGCAGTGCTGCTCCACACCCACCACTCCTCTCTGTATCCTCCCACTGTCCCTCCCGGCAGTGCTGCTCCACACCCACCACTCCTCTCTGTATCCTCCCACTGCCCTCCTGGCAGTGCTGCTCCACACCCACCACTCCTCTCTGTATCCTCCCACTGCCCTCCCGGCAGTGCTGCTCCACACCCACCACTCTCTCTGTATCCTCCCACTGCCCTCCTGGCAGTGCTGATCCACACCCACCACTCCTCTCTGTATCCTCCACTGTCCCTCCTGGCAGTGCTGCTCCACACCCACCACTCTCTCTGTATCCTCCCACTGTCCCTCCTGGCAGTGCTGCTCCACACCCACCACTCCTCTCTGTATCCTCCCACTGTCCCTCCTGGCAGTGCTGCTCCACACCCACCACTCCTCTCTGTATCCTCCCACTGCCCTCCCTGGCAGTGCTGCTCCACACCCACCACTCCTCTCTGTATCCTCCCACTGTCCCTCCCGGCAGTGCTGCTCCACACCCACCACTCCTCTCTGTATCCTCCCACTGCCCCTCCTGGCAGTGCTGCTCCACACCCACCACTCCTCTCTGTATCCTCCCACTGCCCCTCCTGGCAGTGCTGCTCCACACCCACCACTCCTCTCTGTATCCTCCACTGCCCCTCCTGGCAGTGCTGCTCCACACCCACCACTCCTCTCTGTATCCTCCCACTGCCCCTCCTGGCAGTGCTGCTCCACACCCTCACTCCTCTCTGTATCCTCCACTGCCCCTCCTGGCAGTGCTGCTCCACACCCCCACTCCTCTCTGTATCCTCCTACTGTCCCTCCTGGCAGTGCTGCTCCACACCCACCACTCCTCTCTGTATCCTCCTACTGCCCTCCCGGCAGTGCTGCTCCACACCCACCACTCCTCTCTGTATCCTCCCACTGCCCCTCCCGGCAGTGCTGCTCCACACCCACCACTCCTCTCTGTATCCTCCCACTGCCCTCCCGGCAGTGCTGCTCCACACCCACCACTCCTCTCTGTATCCTCCTACTGCCCTCCTGGCAGTGCTGCTCCACACCACCGCTCCTCTCTGTATCCTCCACTGCCCTCCCGGCAGTGCTGCTCCACCCACCACTCCTCTGTATCCTCCCACTGCCCCTCCTGGCGGTGCTGCTCCACACCCACCACTCCTCTCTGTATCCTCCACTGCCCCTCCTGGCAGTGCTGCTCCACACCCACCACTCCTCTCTGTATCCTCCCACTGCCCTCCTGGCAGTGCTGCTCCACACCCACCACTCCTCTCTGTATCCTCCCACTGCCCCTCCCAGCAGTGCTGCTCCACACCCACCACTCCTCTCTGTATCCTCCCACTGCCCTCCTGGCAGTGCTGCTCCACACCCACCACTCCTCTCTGTATCCTCCCACTGCCCCTCCTGGCAGTGCTGCTCCACACCACCACTCCTCTCTGTATCCTCCCACTGCCCCTCCCGGCAGTGCTGCTCCACACCCACCACTCCTCTCTGTATCCTCCCACTGCCCCTCCTGGCAGTGCTGCTCCACGCCCACCACTCCTCTCTGTATCCTCCCACTGCCCCTCCTGGCAGTGCTGCTCCACACTCCACCACTCCTCTCTGTATCCTCCCCACTGCCCTCCTGGCAGTGCTGCTCCACCCACCACTCCTCTCTGTGTCCTCACTGCCTCCTCCAGCAGTGCTGCTCCACACCCACCACTCCTCTGTATCCTCCACTGCCCTCCCGGCAGTGCTGCTCCACACCACCACTCCTCTCTGTATCCTCCACTGCCCTCCTGGCAGTGCTGCTCCACACCCACCCTCCTCTCTGTATCCTCCCACTGCCCCTCCCAGCAGTGCTGCTCCCACCCACTCTCTCTGTCACTCCCTGCCCCTCCTGGCAGTGCTGCTCCACCCACCACTCCTCTCTGTATCCTCCCACTGCCCCTCCTGGCAGTGCTGCTCCACGCCACCACTCCTCTCTGTATCCTCCCACTGCCCCTCCCTGGCAGTGCTGCTCCACACCCACCACTCTCTCTGTATCCTCCCACTGCCCCTCCCGGCAGTGCTGCTCCACACCCACCACTCCTCTCTGTATCCTCCCACTGCCCTCCTGGCAGTGCTGCTCCACACCCACCACTCCTCTCTGTAACACTCCCACTGCCCTCTCCAGCAGTGCTGCTCCACACCCCCACTCCTCTCTGTATCCTCCCACTGCCCCTCCTGGCAGTGCTGCTCCACACCCACCACTCCTCTCTGTATCCTCCACTGCCCTCCTGGCAGTGCTGCTCCCACCGCACCCACTCTCGCATCCTCCTACTGCCTCCCGCAGTGCTGCACCACTCACTGCACCTCTCTGCATCCTCCACTGCCCCTCCCAGTGCTGCTCCACCCCACTCCTCTCTGTATCCTCCCACTGCCCTCCTGGCAGTGCTGCTCCACACCCACCACTCCTCTCTGTATCCTCTCACTGCCCTCCCTGGCAGTGCTGCTCCACACCCACCACTCCTCTCTGTATCCTCCCACTGCCCCTCCTGGTGGTGCTGCTCCACACCCCCACTCCTCTCTGTATCCTCCCACTGCCCCTCCTGGCAGTGCTGCTCCACACCACCACTCCTCTCTGTATCCTCCCACTGCCCTCCCGGCAGTGCTGCTCCACGCCCACCACTCCTCTCTGTATCCTCCCACTGCCCTCCCTGGCAGTGCTGCTCCACACCCACCACTCCTCTCTGTATCCTCCACTGCCCCTCCAGCAGTGCTGCTCCACGCCACCACTCCTCTCTGTGTCCTCCCACTGCCCCTCCGGCAGTGCTGCTCCACACCCACCACTCCTCTCTGTATCCTCCCACTGCCCTCCTGGCAGTGCTGCTCCACACCCCCACTCCTCTCTGTAATCCTCCACTGCCCCTCCTGGCAGTGCTGCTCCACACCCCCACTCCTCTCTGTATCCTCCTACTGCCCCTCCTGGCAGTGCTGCTCCACACCCACCCACTCTCTCTGTATCCTCCCACTGCCCCCTCCTGGCAGTGCTGCTCCACACCCACCGCTCCTCTCTGTATCCTCCACTGCCCCTCCCGGCAGTGCTGCTCCCACCCACCACTCCTCTCTGTATCCTCCCACTGCCCTCCTGGCGGTGCTGCTCCCACACCCACCACTCCTCTCTGTATCCTCCACTGCCCCTCCGGCAGTGCTGCTCCACCCACCACTCCTCCTCTGTATCCTCCCACTGCCCCTCCTGGCAGTGCTGCTCCACACCCACCACTCTCTCTGTATCCTCCACTGCCCCTCCTGCAGTGCTGCTCCACACCCACCACTCCTCTGTATCCTCCCACTGCCCCTCCTGGCAGTGCTGCTCCACACCCACCACTCCTCTCTGTATCCTCCCACTGCCCTCCCGGCAGTGCTGCTCCACACCCACCACTCCTCTCTGTATCCTCCCACTGCCCCTCCTGCAGTGCTGCTCCACACCCACCACTCCCTCTGTATCCTCCACTGCCCCTCCTGGCAGTGCTGCTCCACACCCACCACTCCTCTCTGTATCCTCCCACTGCCCCTCCCAGCAGTGCTGCTCCACACCCACCACTCTCTCTGTATCCTCCCACTGCCCCTCCCGGCAGTGCTGCTCCACACCCCCACTCCTCTCTGTATCACTCCCACTGCCCCTCCTGGCGGTGCTGCTCCATACCCACCACTCTCTCTGTATCCTCCCACTGCCCTCCCGGCAGTGCTGCTCCACACCCCCACTCTCTCTGTATCCTCCACTGCCCTCCTGGCAGTGCTGCTCCACACCCACCACTCCTCTCTGTATCCCTCCCACTGCCCTCCTGGCAGTGCTGCTCCACACCCACCACTCCTCTCTGTATCCTCCCACTGCTCTCCCGGCAGTGCTGCTCCACACCCCCACTCCTCTCTGTATCCTCCCACTGTCCCTCCTGGCAGTGCTGCTCCACACCCACCACTCCTCTCTGTATCCTCCCACTGCCCCTCTGGCGGTGCTGCTCCACACCCACCACTCCTCTCTGTATCATCCCACTGTCCCTCCTGGAGTGCTGCTCACACACCACTCCTCTGTGTCCTCCCACTGCCCTCCGGTGCTCCACCCACCTCTCTGTATCCTCCTACTGCCCTCCTGGCAGTGCTGCTCCACACCCACTCCCTCTGCATCCCTCTCCTGGCAGTGCTGCTCCACACCACCACTCCTCTCTGATCCTCCACTGCCTCTCCGGCAGTGCTGCTCCACACCCACCACTCCTCTCTGTCATCCTCCACTGTCCCTCCTGGCAGTGCTGCTCCACACCCACCACTCCTCTCTGTATCCTCCCACTGCCCCTCCCGAGTGCTGCTCCACACCCACCACTCCTCTCTGTATCCTCCCACTGCCCCTCCTGGCAGTGCTGCTCCACACCCACCACTCCTCTGTATCCTCCCACTGCCCCTCCCGGCAGTGCTGCTCCACACCACCACTCCTCTCTGTATCCTCCACTGCCCTCCAGCAGTGCTGCTCCACACCCACCACTCCTCTCTGTATCCTCCCACTGCCCCTCCAGGCAGTGCTGCTCCACACCCACTCCCTCTCTGTATCCTCCCACTGCCCTCCTGGCAGTGCTGCTCCACACCCACCACTCCTCTCTGTATCCTCCCACTGCCCCTCCCGGCAGTGCTGCTCCACACCCACCACTCCTCTGTATCCTCCACTGCCCCTCCTGGCAGTGCTGCTCCACACCCACCACTCCTCTCTGTATCCTCCCACTGCCCCTCCCAGCAGTGCTGCTCCACACCTACCACTCCTCTCTGTATCACTCCACTGCCCTCCCGGCGGTGCTGCTCCATACCCACCACTCCTCTCTGTATCCTCCCACTGCCCCTCCTGGCAGTGCTGCTCCACACCCACCACTCCTCTCTGTATCCTCCCACTGCCCCTCCTGGCAGTGCTGCTCCACACCCACCACTCCTCTCTGTATCCTCCCACTGCCCTCCTGGCGGTGCTGCTCCACACCCACCTCCTCTCTGTATCCTCCACTGCCCCTCCTGGCAGTGCTGCTCCACACCCACCACTCCTCTCTGTATCCTCCACTGCCCTCCTGGCAGTGCTGCTCCACACCCACCACTCCTCTCTGTATCCTCCCACTGCCCTCCCGGCAGTGCTGCTCCACCACCACTCCTCTCTGTATCCTCCCACTGCCCCTCCCAGCAGTGCTGCTCCACACCCACCACTCCTCTGTATCCTCCCACTGCCCCTCCAGCAGTGCTGCTCCCACCCCACTCCTCTCTGATCCACTGCCCTCCTGACGGTGCTGCTCCCACCCACCACTCCTCTCTGTATCCTCCACTGCCCTCCGGCAGTGCTGCTCCACCCACCACTCTCTCATCTCTCTGCCCTCCGCAGTGCTCTCCCCACTGCCTCTCTGCCTCGCAGTGCTGCTCCACAGTGCTGCCCACCACTCCTCCTCTGTATCCTCCCACTGCCCCTCCCGGCAGTGCTGCTCCACACCCACCACTCCTCTCTGTATCCTCCCACTGCCCCTCCCGGCAGTGCTGCTCCACACCCACCACTCCTCTCTGTATCCTCCCACTGCCCCTCCCAGCAGTGCTGCTCCACACCCACCACTCCTCTCTGTATCCTCCCACTGTCCCTCCCAGCAGTGCTGCTCCACACCCACCACTCCTCTCTGTATCCTCCCACTGCCCTCCTGGCAGTGCTGCTCCACACCCACCACTCCTCTCTGTATCCTGCCACTGTCCTTCCAGCAGTGCTGCTCCACACCACCACTCCTCTCTGTATCCTCCCACTGCCCCTCCTGGCGGTGCTGCTCCACACCCACCACTCCTCTCTGTATCCTCCACTGCCCTCCTGGCAGTGCTGCTCCACGCCCACCACTCCTCTCTGTATCCTCCCACTGCCCCTCCCGGCAGTGCTGCTCCACACCCCCACTCCTCTCTGTATCCTCCCACTGCCCTCCTGGCAGTGCTGCTCCACCCACCACTCCTCTCTGTATCCTCCCACTGCCCCTCCCAGCAGTGCTGCTCCACACCCACCACTCCTCTCTGTATCCTCCCACTGCCCCTCCCGGCAGTGCTGCTCCACACCACCGCTCCTCTCTGTATCCTCCACTGTCCCTCCCAGCAGTGCTGCTCCACCCACCACTCCTCTCTGTATCCTCCTACTGCCCTCCCGGCAGTGCTGCTCCACACCCACCACTCCTCTCTGTATCCTCCCACTGCCCTCCTGGCAGTGCTGCTCCACACCCACCACTCCTCTCTGTATCCTCCTACTGCCCTCCCGGCAGTGCTGCTCCACACCCACCACTCCTCTCTGTATCCTCCCACTGCCCCTCCTGGCAGTGCTGCTCCACACCCACCACTCCTCTCTGTATCCTCCCACTGCCCCTCCCGGCAGTGCTGCTCCACACCCACCACTCCTCTCTGTATCCTCCACTGCCCTCCTGGCAGTGCTGCTCCACACCCACCACTCCTCTCTGTATCCTCCCACTGCCCCTCCCGGCAGTGCTGCTCCACACCCACCACTCCTCTCTGTATCCTCCCACTGCCCTCCTGGCAGTGCTGCTCCACACCCACCACTCCTCTCTGTATCCTCCCACTGCCCTCCTGGCAGTGCTGCTCCCACCCACCACTCCTCTCTGTATCCTCCCACTGCCCTCCCGGCAGTGCTGCTCCACACCCACCACTCCTCTCTGTATCCTCCCACTGCCCTCCTGGCAGTGCTGCTCCACACCCACCACTCCTCTCTGTATCCTCCCACTGCCCTCCCAGCAGTGCTGCTCCACACCCACCACTCCTCTCTGTATCCTCCCACTGCCCCTCCTGGCAGTGCTGCTCCACACCCACCACTCCTCTCTGTATCCTCCCACTGCCCCTCCCAGCAGTGCTGCTCCACACCCACCACTCCTCTCTGTATCCTCCCACTGCCCCTCCTGGCAGTGCTGCTCCACACCCACCACTCCTCTCTGTATCCTCCACTGCTCCTCCTGGCAGTGCTGCTCCACACCCACCACTCCTCTCTGTATCCTCCACTGCCCCTCCTGGCAGTGCTGCTCCACACCACCACTCCTCTCTGTATCCTCCTACTGCCCCTCCTGGCGGTGCTGCTCCACACCCACCACTCTCTCTGTATCCTCCCACTGCCCTCCCGGCGGTGCTGCTCCACACCCACCACTCCTCTCTGTATCCTCCACTGCCCCTCCTGGCGGTGCTGCTCCACACCCACCACTCCTCTCTGTATCCTCCCACTGCCCTCCCGGCGGTGCTGCTCCACACCCACCACTCCTCTCTGTATCCTCCCACTGCCCTCCTGGCAGTGCTGCTCCACACCACCACTCCTCTCTGTATCCTCCCACTGCCCCTCCCGGCAGTGCTGCTCCACACCCACCACTCCTCTCTGTATCCTCCCACTGCCCTCCTGGCGGTGCTGCTCCACCACCACTCCTCTGTATCCTCACTGCCCTCCTGCAGTGCTGCTCCACACCCACCACTCTCTCTGTATCTCCCTGCCCTCCGGCAGTGCTGCTCCACCCACCACTCTCTCTGTATCCTCCCACTGCCCTCCTGGCGGTGCTGCTCCACACCACCACTCCTCTCTGTATCCTCCACTGCCCTCCCGGCAGTGCTGCTCCACACCCACCACTCTCTCTGTATCCTCCACTGCCCCTCCCGGCAGTGCTGCTCCACACCCACCACTCCTCTCTGTATCCTCCCACTGCCCTCCTGGCAGTGCTGCTCCACACCCACCACTCCTCTCTGTATCCTCCACTGCCCTCCTGGCAGTGCTGCTCCACACCACCACTCCTCTCTGTATCCTCCCACTGCCCTCCCGGCAGTGCTGCTCCACACCCACCACTCCTCTCTGTATCCTCCCACTGCCCCTCCTGGCAGTGCTGCTCCACACCCACCACTCCTCTCTGTATCCTCCCACTGCCCTCCTGGCAGTGCTGCTCCCACCCACCACTCCTCTCTGTATCCTCCACTGCCCTCCTGGCAGTGCTGCTCCACCCACCACTCCTCTCTGTATCCTCCACTGCCCTCCGGCAGTGCTGCTCCATACCCACCACTCCTCTCTGTATCCTCCCACTGCCCTCCCGGCAGTGCTGCTCCACACCACCACTCCTCTCTGTATCCTCCCACTGCCCCTCCCGGCAGTGCTGCTCCACACCCACCACTCCTCTCTGTATCCTCCCACTGCCCTCCCGGCAGTGCTGCTCCACACCCACCACTCCTCTCTGTATCCTCCCACTGCCCCTCCCGGCAGTGCTGCTCCACACCCACCACTCCTCTCTGTATCCTCCCACTGCCCCTCCTGGCAGTGCTGCTCCACACCCACCACTCCTCTCTGTATCCTCCCACTGCCCTCCCAGCAGTGCTGCTCCACACCCACCACTCCTCTCTGTATCCTCCCACTGCCCTCCTGGCGGTGCTGCTCCACACCCACCACTCCTCTCTGTATCACTCCCACTGTCCCTCCCAGCAGTGCTGCTCCACACCCACCACTCCTCTCTGTATCCTCCCACTGCCCTCCTGGCAGTGCTGCTCCACACCCACCACTCCTCTCTGTATCCTCCCACTGCCCTCCTGGCAGTGCTGCTCCACACCCACCACTCCTCTCTGTATCCTCCCACTGCCCCTCCTGGCAGTGCTGCTCCACACCCACCACTCCTCTCTGTATCCTCCACTGCCCCTCCTGGCAGTGCTGCTCCACGCCCACCACTCCTCTCTGTATCCTCCCACTGCCCCTCCCAGCAGTGCTGCTCCACACCCACCACTCCTCTCTGTATCCTCCCACTGCCCCTCCTGGCAGTGCTGCTCCACACCCACCACTCCTCTCTGTATCCTCCCACTGCCCCTCCCAGCAGTGCTGCTCCACACCCACCACTCCTCTCTGTATCCTCCTACTGCCCTCCTGGCAGTGCTGCTCCACACTCACCACTCCTCTCTGTATCCTCCCACTGCCCTCCTGGCGGTGCTGCTCCACACCCACCACTCCTCTCTGTATCCTCCTACTGCCCCTCCCGGCGGTGCTGCTCACACCCATCACTCCTCTCTGTATCCTCCCACTGCCCTCCTGGCGGTGCTGCTCCACACCCACCCCTCCTCTCTGTAACCTCCACTGCCCTCCCAGCAGTGCTGCTCCACACCCCACTCCTCTCTGTATCCTCCACTGCCCTCCTGGCAGTGCTGCTCCATACCCACCACTCCTCTCTGTATCCTCCCACTGCCCTCCTGGCAGTGCTGCTCCACACCCACCACTCCTCTCTGTATCCTCCCACTGCCCTCCCGGCAGTGCTGCTCCCACACCCACCACTCCTCTCTGTATCCTCCCACTGCCCTCCTGGCGGTGCTGCTCACACCCACCACTCCTCTCTGTGACCTCCCACTGCCCTCCCGGCAGTGCTGCTCCACACCACCACTCCTCTCTGTATCCTCCACTGCCCTCCTGGCAGTGCTGCTCCACACCCACCACTCCTCTCTGTATCCTCCCACTGCCCTCCCGGCAGTGCTGCTCCACACCCACCACTCCTCTCTGTATCCTCCACTGCCCTCCTGGCAGTGCTGCTCCACACCCACCACTCCTCTCTGTATCCTCCCACTGCCCCTCCCGGCGGTGCTGCTCCACACCCACCACTCCTCTCTGTATCCTCCCACTGCCCTCCCGGCAGTGCTGCTCCACCCACCACTCCTCTCTGTATCCTCCCACTGCCCTCCTGGCGGTGCTGCTCCACACCCACCACTCCTCTCTGTGTCCTCCACTGCCCCTCCTGGCGGTGCTGCTCCACACCCACCACTCCTCTCTGTATCCTCCCACTGTCCCTCCTGGCAGTGCTGACCACACCCACCACTCCTCTCTGTATCCTCCCACTGTCCCTCCTGGCAGTGCTGCACCACACCCACCACTCCTCTCTGTATCCTCCCACTGCCCTCCCGGCAGTGCTGCTCCACACCCACCACTCCTCTCTGTATCCTCCACTGCCCCTCCTGGCAGTGCTGCTCCCACCCACCACTCCTCTCTGTATCCTCCACTGCCTCTCCTGGCAGTGCTGCTCCACACCCCCACTCCTCTCTGTATCCTCCACTGCCCTCCTGGCAGTGCTGCTCCACACCCCCACTCCTCTCTGTATCCTCCTACTGTCCCTCCCGGCAGTGCTGCTCCACACCCACCACTCCTCTCTGTATCCTCCTACTGCCCTCCCGGCAGTGCTGCTCCACACCCACCACTCCTCTCTGTATCCTCCCACTGCCCCTCCCGGCAGTGCTGCTCCACACCCACCACTCCTCTCTGTATCCTCCTACTGCCCTCCTGGCAGTGCTGCTCACACCCACCGCTCTCTCTGTATCCTCCCACTGCCCTCCCGGCAGTGCTGCTCCACACCCACCACTCCTCTGTATCCTCCCACTGCCCTCCTGGCAGTGCTGCTCCACACCCACCACTCCTCTCTGTATCCTCCCACTGCCCCTCCCGGCAGTGCTGCTCCACACCCACCACTCCTCTGTATCCTCCCACTGCCCTCCTGGCAGTGCTGCTCCATACCCACCACTCCTCTCTGTATCCTCCCACTGCCCTCCCGGCAGTGCTGCTCCACACCCACCACTCCTCTCTGTATCCTCCCACTGCCCTCCCAGCAGTGCTGCTCCACACCCACCACTCCTCTCTGTATCCTCCCACTGCCCTCCCGGCGGTGCTGCTCCACACCCACCACTCCTCTCTGTATCCTCCCACTGCCCCTCCTGGCAGTGCTGCTCCACACCCACCACTCCTCTGTATCCTCCACTGCCCTCCCGGCAGTGCTGCTCCACACCCACCACTCCTCTCTGTATCCTCCCACTGCCCCTCCCAGCAGTGCTGCTCCACACCCACCGCTCCTCTCTGTATCCTCCCACTGCCCCTCCTGGCAGTGCTGCTCCACACCCACCACTCCTCTCTGTATCCTCCCACTGCCCTCCCAGCAGTGCTGCTCCACACCCACCACTCCTCTCTGTATCCTCCACTGCCCTCCTGGCAGTGCTGCCCACACTCACCACTCCTCTCTGTATCCTCCCACTGCCCTCCTGGCAGTGCTGCTCCACACCCACCACTCCTCTTTGTATCCTCCCACTGCCCTCCTGGCAGTGCTGCTCCACACCCCCACTCCTCTCTGTATCCTCCCACTGCCCTCCTGGCAGTGCTGCTCCATGCCCACCACTCCTCTCTGTATCCTCCCACTGCCCCTCCTGGCAGTGCTGCTCCACACCCACCACTCCTCTCTGTATCCTCCCACTGCCCCTCCCGGCAGTGCTGCTCCACACCCACCCCTCCTCTCTGTAACCTCCACTGCCCTCCAGCAGTGCTGGTCCACCCCACTCCTCTCTGTATCCTCCTACTGCCCTCCTGGCAGTGCTGCTCCACACCCACCACTCCTCTCTGTATCCTCCCACTGCCCCTCCTGGCAGTGCTGCTCCACACCCACCACTCCTCTCTGTATCCTCCTACTGCCCCTCCCGGCAGTGCTGCTCCACACCCACCACTCCTCTCTGTATCCTCCCACTGCCCTCCTGGCAGTGCTGCTCCACACCCACCACTCCTCTCTGTATCCTCCCACTGCCCCTCCCAGCAGTGCTGCTCCACACCCCCCACTCCTCTCTGTATTCTCCCACTGCCCCTCCCGGCAGTGCTGCTCCATACCCACCACTCCTCTCTGTATCCTCCCACTGCCCCTCCCGGCAGTGCTGCTCCACACCCACCACTCCTCTCTGTATCCTCCCACTGTCCCTCCCTGGAGTGCTGGACCACACCCACCACTCCTCTCTGTATCCTCCCACTGTCCCTCCATGGAGTGCTGGACCACACCCACCACTGCTCTCTGTATCCTCCCACTGTCCCTCCCTGGAGTGCTGGACCACACCCACCACTCCTCTCTGTATCCTCCCACTGCCCCTCCTGGCAGTGCTGCTCCACACCCACCACTCCTCTCTGTATCCTCCCACTGTCCCTCCCTGGAGTGCTGGACCACACCCACCACTCCTCTCTGTATCCTCCCACTGTCCCTCCCGGCAGTGCTGCTCCACACCCACCAGTCCTCTCTGTATCCTCCCACTGCCCCTCCCAGGAGTGCTGCTCCACACCCACCACTCCTCTCTGTATCCTCCCACTGCCCCTCCTGGCAGTGCTGCTCCACACCTCCCACTCCTCTCTGTATCCTCCCACTGCTTCTCCTGGCAGTGCTGCCCCATGCCCCCCAATCCTCTCTGAATCCTCCACTGCCCCTCCTGGCAGTGCTGCTCCATGACCCCCACTCCTCTCTGTCTCCTCCTACTGTCCCTCCCGGCAGTGCTGCTCCACCCCCCCCCCACTCCTCTCTGTATCCTCCTACTGTCCCTCCCGGCAGTGCTGCTCCACACCCAATGCTCCTCTCTGTATCTTCCTACTGTCCCTCCCAGCAGTGCTGCTCCACACCCTCCACGCCTCTCTGTATCCTCCCACTGCCCCTCCCGGCAGTGCTGCTCCACACTCACCACTCCTCTCTGTATCCTCCTACTGCCCCTCCTGGCAGTGCTGCTCCACACCCACCGCTCCTCTCTGTATCCTCCCACTGCCCCTCCCGGCAGTGCTGCTCCACACCCACCACTCCTCTCTGTATCCTCCCACTGCCCTCCTGGCAGTGCTGCTCCACACCCACCACTCCTCTCTGTATCCTCCCACTGCCCTCCCAGCAGTGCTGCTCCACACCCACCACTCCTCTCTGTATCCTCCCACTGCCCCTCCTGGCAGTGCTGCTCCATACCCACCACTCCTCTCTGTATCCTCCCACTGCCCTCCCGGCAGTGCTGCTCCACACCCACCACTCCTCTCTGTATCCTCCCACTGCCTCTCCCGGCAGTGCTGCTCCACACCCACCACTCCTCTCTGTATCCTCCCACTGCCCTCCCGGCAGTGCTGCTCACACCCACCACTCTCTCTGTATCCTCCCACTGCCCTCTGCAGTGCTGCTCCACACCCACCACTCTCTCTGTATCCTCCCACTGCCCTCCCGGCAGTGCTGCTCCACACCCACCACTCCTCTCTGTATCCTCCCACTGCCCCTCCCGGCAGTGCTGCTCCACACCCACCACTCCTCTCTGTATCCTCCCACTGCTCCTCCTGGCAGTGCTGCTCCACACCCACCACTCTCTCTGTATCTCCACTGCCCTCCAGCAGTGCTGCTCCACACCCACCACTCCTCTCTGTATCCTCCCACTGCCCTCCTGGCAGTGCTGCTCCACACCCACCACTCCTCTCTGTATCCTCCCACTGCCCCTCCCGGCAGTGCTGCTCCACACCCACCACTCCTCTCTGTATCCTCCCACTGCCCCTCCTGGCAGTGCTGCTCCACACCCACCACTCCTCTCTGTATCCTCCCACTGCCCTCCTGGCAGTGCTGCTCCACACCCACCACTCCTCTCTGTATCCTCCCACTGCCCCTCCCGGCAGTGCTGCTCCACACCCACCACTCCTCTCTGTATCCTCCCACTGTCCCTCCCGGCAGTGCTGCTCCACACCCACCCCTCCTCTCTGTATCCTCCCACTGCCCCTCCTGGCAGTGCTGCTCCACACCCACCACTCCTCTCTGTATCCTCCCACTGTCCCTCCCTGGAGTGCTGGACCACACCCACCACTCCTCTCTGTATCCTCCCACTGCCCCTCCTGGAGTGCTGCTCCACACCCACCACTCCTCTCTGTATCCTCCCACTGCCCCTCCTGGCAGTGCTGCTCCACACCCACCACTCCTCTCTGTATCCTCCCACTGCCCCTCCTGGCAGTGCTGCTCCACACCCCCACTCCTCTCTGTATCCTCCCACTGCTCCTCCTGGCAGTGCTGCCCCATACCCCCACTCCTCTCTGTATCCTCCCACTGCCCTCCTGGCAGTGCTGCTCCACGACCCACCACTCCTCTCTGTATCCTCCCACTGTCCCTCCTGGCAGTGCTGCTCCACACCCCCACTCCTCTCTGTATCCTCCTACTGTCCCTCCCGGCAGTGCTGCTCCACACCCACCACTCCTCTCTGTATCCTCCCACTGTCCCTCCCAGCAGTGCTGCTCCACACCCACCACTCCTCTCTGTATCCTCCCACTGCCCTCCCGGCAGTGCTGCTCCACACCCACCACTCCTCTCTGTATCCTCCCACTGCCCCTCCCGGCAGTGCTGCTCCACACCCACCACTCCTCTCTGTATCCTCCCACTGCCCCTCCTGGCAGTGCTGCTCCACACCCACCACTCCTCTCTGTATCCTCCCACTGCCCCTCCCGGCAGTGCTGCTCCACACCCACCACTCCTCTCTGTATCCTCCCACTGCCCCTCCTGGCAGTGCTGCTCCACACCCACCACTCCTCTCTGTATCCTCCCACTGCCCCTCCCGGCAGTGCTGCTCCACACCCACCACTCCTCTCTGTATCCTCCCACTGCCCCTCCCGGCAGTGCTGCTCCACACCCACCACTCCTCTCTGTATCCTCCCACTGCCCCTCCTGGCAGTGCTGCTCCACACCCACCACTCCTCTCTGTATCCTCCCACTGCCCCTCCTGGCAGTGCTGCTCCACACCCACCACTCCTCTCTGTATCCTCCCACTGCCCCTCCCGGCAGTGCTGCTCCACACCCACCACTCCTCTCTGTATCCTCCCACTGCCCCTCCCGGCAGTGCTGCTCCACACCCACCACTCCTCTCTGTATCCTCCCACTGCCCCTCCTGGCAGTGCTGCTCCACACCCACCACTCCTCTCTGTATCCTCCCACTGCCCCTCCCGGCAGTGCTGCTCCACACCCACCACTCCTCTCTGTATCCTCCCACTGCCCCTCCTGGCAGTGCTGCTCCACACCCACCACTCCTCTCTGTATCCTCCCACTGCCCCTCCTGGCAGTGCTGCTCCACACCCACCACTCCTCTCTGTATCCTCCCACTGCCCCTCCTGGCAGTGCTGCTCCACACCCACCACTCCTCTCTGTATCCTCCCACTGCCCCTCCTGGCAGTGCTGCTCCACACCCACCACTCCTCTCTGTATCCTCCCACTGCCCCTCCCGGCAGTGCTGCTCCACACCCACCACTCCTCTCTGTATCCTCCCACTGCCCCTCCCGGCAGTGCTGCTCCACACCCCCACTCCTCTCTGTATCCTCCCACTGCCCCTCCTGGCAGTGCTGCTCCACACCCACCACTCCTCGGTATCCTCCCACTGCCCCTCCTGGCAGTGCTGCTCCACACCCACCACTCCTCTCTGTATCCTGCCACTGCCCCTCCCAGCAGTGCTGCTCCACACCCACCCCTCCTCTGTATCCTCCCACTGCCCCTCCTGGCAGTGCTGCTCCACACCCACCACTCCTCTCTGTATCCTCCCACTGCCCCTCCTGGCAGTGCTGCTCCACACCCACCACTCCTCTCTGTATCCTCCCACTGCCCCTCCCGGCAGTGCTGCTCCACACCCACCACTCCTCTCTGTATCCTCCCACTGCCCCTCCTGGCAGTGCTGCTCCACACCCACCACTCCTCTCTGTATCCTCCCACTGCCCCTCCTGGCAGTGCTGCTCCACGCCCACCACTCCTCTTTGTATCCTCCCACTGCCCCTCCTGGCAGTGCTGCTCCATGCCCCCCACTCCTCTCTGTATCCTCCCACTGCCCCTCCTGGCAGTGCTGCTCCATGCCCACCACTCCTCTCTGTATCCTCCCACTGCCCCTCCCAGCAGTGCTGCTCCACACCCACCACTCCTCTCTGTATTCTCCCACTGCCCCTCCCGGCAGTGCTGCTCCACACCCACCCCTCCTCTCTGTAACCTCCCACTGCCCCTCCCAGCAGTGCTGGTCCACCCCCCCCCCCCACTCCTCTCTGTATCTTCCTACTGCCCCTCCTGGCAGTGCTGCTCCACACTCACCACTCCTCTCTGTATCCTCCCACTGCCCCTCCTGGCAGTGCTGCTCCACACCCACCACTCCTCTCTGTATCCTCCTACTGCCCCTCCCGGCAGTGCTGCTCCACACCCATCACTCCTCTCTGTATCCTCCCACTGCCCCTCCTGGCAGTGCTGCTCCACACCCACCCCTCCTCTCTGTAACCTCCCACTGCCCCTCCCAGCAGTGCTGCTCCACACCCCCCACTCCTCTCTGTATCCTCCCACTGCCCCTCCTGGCAGTGCTGCTCCATACCCACCACTCCTCTCTGTATCCTCCCACTGCCCCTCCCGGCAGTGCTGCTCCATACCCACCACTCCTCTCTGTACCCTCCCACTGTCCCTCCCTGGAGTGCTGGACCACACCCACCACTCCTCTCTGTATCCTCCCACTGTCCCTCCCTGGAGTGCTGGACCACACCCTCCACTGCTCTCTGTATCCTCCCACTGTCCCTCACTGGAGTGCTGGACCACACCCACCACTCCTCTCTGTATCCTCCCACTGCCCCTCCCAGGAGTGCTGCTCCACACCCACCACTCCTCTCTGTATCCTCCCACTGCCCCTCCCAGGCAGTGCTGCTCCACACCCACCACTCCTCTCTGTATCCTCCCACTGTCCCTCCCTGGAGTGCTGGACCACACCCACCACTCCTCTCTGTATCCTCCCACTGCCCCTCCAGTAGTGCTGCTCCACACCCCCCACTCCTCTCTGTATCCTCCCACTGCCCCTCCTGGCAGTGCTGCTCCACACCCCCCACTCCTCTCTGTATCCTCCCACTGCTTCTCCTGGCAGTGCTGCCCCATGCCCCCCACTCCTCTCTGAATCCTCCACTGCCCCTCCTGGCAGTGCTGCTCCATGACCCCCACTCCTCTCTGTATCCTCCTACTGTCCCTCCCGGCAGTGCTGCTCCACCCCCTCCCCCCCGACTCCTCTCTGTATCCTCCTACTTTCCCTCCCGGCAGTGCTGCTCCACACCCAATGCTCCTCTCTGTATCCTCCTACTGTCCCTCCCAGCAGTGCTGCTCCACACCCACCACTCCTCTCTGTATCCTCCCACTGCCCCTCCCGGCAGTGCTGCTCCACACCCACCACTCCTCTCTGTATCCTCCTACTGCCCCTCCTGGCAGTGCTGCTCCACACCCACCGCTCCTCTCTGTATCCTCCCACTGCCCCTCCCGGCAGTGCTGCTCCACACCCACCACTCCTCTGTATCCTCCCACTGCCCCTCCTGGCAGTGCTGCTCCACACCCACCACTCCTCTCTGTATCCTCCCACTGCCCCTCCCAGCAGTGCTGCTCCACACCCACCACTCCTCTGTATCCTCCCACTGCCCCTCCTGGCAGTGCTGCTCCATGCCCACCACTCCTCTCTGTATCCTCCCACTGCCCCTCCCGGCAGTGCTGCTCCACACCCACCACTCCTCTCTGTATCCTCCCACTGCCTCTCCCAGCAGTGCTGTTCCACACCCCCCACTCCTCTCTGTATCCTCCCACTGCCCCTCCCGGCAGTGCTGCTCCACACCCACCACTCCTCTCTGTATCCTCCCACTGCCCCTTCTGGCAGTGCTGCTCCACACCCACCACTCCTCTCTGTATCCTCCCACTGCCCCTCCCAGCAGTGCTGCTCCACACCCACCACGCCTCTCTGTATCCTCCCACTGCCCCTCCCAGCAGTGCTGCTCCACACCCACCGCTCCTCTCTGTATCCTCCTACTGCCCCTCCTGGCAGTGCTGCTCCACACCCACCACTCCTCTCTGTATCCTGCCACTGCCCCTTCCAGCAGTGCTGCTCCACACCCACCCCTCCTCTCTGTATCCTCCCACTGCCCCTCCTGGCAGTGCTGCTCCACACCCAGCAGTCCTCTCTGTATCCTCCCACTGCCCCTCCTGGCAGTGCTGCTCCACGCCCACCACTCCTCTTTGTATCCTCCCACTGCCCCTCCTGGCAGTGCTGCTCCATGCCCCCCACTCCTCTCTGTATCCTCCCACTGCCCCTCCTGGCAGTGCTGCTCCATGCCCACCACTCCTCTCTGTATCCTCCCACTGCCCCTCCCAGCAGTGCTGCTCCACACCCACCACTCCTCTCTGTATTCTCCCACTGCCCCTCCCGGCAGTGCTGCTCCACACCCACCCCTCCTCTCTGTAACCTCCCACTGCCCCTCCTGGCAGTGCTGCTCCACACTCACCACTCCTCTCTGTATCCTCCCACTGCCCCTCCTGGCAGTGCTGCTCCACACCCACCACTCCTCTCTGTATCCTCCCACTGCCCCTCCCGGCAGTGCTGCTCCACACCCACCACTCCTCTCTGTATCCTCCCACTGCCCCTCCTGGCAGTGCTGCTCCACACCCACCCCTCCTCTCTGTAACCTCCCACTGCCCCTCCCAGCAGTGCTGCTCCACACCCCCCACTCCTCTCTGTATCCTCCCACTGCCCCTCCTGGCAGTGCTGCTCCATACCCACCACTCCTCTCTGTATTCTCCCACTGCCCCTCCCGGCAGTGCTGCTCCACACCCACCCCTCCTCTCTGTATCCTCCTACTGCCCCTCCTGGCAGTGCTGCTCCACACTCACCACTCCTCTCTGTATCCTCCCACTGCCCCTCCTGGCAGTGCTGCTCCACACCCACCACTCCTCTCTGTATCCTCCTACTGCCCCTCTCGGCAGTGCTGCTCCACACCCATCACTCCTCTCTGTATCCTCCCACTGCCCCTCCTGGCAGTGCTGCTCCACACCCACCCCTCCTCTGTAACCTCTCACTGCCCCTCCCAGCAGTGCTGCTCCACACCCCCCACTCCTCTCTGTATCCTCCCACTGCCCCTCCTGGCAGTGCTGCTCCATACCCACCACTCCTCTCTGTATCCTCCCACTGCCCCTCCTGGCAGTGCTGCTCCACACCCATCACTCCTCTCTGTATCCTCCCACTGCCCCTCCCGGCAGTGCTGCTCCATACCCACCACTCCTCTCTGTATCCTCCCACTGCCCCTCCCGGCAGTGCTGCTCCACACCCACCACTCCTCTCTGTATCCTCCCACTGCCCCTCCCAGCAGTGCTGCTCCACACCCACCACTCCTCTCTGTATCCTCCCACTGCCCCTCCCGGCAGTGCTGCTCCATACCCACCACTCCTCTCTGTATCCTCCCACTGCCCCTCCCGGCAGTGCTGCTCCACACCCACCACTCCTCTCTGTATCCTCCCACTGCCCCTCCCGGCAGTGCTGCTCCATACCGACCACTTCTCTCTGTATCCTCCCACTGCCCCTCCCAGCAGTGCTGCTCCATGCCTCCACTGCTCTCTGTATCCTCCCACTGCCCCTCCTGGCAGTGCTGCTCCACACCCACCACTGCTCTCTGTATCCTCCCACTGCCCCTCCTGGCAGTGCTGCTCCACACCCTCCACTCCTCGTTGTATCCACCCACTGCAGAACATTAAAAATGGTTTTATATGCAGGTAGAGTGCTCCGATATATTCACAATTGCACTGATCGCCACTAATGATGCGAATATTTTGGCGCAATATGTGACACTTCACATTTTAGCAGGTCTGCATGTATGTATGGACAGAAGTCCTTTGAATCCAGAGGGGAAAAAAAGCAGACTGTTTTGAGAGCTCCATTTATGCAAGCAGGCAAATAATGTGAGTTTGGTCTTGCAAGGGTGAGTAATTAGGGTGTGGCTGTCTAATTAGGAGAAGTTAAATAGCCAGCCTTGAGGGCAGCTCAGTCCTTTGAATCCAGAGAAAAAAAAGCTGACTGTTTTAAGAGCTCCATTTATACAAGCAGGCAAATAACGCGAGTTTGTGAGCGTTCGCGTGTTTGATTTTTGAAGTATGTGTTTGTATTAAGTGTGTGACTTTAGATTCAGGGACTGTAGTAAGTTAATTTCTCATCACTGCTCTATATTGTATTTTTCTCTTTTCTTGAGTAATCCCCATATAGTATGACTTCCATTATTGACAGCGCCGTCCAGTGCACATCTTGTCTGATGTATGCAGTCCTGGAACAGCCGTTCGAGGGTGTATATGTTTGTTCAAAATGAGAGCAAATTGCTCGTTAGGAATTGCACATCGAGTATCTAACCTGGGGAGTTTCAACACTGAGAGGCATTAACAATTTGAAAAAGAGTTTGCTGCTCACTGAGCAAGCGCTCTATGGGGTAGATGAGGGGGATGGTGACAGTGAGGAGGCTGAGGAGAGTGAGGTAGTTAGCTGGGTAACAGTAAGAAAGCATGGTAGAGGAAAGAGTGCCGGGGAGGCTAGCCCTGATCTGACACACCCCAACAAGTTTGCACGGTTGGCAGATGAGGGGGATGACAGTTCAGGGACGGCACTGCTGCAGGACACTTCCTCTGCCGGTCAGGGGAATGTCAGCTCCAGTAAGCAGGGGACCAGGGGAGCAGGGCAGGCCAGACAGATGCTGGTAGTGGGAGACTCCATTATTAGAGGTACAGATAGAGCGATCTGTCACAAAGATCGTGATCGCCGAACAGTGTGCTGTCTTCCTGGCGCTAGAGTTCGACACATCGCGGATCGGGTTGACAGATTACTGGGAGGGGCTGGAGAAGATCCATCGGTCATGGTCCATATCGGAACCAATGACAAAGTTAGAGGAAGGTGGAGAGTCCTTAAGAATGATTTCAGGGATTTAGGTCAAATGCTTAGGGCTAGAGATGAGCGAACTTTAAAAAAAAAGTTCGGTGTTCGGGTTGTGGTAAGTCGCGCATCCCGTTATGGATTCCACTATCGCGGCATATGGAATCCATAAGGGGCGGCTGCCACCAACCCGAACTGTTGAACAGCCGAAGGACCTGGGGTGACGTCACTGTCATGTGATTAGTGCAGGGGGCGTGGCTCAGTACTGGATTTGATCCCGTGCTGAGCCACGCCCCCTGCACTGATCACATGATGGTGACGTCACCCCAGGTCCTTCGGCTGTTCAACAGTTCGGGTTGGTGGAAGCCGCCCCTTATGGATTCCATATACCGCGATAGTCCGCGGTAGTTGAATCCATAACTGGATGCGGCGATTACCACAACTCGAACGCCGAACTTTTTTTTAAAGTTCGCTCATCAAACTAGGGACTGGGGGGAGGGTAATTACATTATAGGAGGGGAAGATAGTGCAGATAGAGACCGGGGGCGAGGTAGTGTGACTGGGGGAGGAATGGAAGGGGGGACTAGAACAGCTCAGAATGAAAGATGTAGGGTCAAAAATACACATAAACCTGTCAAATGTATGTATACTAATGCCAGAAGCCTGACTAACAAGACTGGTGAACTGGAATTAGTGATGTGTGAGGAGGATTATGACATAGTGGGAATAACTGAGACATGGCTGGATGATAGCTATGACAGTGGGAATAACTGAGACATGGCTGGATGATGGCTATGACTGAGCCGTTAATGTACAGGGTTACAGTCTGTTTAGAAAGGATCGTCAAAACCGGAGAGGGAGAGGGGTCTGCCTTTATGTAAAGTCTTGTCTAAAGCCCACAGTCCAAGAAAATATACAGCCAGACCCATAATTATTGGGACACTGACACAATTCTAACATTTTTGGCTCTGTACACCACCACAATGGATTTGAAATGAAACAAACAAGATGTGATTTAACTGCAGACTGTCAGCTTTAATTTGAGGGTATTTACATCCAAATCCGGTGAACGGTGTAGGAATTACAACAGTTTGCCTATGTGCCTCCCACTTGTTGAGGGACCACAAGTAATGGGACAATTGGCTTCTCAGCTGTCCCATGGCGAGGTGTGTGTTATTCCCTTATTATCCCAATTACAATGAGCAGATAAAAGGTCCAGAGTTCATTTCATGTCTGCTATTTGCATTTGGAATCTGTTGCTGTCAACTCTCAAGATGAGATCCAAAGAGCTGTCACTATCAGTGAAGCCATCATTAGGCTGAAAAACAGTATAGCAAAAACATTAGACGCGGCCAAAACAACTGTCTGGAAGATTCTTAAAAAGAAGGAACGCACCAGTGAGCTCAGGAACACCAAAAGACCCTGAAGACCACGGAAAACAACTGTGGTGGATCACCGAAGAATTCTTTCCCTGCCGGCTTCCCCCCTGCGCCGAATACTGAACGGCGCAAGATTTCCACAGGGCACAGGCCGGCAGTTTGAGGTGAAGGCTGCCTGGCCCTGTCAATCTAGTGTAGCAGGACGTGGCCAGAGGTGGGAGAACGGAGCCTCTAGGAGCAGGGGCAACGCAAGAGGCGCAGCTGAAGACACTCACTGAGGCATGTAAATTGGCCAAGAGGTTTTGGTATTGCACATGACTATGGAGACATATGGCAGGCTAGAGACTTTCTAACATCAGCAGGCCAGCCAATTAAAAATAAAGACTGTACTCGAACGTATGAAGAGGGTTGAGCGAACCCTTTGAAGTTCAGGTTCGCCGGGTTCGGCCGAACTTTAGGTCAAAGTTCGTGTTCGGGACCCGAACTTCAACCCGAACCCCATTTAAGTCAATGGGGACCCGAACTTCACTTTATTATTTTCCGTTATAACATGGTTATAACGGGAAATAATAGCATTCTTAAAACAGAATGCTAAACAAAATGTCTATTGAGGGGTTAAAAAAAAAACTCACCTCATCCACTTGATTGCGCAGCCGTTATCTTCTTTGCTTAAGGACCTGCAGTGACGTCACCACAGGTCCTGCTGAATGAAGATAGAATGACGTCACCACAGGTCCTGCTGAATGAAGATAGAAGGACGTCACCACAGGTCCTGCTGAATGAAGATAGAAGGACGTCACCGCAGGTCCTGCTGAATGAAGATAGAAGGACGTCACCACAGGTCCTGCTGAATGTAGATAGAAGGACGTCACCGCAGGTCCTGCTGAATGAAGATAGAAGGACGTCACTGCAGGTCCTGCTGAATGAAGATAGAAGGACGTCACCGCAGGTCCTGCTGAATGAAGATAGAAGGACGTCACCGCAGGTCCTGCTGAATGAAGATAGAAGGACGTCACCGCAGGTCCTGCTGAATGAAGATAGAAGGACGTCACCGCAGGTCCTGCTGAATGAAGATAGAAGGACGTCACCGCAGGTCCTGCTGAATGAAGATAGAAGGACGTCACCACAGGTCCTGCTGAATGAAGATAGAAGGACGTCACCACAGGTCCTGCTGAATGAAGATAGAAGGACGTCACCACAGGTCCTGCTGAATGAAGATAGAAGGACGTCACCACAGGTCCTGCTGAATGAAGATAGAAGGACGTCACCACAGGTCCTGCTGAATGAAGATAGAAGGACGTCACCGCAGGTCCTGAAGAAAAGAATATGCCGGCTGCTCGATCAAGAGGATGAGTTGAGTGTTTTTTAGTTTTAACCCCTCAATAGACATTTTATTTAGCATTCTGTTTTGAGAAAAGAATGCTCTTATTTTCTGTTATAACCATATTCTAACGGAACATAATAAAATCACACGAACACTGAATCCGAACTTCAGTGAAAAAGTCCTTTGAAAAAGACTTTGCAGTTCAGGTTCACTCAACTCTAGTGTTGATCGAGCACCAAAGTGCTAGGGTGATCGGGGCGAACACATCGGGTGCCCTACAGAGCACCCAGGAATAATGGAAGTCAATGGGAGAACCTGAGCATTAAACCGGGCACCCACTGCTCTGAAGAGGGGAGGGTGCCTGATTCATAGGAAAAGGTCAGAAATTGCTGGAAACACCACCAAAATGGATCAGGAACAGCATTGGGGGGGGGGGGGGATGTCTGGATGCATCTTGGACTCCCAGGTCGCTGCTGGGAACGATGTTGTCCGAGTAGTACTCCACTTTTACAGACTGACAATAATACACACAAAACCAAAGATAAAATCGATCTTAGAGGAAAAATTGTTAGGAAACATTCTTTCCTGTATATAAAGTACAAGTGCTGCCAAAAATTACAAGGAAGAGGCACTCCGATACAACCTGTATATCACATAAAGGAGGGCCTCATTCACATTGTGGTAAAATTGTTTATGTAGTGGGACTCCTACACTCATAAAGCCGATGCACTAAGTGAAAGGGCTGCCAAACATTACAAGGAACCGGCAATACACCCTTTATTACACATAAAGGAGGGCATCATACACACCCTTGAAAAATTATGATTGATGGCCAGCTGGTGACCCTCTAAAACATTAGGTCTATGATTATCAGTAGTGTTATAAAGATTACTGTTGAGCGCGAATATTCGAATCGCGAATATCGCCACTTTGAAAATTTGTGAATATTTAGAATATAATGCTATATATTCGTATTAGCAAATAGTGTTGATCGCGAATGGAGTTGAGCGAACTTCTATTTTTAGTTCGGCATCCAAAGTTCGGGTTCGGGTTATCGTAGCATCCCGTTATGGATTCCGCTACCACGGACCATAACGGCATTTGGAATCCATAAGGGGATTCTTCAATGAACCCGAACCTTGGACAACACGGAGGACCTGGGGTGATGTCACTGTCATGTGATCAGTGCAGGGGGAGGGGCTCAGTACTGGATCACCTCTTATCCAATCCAGTGCTGAGCCACGCCCCCTGCACTGATCACATGTGCTGCCCTTTATACATTATCTGTGGATTCTTGTCTGTATAGAATTGTTAAATTTTTAAATTGATGCCACTAATTTAGTGTGTTTAATACCCTATAGCAGGGTAGCAGGGAGTAGGAATGGTGGTGCCCGCTCTGCGGTACGACATCTCCAAAAAGTCTGAATGTAAGAGAACCGTTCTCCTGCAGATTACAGCACATTTCATGGTGACAGGTCGTCTTTAAAGGGCATCTGCTTTTCTTTAATAGAAAGGTCAGAGATCTCCACCGTAACGTGACCCCTGGGGGGGAATAAATGAGGGCCGGGACATGATGCAATCTTATTTTGAGGGTCTGATGAGGTTTCGGGATCTTATTTAGGACTCTGATCTGAGGTCAGATGAAAAATATTTTTTTTCCTCTTATTTTTCTTTGCTAAAACCTAGGTGAATCTTTTAGGGCGAAAAATACAGTGACTTGTGTGTAAATGTATAGCTTGTGGCTAGAGATGAGCGAACTTTAAAAAAAAGTCCGGTGTTCGGCGTTCGGGTTGTGGTAAGTCGCGCATCCCGTTATGGATTCCACTATAGCGCATATGGAATCCATAAGGGGCGGCTGCCACCAACCCGAACTGTTGAACAGCCGCAGGACCTGGGATGACGTCACTGTCATGTGATCAGTGCAGGGGGCGGAGCTCAGCTGTAACCATAGACCTCACAATAGTGACATCAACACAGGTCCTTTACCACCTTGTATCCTCTAGTGTGCTGAGCCCCGCCCCCTGTACTGATCACATGATGGTGACATCACCCCAGGTCCTTCAACTCTGGCAGTGCAGCAGATACCGGGCAGGTCCTGGTCGGTAGTCAGGGCTCTTGTTCTCTCTGGTATCAGCCATTCCTCCAGCCTGCAGGTAAGATGAGCTGTGAGGAGACAGTGTGGTGGAGAGCTCAGACATGTCACCTCTGGAGATTCTCCTCCATTACACACAAGGAATCCTTCTCCGCTCCTCAGCTTAGTATGATGGGAGGAGTAGTGGGGATAGTGGGGGTTGTCATCATTCGCTGGCCCCTGACTGTCCTGGTGAGGGGCCCCTGGAATCCATGTGGTGGGGCCACTCCAGGCTCAGGAAGTGCGGTTCTGGAGGTGACATCTGGTCTTGTCCCCTGGATGATTTACTCTCCTCTTCTCATAAAGGCGCCTGCAGCACTAGAAGCCTCCAGCTCCTCCAGTTCTCTCCTCTTCTCCTGAATGAGCCCCGAGGATGGACGGGAAGGAGATCAGCAGAAGAATATTAGACCTCACCTTGGAGATCATCTCCTGCTGAGCGGAGAGGTAAACTTCTCTAGATTTCTCTCCTCTGTATTGTATTCTGTAACAAGTCAGACATCGGGAAGGAGAATCCATCATAGGAAGTGATAGGAAGAGTCCAGGGTCCTGGAGAACGGCCCCCAGACCTTCCAAGTGACGGAGAACCTGAAGATCAGCCCCCAGTATGGTGAGTGATGTGTCATGTGACCAGTGACCAATAGTCATGTAGGAGCCATGAGGAGGTAAGTAGGCACGTTGTACCAGGAGGAGAGGCCGGAGGAGAGCACATGGCCCCTGAAGGGTTTATTCCCTAAGTGTCTCTCTCCATCCACAGGAGTACACAATAGTGAAGAAGACATCGGGGGACTGTGTGACTCCCATCATCCATCTCCAGGAGTCAGGAGGGCGGAGCAGGACCCTGCCCCCATCACAGAGCCTCCCCTCACCCCCTGATACATGAGCAGAAGATCCTAGAGCTCACCCACAAGATGATGGAGCTGCTGACTGGAGAGGTGACACTGCTGGGAATGCTGGGAAATTCTCCAGTAACAGCACTGGAGGGTCTGGGTGATGACGGTGTCATTGTGTTGTCAGGTTCCTATAAGGTGTCAGGACGTCACTGTCTATTTCTCCATGGAGGAGTGGGAGTATATAGAAGGACACAAGGATCTGTACAAGGAGGCCATGATGGAGGAGCACCAGCCTCTTATATCACAGGGTAAGAGCCGTCATGTGCAGTGTATACACGTGTGTGCAGTGACATGTAATGGAGGAGCACCAGCCTCTTATATCACAGGGTAAGAGCCGTCATGTGCAGTGTATACACGTGTGTGCAGTGACATGTAATGGAGGAGCACCAGCCTCTTATATCACAGGGTAAGAGCCGTCATGTGCAGTGTATACACGTGTGTGCAGTGACATGTAATGGAGGAGCACCAGCCTCTTATATCACAGGGTAAGAGCCGTCATGTGCAGTGTATACACGTGTGTGCAGTGACATGTAATGGAGGAGCACCAGCCTCTTATATCACAGGGTAAGAGCCGTCATGTGCAGTGTATACACGTGTGTGCAGTGACATGTAATGGAGGAGCACCAGCCTCTTATATCACAGGGTAAGAGCCGTCATGTGCAGTGTATACACGTGTGTGCAGTGACATGTAATGGAGGAGCACCAGCCTCTTATATCACAGGGTAAGAGCCGTCATGTGCAGTGTATACACGTGTGTGCAGTGACATGTAATGGAGGAGCACCAGCCTCTTATATCACAGGGTAAGAGCCGTCATGTGCAGTGTATACACGTGTGTGCAGTGACATGTAATGGAGGAGCACCAGCCTCTTATATCACAAGGTAAGAGCCGTCATGTGCAGTGTATACACGTGTGTGCAGTGACATGTAATGGAGGAGCACCAGCCTCTTATATCACAGGGTAAGAGCCGTCATGTGCAGTGTATACACGTGTGTGCAGTGACATGTAATGGAGGAGCACCAGCCTCTTATATCACAGGGTAAGAGCCGTCATGTGCAGTGTATACACGTGTGTGCAGTGACATGTAATGGAGGAGCACCAGCCTCTTATATCACAGGGTAAGAGCCGTCATGTGCAGTGTATACACGTGTGTGCAGTGACATGTAATGGAGGAGCACCAGCCTCTTATATCACAGGGTAAGAGCCGTCATGTGCAGTGTATACACGTGTGTGCAGTGACATGTAATGGAGGAGCACCAGCCTCTTATATCACAGGGTAAGAGCCGTCATGTGCAGTGTATACACGTGTGTGCAGTGACATGTAATGGAGGAGCACCAGCCTCTTATATCACAGGGTAAGAGCCGTCATGTGCAGTGTATACACGTGTGTGCAGTGACATGTAATGGAGGAGCACCAGCCTCTTATATCACAGGGTAAGAGCCGTCATGTGCAGTGTATACACGTGTGTGCAGTGACATGTAATGGAGGAGCACCAGCCTCTTATATCACAGGGTAAGAGCCGTCATGTGCAGTGTATACACGTGTGTGCAGTGACATGTAATGGAGGAGCACCAGCCTCTTATATCACAGGGTAAGAGCCGTCATGTGCAGTGTATACACGTGTGTGCAGTGACATGTAATGGAGGAGCACCAGCCTCTTATATCACAGGGTAAGAGCCGTCATGTGCAGTGTATACACGTGTGTGCAGTGACATGTAATGGAGGAGCACCAGCCTCTTATATCACAGGGTAAGAGCCGTCATGTGCAGTGTATACACGTGTGTGCAGTGACATGTAATGGAGGAGCACCAGCCTCTTATATCACAGGGTAAGAGCCGTCATGTGCAGTGTATACACGTGTGTGCAGTGACATGTAATGGAGGAGCACCAGCCTCTTATATCACAGGGTAAGAGCCGTCATGTGCAGTGTATACACGTGTGTGCAGTGACATGTAATGGAGGAGCACCAGCCTCTTATATCACAGGGTAAGAGCCGTCATGTGCAGTGTATACACGTGTGTGCAGTGACATGTAATGGAGGAGCACCAGCCTCTTATATCACAGGGTAAGAGCCGTCATGTGCAGTGTATACACGTGTGTGCAGTGACATGTAATGGAGGAGCACCAGCCTCTTATATCACAGGGTAAGAGCCGTCATGTGCAGTGTATACACGTGTGTGCAGTGACATGTAATGGAGGAGCACCAGCCTCTTATATCACAGGGTAAGAGCCGTCATGTGCAGTGTATACACGTGTGTGCAGTGACATGTAATGGAGGCCATGTATTCAGTCACTGCTTGTGTCTCCACAGATGGATCCAGGAGGAGAAATCCCCACGAGAGATGTCCCCGTCCTCTGTATTCCCAGGACTGTCCAGAGGAGAAGCCCCCAGAGAATCCTCAGGTAGATGGAGCTGAGCCCTATACACATCTATATAGGGGGGTCCTGCAGTCATAGAGGGGTCATAGATGGTGGGGGTCTCTTCTGTGGATCTGTTAGATTTCCCACCTGTCTGCTGTATTGTCCTGAATTGTTACAGATGACAAATCAGGGGGAAGATCTGACTGATATTAAAGTGGAGGATGAAGAAGAGCGGATGATGGGCGATCCCCCGTGTAAGAGTGAGGTGGAGGAGGGCGTTCCAGGAGATGTCACCACAGGTATGTGATCATGGATGGAGAAAGTGACCTCAGATTCTGATGACGTCTTCCCCTTATCCAGCTGACATCTGATGACCATATGACTTCCCCTCTTTGTTGCCCCTTAGACAGAATGTGACACTTATTTCTTTAACCTCTTAAGGACACATGACGTACCAGTACGTCCTGTATTTAAAGAAGGAGCCCACTACTGCTTCATGCGAGCGCCTTAGCCGCGGGTGTCCGCATGGTTCTTGTAGCAGACACCCGCGGCTAATGCCGATCGCGGACATTTAACCCCTTAGATGCCGTGGTCAATCCTGACCACGGCATCTGAGTGCGCACAAACCGAAAGTTTTACTTTCGGTTTGCGCTCCGTCTCCCCCGTGTGGCGATCGGAGGAGCCGGAGCTCGCCTGTAGTAGCCTGGGTTTCTATGAATGAAACCCAGGCTGCTCTGTAGTATTTCCTATGGAGCCATAGCCTGTAATAGGCTTCATAGGAAATATGCGATTTTTTTTTCATACATTCCAATGCTATTGCACTGGAATGTATGATAATCGCAATCAGATGATTGTAAGTTATAGTTCCCTATGGGAACTATATAAAAGTGTAAAAAAAATAAATAAAAAAAACATAAAAGTTCAAATCGCCCCCCTTTTGCTAAAATAAAAATAAAAAAATACACATCATGGGTGTCACAATGTGCGAAAACGCCCATACTATAAAAATATAAAAAAAATATTCCCCATACGTCAAACAGCAAAACGGAAAAAAGCGTCCAAATGGCAGATTCGCCATTTTTGGTTGCTTCATTTTCCACAAAAAAATCATAAAAGGTGATCAAAAAGTCATACACACCCCAGAATGGTATCAATAAAAAGATAAGATTGTGACGCTAAAAATGAGCCCCCACACAGCTCTGTACATATAATTACAAAAAAGTTATAGGGGTCAAAACATGGTGACAAAAAAGTTAAACAGATTTTTTCCCACTTTTCAATTTTTTTTTTTACTATCAAAACGCAAGAAAACCTATACATATAGGGTATCGCCGGATTCGTACTGACCTGTAGAGTAAAAGTAACCGGTCAGTTTTATCGCAAATCTAACGTCGGAATTTAAAAACCTGCAAAACTGTGGTGGACTTGTTTTTTTTTGCAATTTCACCCCATTTGGAATTTTTTTACCGCTTCCCACTACAACAT
Organism: Bufotes viridis; assembly: GCA_033119425.1. NCBI lineage: Eukaryota > Metazoa > Chordata > Amphibia > Anura > Bufonidae > Bufotes > Bufotes viridis. The sequence continues at coordinate 7,035,428 of CM065589.1, read as the reverse complement.
TGCAATATTAAATGGTGTCGTTGGAAAGTACAACTTGTCCCGCAAAAAACAAGCCCTCATATGGCTATGTGAACCGGAAAATAAAAAAGTTATGGCTCTGCGAAGGCAGGGAGCGCAAAACGAAAACTCAAAAAATAAAAAACCTCCGGTCCTTAAGGGGTTAAACTCCCTTTATGACTGAGCGCCAAAGAAAACTAACTAAATGAGACAATAGCTGGGCCTTTTATGTTGTTATAAAAAATAAAAGCTAAACAATAAATTACAAGTAAATGGTTCCAATGAAATATACAACTCATGTCACAAAACACAAGTCCTCGTACGGCCACAGACAAAAATATAAAAGGTTTAGGTCTTGGAATATAACAGTGAGAAAACAAAAAAGGTCATTTAATAACAACCGGCCTAGTCAGTAAGTGGTTAAAGCTGTTTGGTTGTCATGTTTTTGGCTTCCTTTCGGTGCTCTCCTGTCCTCAGCTCCATGATTATCAGGAAGCTCCGATGTCACATGTGATTATTGTACAGACACAGACGTCTCAGTGATGTCACCTGCACTCACAGGACACGTCATTACATCCACCTTCTTAATTCTTGATAGGACCCTCGTTCCCCTTAGAACATCCTGAATTCTTAGTGTAATGGACCCAACAAGGTGCTGGAAACCTTTATTACAGGTTCTGATTGATGACCTCACTCTGTCTATTCCACTGCATCCTGAAGATGTCTATAAACCTGAGATCTGGGGACTGTGCGGCCATTAGGCTATACAGACCGCATTGACATGTCCGTAAATTTAAGACTAAGATGTGCGCTTTACCTCATGGTAAAGCTTTTCAGATGATCAGAGTCTTAACCCTTTGAAGTCAAAGTAATTTTCCATTTTCGTTTCTCACTCTTCACCTTCCCAGTGTCCATCTGTTCCCTAAGTGACATGCTCCTATCAGTGCACCTCCTCCCCCGCTGCTGCTGTCTCACACAAGCTTAGTCCAGGCTGCAGTAAAATAACAGCAGAAGGAATTAGGAGCTGTAATTACAGACTGAACCTGCTGCTGGAGGAAGGAGGATCTCTCATCCTGTACTGAGCGGTGTGAGATTTTCAGCAGCAGGTACACGAAAAAGAACTCTAATGATTAATCATTATGTAAGTCATGCCTCAAGTCCTGTTTAAAAGGTCGGACACTGACTTATAGGATAGCTACCTTACATCTGGTGGCATTACAGGCAGAGCTGCTTTATACCATATATCCAATTACTGCCTATTAGGAATGTTCTAGGTTTGTCTACTCTGTAGTTTGAAAAATAATCACAAATTCCAATTTTTTTTTCACAGAGAATTCCAGTAAAAACATTAAGGGCAAAGCTAAATTATCACTAAATTATAAAGAAGAAGATGAAGATGTCCTGCAGCGCTCCTCAGGAGAAAACCTCATTACCCTTAATGTACACCCAGGACTTCACAGTACAGATCTATTATATAATCCCCCTCATCGGGAGAAACCTTCTCCTGACCAATTACAGATTGTTACCACAAATACAGGTCAGAAAGGGAATAAAAGGTTTCAGGGCGGTAAAGAGTGTACAGAACAATCAAGACTTTCTACACACAGAAGAATTCACACGGCAGAGCAGGAATGTGGGAAATGCTTTACAAGTAAATCAGATCTTGTTATACATGAGAGACATCACACAGGAGATAAACCATATTCATGTTCAGAATGTGAGAAATGTTTTACCGGTAAATCAAAACTTGTTACACATAAGAGAATTCATACCGGGGAGAAGCCATATTCATGTTCAGAATGTGTCAAGTGTTTTAGGACAAAATCAGATCTTGTTAAACATAATAGAATTCACACAGGAGAGAAGCCATATTTATGTTCAGAATGTGGGAAATGTTTTACAAGTAAATCAAATCTTCTTCAACATAAGAGAATTCATACAGGAGAGAAGCCATATTCATGTTCAGAATGTGGGAAATGTTTTACAGATAAATCAAATCTTCTTCAACATAAGAGAATTCACACAGGAGAGAAGCCATATTCATGTTCAGAATGTGGGAAATGTTATACAAGTAAATCATGTCTTGATAAACATAATAGAATTCACACAGGAGAAAAACCATATCCATGTTCAGAATGTGGGAAATGTTTTACTGATAAATCAAGTCTCGTTGAACATGCAAGAATTCACACTGGAGAGAAACCATATTCATGTTCAGAATGTAAGAAATGTTTTATAAGCAAATCAAATCTTTTTAGACATGAGAGAATTCACACAGGAGAGAAGCCATATTCATGTTCAGAATGTGGTAAATGTTTTACTGATAAATCAAGTCTTGTTGAACATGAGAGAATTCACACCGGAGAGAAACCATATTCATGTTCAGAATGTGAGAAATGTTTTATAAGTAAATCAAATCTTTTTAGACATGAGAGAATTCACACCGGAGAGAAACCATATTCATGTTCAGAATGTGGTAAATGTTTTACCAAAAAATTATATCTTGTTACACATAAGAGAATTCACACAGGAGAAACACTATATTCATGTTCAGACTGTGGGAAATGTTTTCCTACTACAGAGAAACTTAAGAAGCATCAGAGAATTCACACAGGAGAAAAGTTGTTTTGATAGAGGAGAAACTTTGGGCTTTTAACATGGATTTAAAATTATATTTTTGAATATGGGAAATGTTACAAGATCAAAAAAGAATTTTAAACCAGTACTATTCACAGACTATTAATGCAGCTATTTTAGCTGTTAAAAAGCAGCCAAGCTGTAGAAAAGTCACAGTCAAGTTGGAATGGCACATGACTTGCATTGCTTTCTGTGATGTCACATTTGCATATTACCCGGCAACCAAATATCCAAGTGTTGGATTTATTTGTTGTTGTCTGTCGCAGCATATTGGATATCACATTGTGATTCTATTTCTCTGAGGTCAATTGTGACTGAGATCTAAGTATTGTGGATATAAGGAAGAGAAGAAGAGACTTGTTTACCTCCAGAGCAGTGAAGATGAATTGTCCCCATGAACCTTGCTTCTTATCACTGTATTCACACCTCCACCCACACTGCGGGAGAGTCCAGAGTGACATGGGGAGAAGTAACGACGCTCCATAGAATAGTTTTATAATGTATGTGGACATATTAATATTTCATCTTCATCCAAACAGTATTTATAGATAAAATAAAATCTTCTATTTTCTCCACGACAGCGTCACCATTGTCACTGACAGACATCGTCTTCTTGGCTCATATTATACTTTCTCCTCGCGCTGTGACCTCATTGCCCCTACAGACTAACCCTCCTGTGCGGAGACAGTGATATTGGGGGCATGATGACTATATCACTGATTCATCTGACCGGGTGATCTGTGATAATTAACCCCTTATGTACATTCCTGCGGTTTAATGGTAAACCTATCTAGATACTGGAGCTGAGGGATATATCGCTTGTGATGTCACATCTGTTAATTAACCCCTGAATAATGGGAGCATGAAGTCAGTGACCAAGTGATGCTCATATATGTGTTTCATACGTATCCTCCTTCTCCTTCTTTATTACCTGCAGAACATGAATGGAGGCAGATGCTGAATTCTGTAGGTTCTGTATCCAGCTCACTTATACTGCCTCAGATGGATCTGGATAGATTGGAGGCTTGGGCAGAGAAGTGGCGAATGAGGTTTACCACATTGCCCGGTGAATTCAGTTTAGAATACTAACCACTACATATAAGGCCGTCCACAATCTGTCCCCTCCTTACATCTCTCACCTGCTATTCCAATACATCTCCACACGTAAAGACAAAAAGAATAGGAGTACTCCCCCCTTACCAGCTCCAACAGTCCAGGGTGAAATCAACGTTTCTTTACAGCGGCGTGTCACGGTGAGTTGGTCCTTAAATATTGTATAAAAAACCCAGCACTGCCGCTCTTCAAACCGGATACTTTATTTTGCAATACACGTGTTTCTATCTGAATTTATATTGCTAAATAAAGTGTCTGGTTTGAGAACGGCAGTGTTGGATTTTTTGGATCTTCACATGTAATCCCCGATCCTCACAAGACCTCCTTCTTTCTTCTCCTCTTGTCTGTTCTTCACACAATCGTCTACAAGATTTCTCACCTGCATCCCCCATACTCTGGAACTCTCTACCCCAGTACATCAGACCCTCCCCAAACATCCAAACCTTTAAAAGTTACCTGAAAACCACCTCTTCAGGAAAGCCTACCACCTACAATGAGCACGCTGCCACCACACAGCCAGATGAGCAGCTTTACCCTCACCTACTGTGTCCTTCCCTTGTAGATTGTAAGCTCTTGTGGTCAGGGTCCTCTCTCCTCTGTACCAGCGTGTTACTAGCTTCATGTTTATGGTATTTGTATTTTTTATATTATGTATGTGTAACCCCCTCTTCATGTGCAGCTCCATGGAATTAATGGCGCAGAAAAAAGTATATGTTCTTGTGCACTGACGTGGAAAGGACTTAGGAAGTTGAGTTACTGTAGAAACCAGTGTCATCTGCTGCCAAGGCCGATAAGATAATGGGTTGCATCAAAAGGGACATAGATGCAGGGGGGCACCCTCCCAGCAGTTTTTTTAAGTTTTTTTTTTACTACCGGGCATTTTCTTTCCATAGTGAAGCAGGGAGCCATCCGCTCCCTGCTTCACTCTTCTGCTGAGATCCGGACTGTCCCCTTACCCCCAGACTGAACATTGCACTGCTGGCTGTGGGAGGAGCGCCGAGAACCCAGGAATTGGTCTCCTGCACAGCCAGCAGCACGATGTGTGCGGGAGCGCGTCGTCAGGGAAGCAGGTAAGTATTTGTGTTTTTTTTTCTTTTTTGTATGTAGATAGGGCACTGGGGGCCACAACAATGTGAGGCGGCATGAAAGTGGGCATAACTTCAATGAGGGGGTACAAACTGGGCATACTTAATGTGAGTGGGCACAAAGATGGGCTTAACTACTGTGAGGGGTACAGAGGTGGGCATAATTACTGTGAGGGGGCACAAAGATGGGCCTAACTACTGTGATGGGCACAAAGGTGGACATAACTACTATGGCAGGCATAAAAGTGGGCATAACTACAGTGAGTGACCACAAGGAGGACATAACTACTGTGAGGGGGCACAAAGTTGTGCATAACTACTGTGAAGGGACACAAAGGTGGGCATAACTACAGGGAGGGGCCACAAGGTGGACAAAAGTATTGTGAAGGGGCCACAATGTGGGCATAACTACTGTGAAGGGGTACAATGTGGGCATAACTACTGTGACGGCCATAACTATAGTGAGGGGCCACAAGGAGGATATAACTTGTGAAAGGGCCACAGTGTGGGCATTACTACTGTGAGGGGGCACAATGTGGGCATTTATACTGTAAAGGAGGCAAAATGTGGGCATAATTACTGTGAGGGGGCACAATATGGGCATTAGTACTATGTGGCAGCCCTAGATGACCCTGTTATACATTGGGATGGATTGGTCTTACAGGGCAGCACAGCGCCCCCTCTTAGGTATTTACCATCCCTTCCCTATGCGATTATTCTTTTTTTCTCTATCACCACAGGGACCTTGTTTCGGATGTAGCGGACATCATGCCGACATGCCAGCGACACCCCGGATGAGGTAGGAACAGTTGGGTCTTTTGTTTATTGCAAGGAGTATTGGTACTGCTGTGTACCCTATGATAGATTTTATTAGGTAAGTGGGGTACTGGGTGAGTATAGTTTTACATTGGGTGGAGTAAGAGGAGTGACTTAGTGTAAAAAAATGGTTGGGTGGTTGGCGGTAGAGGTTGGCACAAATCTTATTCCTAGCCCCAGGTACAGGAAAGCCTAGCTACACCTCTGAGTCCTATCACTTTACAAATCACTAGTCAAACCACACGTGGAGCACTGTGTACAGTTCTGGGCTCCTGTGAATAAGACAGACATAGCAGAGCTAGAGGGGGTTCAGAGAAGGGCAACTGAAGAAATAACTGGAATGGGAGGACTAAAGGGAAAGATTATCACAATTAGGGTCATTCACTTTAGAAAAAGATGACTGAGGGGAGATCTAATTACTATGTACAAATACACTACTCACAAAACGTTAGGGATATTTGGCTTGTGGGTGAAATTTGGGTTCAATGTTTCAGTACTTTTTGCACAACTTGCTGTTCTCTAACAAGGAGCTTAATGGCAAAATTCACAACAGGTGTTTGATCCATGAATCACCCAATAAATTTCCTGGTTCAATTAGAACGCCATAAGCAACGGGCCACGAGTGCAGGATCTGCTCCCCTGTATATATATGCACAACTGCATTTTTGGGTTGAGCACATCCTGCTTCATGCCACCTTTCTGTTGGTTTGTGTATATATAATTTTTTGGAGGTGTATAAACTCCCATGTAAATGTAGCCTGTTTTCCATCCACAGACTAAATTTAGGTGCACCTGTGAGGCCCAGGCCATATCAGCCAGTCTTGGGTGGGGCTCACAGCCCTCACCCCCTCCCATTGCAGGCATGGTCACATGCTGGAGGTAACTGAGGAGTCTGCTGTGAGTCGGCCTAATACATTGCTGTAATTTTGCCCACTGGCCCCTGGTATTGCCCATATGGCACAGGTAGGTGAGTGTTAGGTTCCGAGCTACTTGAGAGACCTTGGCGCGGTGCTCGGGCTTAAGACATGTCCTCCACTGTAGGACATGTTGACTAACCTCTAAATTTTAACATCAGTTTGAGGGCTTAGTAAGACCGCAGTGTGCACCTGTCTTGTCATTTGTTATTGCTATATTGTTCAATTAGAACTGGCTTTTAAACAGTTCTCCTCATCATGCTGAATGTAAAGTAGAGGGAAGTAAACTTGCGGCACTCACCAGGCACGATAAAACTCAATCCTTTATTTCTTTGTAGTAAAAAAGTTACATCACTTGAGGGATATGGGGCGGACAACAAATCACTGCCGGTCAGCGATGTAACTTTTTTACTACAAAGAAATAAAGGATTGAGTTTTATCGTGCCTGGTGAGTGCCGCGAGTTTACTTCCTTCTACTTCACATTCATCATTGTACCTGTCTGCAGTTGTTTGTACTTTGCTGAGCACCGCCGCTCTGTCACCCGGGACTGGGTCTACGTATATGCGCGAATGCATGGATTTTTGAGGTCTAAGTGGAGGAGCGAAGGCTGTGCCACCGTGACTTTTCTCTTTTATTGATTTTGGATAAACATGACCTCCTCATCGTGCTGTTCACATTTTGACATCATGAGACCAAGACGACACCTAACAATTGATGAACAGTACCTCGCTGTTGGGAGTCTTCAAGCAGGATGTTCTCAGATGGAAGTGGCCACTGAGCTTAGAGTGTCACAGAGTGTAATCAGCAGGTTGTATCAGAGATACAGAGAGACTGGAGGAGTCACAGAAAGGCATAGAAGTGGACGTCCTTTGGCCACATCCCCCATCTATGACCGCTTGATTGTGAACAATGCCCTGTGGAACCAGATGATGAATGCCACACAACTCCATGCACATTTAAGGGAGGTGAGAGGCACCCAAGTGTCATGTCAGACCATTTGAAACCATTTACATAATGGTCTGCATGCTAGACGACCTGCAGGGGTACCTGACCACACAACCAGGCACAGAAATCATGGTCTTGCGTGGGCCAGGGAGCATCTACACTGGACTATGGACCAGTGAGCCTCAGTGCTGTTCACTGATGAAAGTGGATTCACTCTGAGCAGAGATGATGGCTGCCAACGATGTTGGAAATTTCAAGGAGAGCGCTATGCATCAGCCTAGAAGAGTCTTTGATGGTCGTGGTGCTACAGTGTGGGCAGGTATGTCTAGTTAATACAGAACTGCCCTACACTTTGCGAAAGGTACAGTGAAAAGCCCATACTACTTTAATAGCATCATTATTCCAGTCATTGTGCCTCTGCATGAACAACACAAGCCTAATTTCATCTTCATGGACAACAATGCACCAGCTCATCAAGGTCGCATCATTTGGGAGACTGGGGGACCTCAAATAGAGTGGCCTGCACTTTCTCCAGACCTGAATCCCATTGAAAACCTATGGAATCAGCTGAAATGCCATGTAAAGGCTCATAACTCTGTAATCCAGAACCTCAATGACCTGAGGGCCACCCTTTCAAGAAGAGTGGGATGCCATGCCTTAGCAGAAAATAAGTCAACTCGTGAACAGCAGGAGACTTTCTTGTCAAGCTGTAATTGATGCACAAGGCCACATGACAAGTTGTTGAGACATTGACATTTTTTGTTGGGGGAAATAACCATTGTATGCTTCTACTTAAATGTCCTACCTTCATGATATAATATCACTACATAGTTACATAGTTAATATGGTTGTACAAAGACATACGTCCATTAAGTTCAACCAAGGTATAGGTATCACGACCGGCGTACCGATCACAGACGTGTGACGCAAAAGGAGGAAAAAGGGAAAGCCCTGTTCAAGGGAGAGGGAAAGGTGGTGACCCCTAACTCACCTAGAAGCTGGCACCTGACTGCCCTGACGTCCCTAAATGGGTTATTCACCCGTATGCCGATCACGTGCCTAAACCCTGGCTTTCCTTAAGCTGAGCCCTAAGTAGTGAATAGGGCGGTGGGAGCACTAGTCCTCACCACTAACACTAAAGGAAAATACCAGGGAGAGGACAGACAATACAGACAAAACATGTAAGCCCAGGTGGGCGACAACAGCGGACAACAAAAGCCCAACAGGGATCCGGAGGGTAACGCTCTGGTGCGACAACCAGGAACAACAGCTACACAGCTCCAGTGGGTCAGTATAGAAGTCCAGGCAGGAAGCTCTATATCTGGCAACCAGGGAAGGGGGAATATAAGGAGGTTGGGAGTGACGGACAAGAAACAGCTGAGGAGAAGCTACGGATCCCTGAGTGAGACAAAAAGGATTGCAAGGCAAACACAGAAAGCTACTATTAAGTAACTGCACGATCTTTAGACATAGAGCGCGCAGCCACCCGCTGAGACTTCCTGACCCCGGGTATAACGGAGTCAGACGTTGCTCCTGACACCCTCGTGACAATAGGTTGGGACGCGAATCCCAGAAGGTAAGACTCAGATTTCTACACGTTTTCAAAAGCATTAATGTCATTTACTTTCAAGAATTCATCTAAACCCTTTTTAAAACCGTTCACTGTTCCTGCTGTGACCACGTCCTGTGGAAGCCTTTTCCACAGATTCACAGTTCTTACAGTAAAGAAGCTTTGATGCTTCTGGAGACTGAACTTTTTCTTCTCCAGTCGGAGGCAGCGCTCCTTGTCTTTTGAGGGCAGTTTAGATGGAACAGTTTTTCACCATATTTTTTGTATGGCCCATTCATAAATTTGTACAGGTTAATTATATCCCCCCTTAGACGTCTCTTCTCAAGACTAAATAAATGTAATTATTTTAATCTTTCTTTATAACTAAGACCCTCCATGCCCATTATCAGTTTAGTCGCTCTCGTCTGTACTTTTTCCAGCTACAGAGCATCCTTTCTATGGTATGGATCCCAGAACTGAACTGCATATTCCAGATGAGGCCGCACCAACGCTTTGTAAAGTGGTAATTAGTGTTGATCGAGGACCCAAGTGCTCGGGTGCTCTACAGCATTAAACCAGGCACCCCCTGCTCTGAAGAGGGGAGGGTGCCTGGTTCATAGGAAAGTTCAGAAATTGATGGAAACACCACCAAAATGGTTCGGAAACAGCATGGGGAGGATGTCTGGATGCATCTTGGACTCCCAGGTCGCTCCTGGGGACGATGTTGTCCGAGTAGTCCGACACTTTTACAGACTGACAATAATACACACGAAACCGAAGATAAAATCGATCTTAGAGGAAAAATTGTTAGGAAACATTCTTTCCTGTATAGTTACTTGTATATAAAGTGCAAGTGCTGCCAAAAATAACAAGGAAGAGGCACTCCGATACAACCTGTATATCACATAAAGGAGGGCCTCATTCACATTGTGGTAAAATTGTTTATGTAGTGGGACTCCTACACTAATAAAGCCTATGCACTAAGTGAAAGGGCTGACAAAAATTACAAGGAATCGGCAGGCCAATACACCCATTGTTACACATAAAGGAGGGGATCATATACACCCTTGAAAAATTATGATTGGTGGCCTGCTGGTGACCCTCAAAAACATTTGGAGCAAGGGCCTGCTGATCTGACCATCTAAAACATTAGGGGCGAGGGCCTGTTGCCGCTTTGTTGATTCTACTGAGCTGACCCTCTAAAACATTATGGTTGAGGGCCTGCTGCTGAGCTGACCATTAAAAAAATTATGGTAGAGTGCTTGCTGCTAAGCTGACCATCGAAAAAATTATGGTTGAGGGCCTGCTGCTGAGCTGACCCTATAAAACAATATGGTTAAGGGCCTGTAAAACATTATATGCGAGGGCCTGTGGGTGAGCTGACCCTGTAAAACATTATACGCGAGGGCCTGCAGGTGAGCTGACCATCGAAAACATTATGGGCGAGGGCCTGCTGCCGCTTTGTTGACTCTAGATAACTTCTGGCTGATCGCACGTCCCCTTGACGTTGACGATCCATTTGGATTTCTTCCCTATCAACTTTTGATGGTACTTTCTGCGACTACCATGGTATACCATGGGTAACGGGGAATCACCGTTTGATTCCGGAGAGGGAGACTGAGAAACAACTACCACATCCAAGGAAGGCAGCAGGCGCGCCAATTACCTACTCCCGATTCGGGGAGGTAGTGACGATAAATAACAATACAGGACTCTTAAAAGGCCCTGTTATTGGAATAAGTACCCTATTAAATCCTTTAATTGCGTTGGTCAGGGCACGTGTGATGTTACAGGACAGTTGTTGGTGTACGGCGGACACGACACACGGTGAAAAATAGTGGAGGCGGGACGGCTGCCGAAATCAGGCTGCGGAAGGCTGCAGAACCAGATGATGAATGCTACATAACTCCAGACACATTTAAGGGAGGTGAGAGGCACCCGTGTCAGGTCAGACCATTAAAAGCCATTTATATCAACGTGGTCTGCGTGCTAAATGACCTGCAAGGGTACCTGACCACACCACCAGGCACACACATCATTGTCTTGCATGAGCCAGGGAGCACCTACGCTGGAAGAAGGACCAGTGGGCCTCAGTGCTGTTCAATGATGAAAGTCAATTCACGATGCACAGAAATTATGACCGTCAACGATGTTATAGACATCAAGGAGAGCGCTCTGCATCATGCCCGAGCTTTTGGTGGAGCTTTTGGTGGTGGTGATGTTACAGTGTGGGCCGGTGTGTCTAGTCAATAGAGAACTGCCCTACACTTTGTGAATGCTCCAGTGACAAGCCCATTCTACTTGAATAACATAATTAATCCAGTAATTGTGCCTCTGCATGAACACCACAGGCCTAATTTTACCTTCATGGATGACAATGCTCCAGCTTATCGAGGTTGCATCATTGGGGAATGGTTGCTGGGATCTTAAATGGAGTGGCCTGAATTTTTTATTTCAGACCTAAATCCAATTAAAAACATATGGGATCAGCTGAATCACCATGTAGAGGCTCTTAACTCTGTACCTCAGAACTTGACCTGAGGGCAGCCCTTCAAGAAGAATGTGATGCCGTGCTTTAACAGAAAATAAGTCTACTTGAGAACAGCACGAGATGTTTTTGTCAAGCTGAAATTGATGCTGATGGCCACATGACAAGTTATTGAGACATTAATATTTTTTGTGGGGGTATACCCACAACTGTTTGGGTAAATCACCATTGCATGCTTCTAGAGTTGTTTCGGTACCAAAATTTTGATTCGGTATCGATACCATAAAAAAGTATTGCGATACTCGATACCATTCGATACCACGCGAAAAAAATAAAAATGACAAAAAAATCCGCGTGCATTCCACATTTTATGGAACCGCCGGCTCATAATACAACAGTCCTATCCTACTTTTTTGTGGGGACAAGGTGACTAAAAGAAAATGGCGAATCGTGCATTTTTTCTTTTATTATTTTTTCTTTTACGGCATTCACTGCATAAAAGTGGATTTTTTAATAGTTTGGACTTTTGAGATGCGGCGATATGTAATATTTTATTTATTTATTGTTTATATATTTTATATGTAAAATTGGGAAAGGGGGTGATTTATACTTAATATTTTGGTGTACTTTGTTAACTTTTTTTTTTCTTTTACAGTTTATTTATTAACGTAGGGGCTAGAACCTGGGATCATTTTCATCCTATTCACCCTGATACAGCTCTATCAGGGCGAATAGGATCTTACACTCTCCCTGCTGCCCTGTGCACACAGCAGCAGGGAGCTGACCATGGCAGCCAGGACTTCAGTAGCGTCCTGGTTGCCACGGTAACCGATCGGAGCCCCAACATTATACTGCTGGGGCTCTGATCACTGCCACTGCCACCAATGAGGAGGAGGTGAGGGGACCCTGTGGCCACTGCCAACAATGATTTTATAACTGGGGGGGGGGGGAGGAACGGGGGAATGGGGAGGGTGCACTGGCCACCAATAATGTATTTTAATACTGGTGACAGGGGGCACACTGCCCACTAATGTTTTAATACTGGGGACAAGGGGGGCCACACTGGCAACCAATGCTTTAATACTGGGGGGCAGAGCACTGGCCACCAATGCCTAGTAACATTTCATATATAAATGCAGGCAGAAGACACATGCTGCCGGCACCTGCCTGTGACAGAGCGCTGAGATCTGCAGCAATTAACATCGCAGCGCTCTGTCACAGGCAGGTGTCGGGAGCATGTGTCTTCTGCCTGCATTTATTTATGAAACGTTACTAGGCATTGGTGGCCAGTGCGTCCGCCCCTCCTCCCGCCCCTCTCCCTCTATTGATTGCAGTGGCAGCACAGGGAGAGGGAGAGACTGCCTCCTTCTCCCCGTGCTGCCGAGGAGAACATGGCCGCGCTGAGAGTGGCGCAGCTACGTTCTCTGATACTGGGCTGTGCGGCAGCGCAGCCCAGTATCGATAAAATACTAGTCCTGGTATCGAGCTCGATACCAGAGAAAAGTATCGATTGGGTATCGAAAGTTCGATACCCGAAACAACCCTACATGCTTCTACTTAAGGCCTCTTTCACACGAGCGTGTCCGGATGCGTTGCGGAGGCATTCAGTTTTGCCTGCGATTGCGTTTAGTTGTTCAGTTTTTTCCACGCGGGTACAATGCGTTTTGATGCGTTTTTTACTCGCGTGATAAAAAACTAAAGGTTTACAAACAACATCTCCTAGCAACCATCAGTGAAAAACGCATCGCACCCGCACTTGCTTGCGGATGCAATGCGTTTTTCACGCAGCTTCACTCCCTTCTAAGGGGCCAGAGCTGCGTGAAAAACGCAGAATATAGAACATGCTACGATTTTCACGCAACGCAGAAGTGATGCGTGAAATACAACGCTCATGTACACAGACCCATTAAAATGAATGGGTCAGGATTCCGTGCAGGTGGTATGCGTTCACGTCACGCATTGCACCCGCATGGAAAACTCGCTTGTGTGAAAGGGGCCTAAATGTCCTACTTTCATGATATATCACTGTAGCGTGAACTTTTCCATAAATTTCACCTGAAATATCCCTAATTTTTTGTGAATAGTTACCTTGCGCAGCAGAGTTGCCCTTGAGGTGATCATTATTTTTGGTAGGAAAAATTATTCTTTTAGCGAATAAATTAGCCTGCTCCAGTATTAGGATGTCACATCACATGTCCAATCACATGGTCCGTCACGGACCATGTAATTGGACCATGTGATGTGATGTCATCACAGGTCCTTTAGACTGCAGCTAAAGCTTGAAGAGAGAAGGTAAGTTAAGTTTTTTATTTTTAACCCCTTAATACTCATTTTACAAAGCATTCTTTATTAAGAATGCTATTATTTTCCCTTATAACCATGTTATAAGGGAAAATAATAAAGATCTTGTCCCGTCGCTTAGCAACCATGCGGGAAAATCTCACTGCATCCGCACTTGCTTGCGGATGCTTGCGATTTTCCCGCAGCCCCATTCACTTCTATGGGGTCTGCGTTGCATGAAAAAGCAAAATATAGAGCATGCTGCGATTTTCACGCAACGCAGAAGTGATGTGTGAAAATCAACGCTCATGTGCATAGCCCCATAGAAATTAATGGGTCCGGATTCAGTGCGGGTGCAATGCGTCCACCTCACGCATTGCACCCGCACGGAAAACTCGCCTGTGTGAAAGGGGCCTTATAGTCAATAGGGACGGAGTGGCAGTCCGGCGACACACTTGAACTAGCGGCAGGATGGATCCAACAGCTTCCAAATAAAAATGCCTCATCTGGGATCAACTTCTTTTACCTGCTTAATTGATGGATCAATGGGAGTGCAGTCCATTAAATAGCTTTTGAGATAATTGTCCAATTACCTTTAGTCTCTTGAAAAAGAGGGGGCTACATATTAAATATCTGTAATTCAAAAACTCTTCCTCCAATTAGGATTTGAATCCCTCAAACTAAAGCTGAGAGTCTGCACTTTAAGCTCATATTGATTATACAATTGACTCTTGAATACATTTTTATAAACAGCTAAAATGCCGAAACTTGTGTCACTGTCCAAATATTTCTGGACCTAACTGTATATCTGTCTTCTTCACAGGAGCCCAGAACTGTACACAGTCCTCCATGTGTGGTCTGACTAGTGATATGTAAAGTGACAGGACTATGCTCTCATCACCTCCATCTATGCCCCCTTTGATGCACCCGGTATCTTATTGGCCTTGGCAGCAGCTGCCTGACACTGGTTTCTACAGTTAAGTTTACTGTCAACTAAAATCCCTAAGTCCTTTTCCATGTTAGTGTTACGAACGGATATTTTTTCCGCATCTGATCCGTATCAGTGTTATTTATTAGAAAGAGTCATTGTGGCGTTTTGAAATGTCAGCCTTATACAATCACGCATCTGTGAGGTGACTTGTTGAATGAGACAGTCTCCACTTACAGTTTATGCATCAGACACCCAGGAGTTAATCAAGTAGTCTTTTAATCCGGAGATTGTATTACAAGATATGCAGGGAATCCAGATGGTAAAAGAATTATGCCTCTATATATTCTCCTTGACAAGAAAATGAAATACTACTAATATTCTCCTCAGATTCTCCTCAGAATTACAGCACACACAAACAGCAATGCATGACTGGGTAAACAGGAAGTGGCTAGACTGAACCAAGTAGAAGCTGAAACAGAGGGGGAAGGAAAGAGAGGAGCATACCAATACACAATGCAAGATACTGAAACAGAAAGCTCCCCGTCTGTTATCGGTAGATACCACTATGTTTATGCATACAATGGAATGGTATAAATAACAATGAATAATGTCCATAAACCTGAAAAGGAAACATGCAATGAACATTTATTCAAACCAAAAAAGGATATGTCTTCAGTTCAGACCATAGAGCTGGTAATGGAAACAGTCCTAGAAGATGATGAGCATCTTTGGTAGAAGGAATCTCAACATAGATGTTCTTTCCATCCGAATTGGAAACGACTTTAGTAATAAGTCCAGTAGGCCAGTCGAGACGATCAACTTGTTTGTCTCTTAACAGAACAAAATCTTCTTCCTTTATATTAGGCCTTGGTTCTTGCCACCTTCTGCGTTCTTGCTAGAGGCAGAGGTACTTTCTTATCCACCTTTTCCAGAACTGACTGGCGAGATGTTGTACCTGCTTCCACCAAAACTTATAAAGGTTGTGCTCTTTAAAAACGCCAGATGGCACAGGAATATTTCCTATATTTTCTGGTTTATTCTTGAGTGATCTTATATGCACCCCAGATGTGGATTTCTTCTTTTTTATTATAGGAGATTTGTCACACTTATTAAGGGTTGGAAGAGAGAGTTTCTTATCTCCTTTGATGGGCTTTAAGGTGAAACCATTAGCTCTTCTTCCTGAGGTTGTCACAAGACCAGAGCATGTTCCTAGGGGGTAGGGTGTAGTCTCTCCCTCTATCCTGAACAGATCAAAGAACTTAGGGCTAGCTAGGGAATGATTACTTTGGTCATCTAGAATAGCATACATTCTTATGGTCTTCTCTGGTTGTGCAGTAGGAAACACATCCACGAGGCAAATCTTAGAACAAGACTTACTGCACACAAGTCCTTCTCTACATACCTTTGTGCATCTGGACGTGACGGTTGTGGTTGGTCGGTTGGCACTCTCCCCGCCTTGATCGAAATGGGGCTTGTGCAAGCTAACTGGTTCTAGGTTCCGCCTGATTGGTCCCGGGTGAACAGCGGACACATGTACATCACTATTACATTCAGAACACTTGACTGGAACCTTACAGTCTCTGGCGAAATGCTCAATGGATGCACAGCATCTGAAGCAGATATTATGACTCCTTAGGAACTCCTTACGTTTCTCAAAGGGCTTTGCTATGAAGACACGGCATTTCCTTAAAGGATGTGGTTTATCATGGATAGTGCAATGATGATCGGGTTCCTTAGGGCTTTCATTTCCATTGTTAGTAGTGGGCACAACCCCTGTCTTTTTTACTGAAATTAGACCTGTAGAGCCCCCCTGTCTGGGACTGAAAGTCTTGTGCCTCTGTTTAGTAGAGCCAAAGTTCCCAAGGTGTTGAAGCTCGGATCGTTTTTAGCTCTAGCTAAGTCCTTAATGAACTTATAGAAGAATGAAAATGGTGGAAAGGAAACACGATGTTGCTCCTTGTATTTTGAACCTGTTGTTGCCCATTGGTCTTGAATATTGAGGGGTAATTTCTCCACAATCAGACCCACATCATGGGAGGTATAAAGAAAGCTGAGACCTGGTAGCTGCGGGTCTCCCTTGATGATTTCAAACTCAAGAAGAAGGTCGCTTAATTCCTGGAACCCTTGGCGGTCTGTATTGGATAATCCAGGAAAGTCGTATAGTCGTTTAAATAAGGCACGTTCAACTACTTCCGAGCCGCCGTATGTCTGCTCTAATCTTTCCCATGCGAGACGAAGGCCTTTGACTGGTTCGTAGATATGAACGGTTTTGAGTCTCTTAACACAGTTTGACGACCATGGATCTAGCCATCTTGAAGGTGGCCTTCCAACTTTTATAATTCTCTGGGCGATCATCAAGGTTTGTAAGGCTAGTACTGATGAGGTCCCTAAGGGTGAAGTACTTAGCGATTTCTGATGCGTCATTTCTTTCTTGCATCATGGAGACGGGAACTTCTCCCTCTCTGGTGTTGTTGGCACCATCTGATACCCTATATTTGGGGTTTGGAAGATGGAATGGAGTGGCAGCTGGGTTAAGCGTAAATGAAGGCTTCACATCTGGTAATGTTGGCGCCAGCATTCTGGTCGCTATGCTACTAGTCTCAGGAAGTTTTAAAGTGATTTGATGATTTTGAAGCGGCTTGGTCTCTAATGGCAACTGAAATACTGTGTAAGGTGCCATAGGTTTGAAAGGGAATGAAATGTCCACTGGACTGGGCTCAACTGTATAGTTATCAGCTGCCTCTTTTCCTACTCGCATAAGTTCAGCAGGCTGGCGTGCAGAGGCCAAATCTTCTGGTGCAAATGCATTGACATTGCTTTGGTCTAGGACGAATTGCAGGGTACGCCCTTCTGAGTTATTAGATATCTTGGACATAGGATGATAAGCTTCTTCTTCTTCAGCAGCTTCTTCAAGAACTCTGAGTTCAGCCATGGCTGCTGCTTCTTCCCTTTCCTTCTGAAGGACCTCCAACTTAGCTTCGGCCTTGGCTTTGGTCGCTTGCGCCTGAGCCTGTATAGCTGCTTGATTAGCTTGGGATAGGGCTTGTGTCTCTGCGACTTGTGCCTTAATGGCTGCTTCCTTTTTAATGCAGTGAGCTTGTACCTTCGCTGCTAACGCTTTTGCGCGTGCCAACACCAATGAGGTACTCAGCGAAGAGTGCTGTGAGCCAGACCTTAGCGATGAGGACTGAGCAATAGATTTTGAGGAACGGGATGAAGCCTTGGAGTGCCTTGAAAGGTTAGAATGGTGGGACGCAGTTTCATATTGTTGTGATATCTTGTCCTCTAGCATTGACTTGACTGCCATAAATCTGCTAGATCTTTCATCATTAAGTGCAGTGTGGGTCTTTAATTCTAGGATGAATTCCTTTGAGTTGAGAATTGATAACAGAGAAGAATATTTTTCAGACAGTCTTTTATAACCTTCATAGGCCTTATTCAATTTTGTACACATGGCCTTTAATTGATCTTCATTATAGCCTGATCCATGTGCTGCATCCATACATTGTTCAGTCTTTTCCCACAAACTGGACAAATTATCACATATCTCAATTTTGTCGGTTAAGAGGGCCTCTTTCATTATTAATTAGGGCTTAGAAATCCTTCTAGCTGTGTCCTGCATTTCCATCTGTAACACAACAGCGACCTCTAGTGGTGGTTCAGTCTTTTAATAGCCCACAGCAGGCAGACAATATTTACCTCAGAAAACAGGCTGAATACAGTCCCTAGTCTGTATGAAACTGAAATTGCTAGAAGCTTCTGCAATCCAAGTGAATGCAGTACTGGGCAGTATAAGATATTACCTTACTACTGTAGCATAACAGAGACAAATGATGATGGCTTATTACTTGGAGAAGGAGAATATTCTTTTCTTAGCGGGAGAAGGAGAGTACTAAGACAATTCTTTTACTGTGGGTGTTTTGAAATGTCAGCCTTATACAATCTGTGAGGTGACTTGTTGAATCAGACATTCTCCACTTACAGTTTACGCATCAGACACCCAGGAGTTAATCAAGTAGTCTTTTAATCCGGAGATTGTATTACAAGATATGCAGGGAATCCAGATGGTAAAAGAATTATGCCTCTAAAAATCTCCTTGATGAGATACTACACAGATTCTCCTCAGAATTACAGCACACACAAACAGCAATGCATGACAGGGAAAACAGGAAGTGACTAGACTGAACCAAGTAGAAGCTGAAACAGAGGGGGGAGGAAGAGAGGAGCATACCAATACACAATGCAAGATACTGAAACAGAACAGTCATTAATTCCATGGCGCTGCACATCAAGAGAGTGAGTTACACATACATAATATAAAAAATACAAATACCATAAACATGAAGCAACAAGCCGGTACAGAGGGGAGAGGACCCTGACCACAAGATCTTACAATCTACAATGGAAGGACACAGTAGTTGAGGGTAAATGCTTCTGGGGCTGCTGGGTGAAATTATGGGTATGTCCATGTTCAGCTCTGAACCCGGACAACTCCTTTAAGATCCCTTTGATGAGTAACCCGCACCTGTCGTCGGATGTTTTTTTGGCTATGTCTAAGTTGGCCTTTCTATTTTTGAGGCTGATCAATGGTTTGCACCTTGTGGTGAACCCTCTGGATTTACTCTCAAGAAGTCTTCTGTGTATGGTAGACTTAGATACTGATAACCTACTTCTTGAAGAGTGCTCTTGACTTGGGTGGATGTTGTGAATTTTTCCTTCACCATAGAAATATCACTGTCTCCGCACAGGAGGGTTAGTCTGTAGGAGCAATGACGGTCACAGCGCGAGGAGAAAGCATAATATGAGCCAAGAAGACGACGTCTGTCAGTGACAATGGTGACGCTGTCGTGGAGCAAATAGAAGAGTTTATTTTATCTGTAAATACTGTTTAGATGAAGATTAAATATTAATATGTCCACAGACATTATAAAACTATTCCATGGAGCGTCGTTACTTCTCCCCCATGTCACTCTGGACTCTCCCGCAGTGTGGGTGGAGGTGTGAATACCGTGATAAGAAGCAAGGTTCATGGAGAAATCTTCATCTTTCCTGCTCTGGAAGTAAACAAGGCTCTTCTTCTCTTCCGAGAAATATAATGTAGTTGTTTGGCTGATCCAGGATAATTCCACCCAAAAAATAAATATTCTTATTGGCTTTTAAGCTGGAGATGCACGGTGACATCAGATGATATGTTGCTTTGTGACACTACATATAATGATTGTCAATGGGTTCACAATGCGGCACACAATACGACCGTAAAAAAATTCCAACACTTGGATTTTTGGACTTTCCTAGGATAGAACATAATGCAAGTTGGCTTGTGTAGTTTGGCAGATATTTTTATTTCCAAATCTCAGCTAAGATAGCTGCATTACAGCAAGAATAAGATGGGTTTAAAAAACTTCTCTTTTGCTCTTATCGCATTTCCCATGTCTAAAAAAACTATATAGTTTCTTCCAATCTTCTGGGGGTTTAGACTTTTAGTTCCTTTTCACAATGCATTTTCAACATATAAAATATCAACATGACTTCTCTCCTGTATGAATTCTCTTATGTCTAACAAAACTCGATTTATCTGTAAAACATTTTCCACATTCTGAACATGAATATGGCTTCTCTCCTGTGTGAATTCTCTCATGTCTAACAAAACTGGATTTATCTGTAAAACATTTCCCACATTCTAAACATGAATATGGCTTTTCTCCTGTGTGACTTCTCTGATGAATGTTAAGTTTGGCTTTAGTAGTAAAACATTTCTCACACTCTGAACATGGATATGGCTTCTCTCCTGTGTGAATTTTCTCATGTTTAACAAGACTTGATTTATCTTTAAAACATTTCTCACATTCTGAACATGAATATGGCTTTGCACCTGTGTGAATTCTGTCATGTACAACAAGACTTGATTTATCTGTAAAACATTTTCCACATTCTGAACAAGAATATGGCTTTGTATCTGTGTGACTTTTTTTATGTCTAACAACATATGATTTATCTGTAAAACATTTTCCACATTCTGAACATGAATATGGCTTCTCTCCTGTGTGACTTCTCTCATGTATAACAAGATGGAATTTACTTGTATAACATTTCCCACATTCTGAACATGAATATGGCTTCTCTCCTGTATGACATTTCTTATGTCTAACAAGACTGGATTTATCTGTAAAACATTTTCCACATTCTAAACATGAATAAGGAATCTCCCCTGTGTGAATTCTCTCATGTTTAACAAGATCTGATTTATATGTAAAACAGTTCTCACATTCTGAACATGAATATGGTTTCTCTCCTGTGTGACTTCTCCTATGTATAACAAGACTGGATTTATCTGTATAACATTTTCCACATTCTGAACATGAATATGGCTTCTCTCCTGTGTGAATGTTATTATGTCTAAGGAGACTGGATTTATCTGTAAAACATTTCCCACATACTGAACATGAATATGGCTTCTCTCCTGTGTGAATTCTCTCATGTGTAACAAGATGTGATCTCTTTGTAAAACATTTCCCACATTCTGAACATGAATATAGATTTTCTCCTGTGTGAATTCTCTGATGTTTAACAAGATCTGACTTATATGTAAAACAGTTTCCACATTCTGAACATGAATATAGCTTCTCTCCTGTGTGAATTTTCTTATGTCTAACAAGACCAAATTTTTCTGTATAACATTTCCCACATTCTGAACATGAATATGGCTTCTCACCTGTGTGAATTTTCCTATGTCTAAGAAGACCGGATTTTTCTGCATAACCTTTCCCACATTCTGAACATGAATATGGCTTTTCCCCTGTGTGAATTTTCCTGTGTCTAACGAAACTGGATTGATCTGTAAAACATTTTCCACATTCTGAACATGAATATGGCTTTTCTCCTGTGTGAATTCTCTCATGTATAACAAGATATGATTTTTTTGTAAAACATTTCCCACATTCTGAACATGAATACGGCTTCTCTCCTGTGTGAATTATCTCATGTTTAACAAAATCTGATTCACTTGTAAAGCATTTCCCACATTCTAAACAGCAGTATGACTGCTCTGCTGTGTAAATTCTTCTTTGTGCAGAAAGTCTTGAATTTTCTTTAGAATTTTTACCGCCCTGAAACCTTTTATCCCGTTTCTGACCTGTATTTGTGGTAACCACCTGTGATTGGTCAGGAGAAGGTTCCTCTTGATGAGGGGAATTATATAATAGATCTGTACTATGAAGTCCTGGGTGTATATTAAGTGTAATGAGGTTTTCTCCTGAGGAGCGCTGCGTGATATCTTCATCTTCTTTATAATTTAGTGATAATATAGCTTTGCCTCTAACATTTTTAATGAAATTCTCTGTGAAAATAAAAATTGGAATTTGTGATTATTTTTCAAACTACGCAGTGGACAAATCTCTAACATTCCTATTAGGCTGTAATTGGATATATGTTATAAACCAGCTCTGCCTCTAATGCCACCAGATGTAAGGTAGCTATCCTATAAGTCATTGTCCGACATTTTAAACAGGACTTGAGGCATAACTTGGATAATAATTAAGTCCGCATCATTAATGCTCCTTTTAGTGTACCTGCTGCTAAAAAAACTCACACTACTCAGTACCAGATGCAGTCTCTCTGGTTCTGCAGTGAGAGATCCCCTTCCTCCAGCAGCAGGTTCAGTTTATAATTCCTTCTGCTGGTTTTTTACTGTAGCCTGGTCTAAGCTTGTGTGGGACAGCAGCAGTGGGGTGGAGATACACTGAAAGGAGGAGCGCATAGTACCCATGTACTATGCCAGGATTAGCACAAGCAGAGCAGGCTCCTGCTTCTGCCTGCTCTTCTCAGCTAATCCTGGTATAGTATATGGGTACAGGGTACCCATGTGCTATGCCAGGTGTTAGCAAACTTCTGGGGGGCACAGACCGGAGCAGCAATATGCGCTCCTTCCCGTACGCACTGCTGCTGCTGCCCATTGATAACCGTTTTAAGCGCAAAGCGAATGGTGAAATGAAAATACTAAATCCATTAATGAAGTATATTAGAAAATTTTTACTCAGAAGTTTAGTTACTCTTTAAGCAACAGATGGACGCTGGGAAGGCACAGAGTAAGAAACATAAATGGAAAGTTGCTATGACCTCAAAGGGTTAAGACTCCGATCATCAGAGAATCTGATCATGACCACCATCTACATTTAGATAAATAATGTGTCATGAGGTAAAGCACACATCTCGGGCTGAATTTACGGACATAGCAATGCGGTCTGTATAGCCTTATAGCCACACAGTCCCCAGATCTCAGGTTTAGGCCTCATGCACACGAACGTATTTTCATTCCGTGTCCGTTCCGGTTCTTTTTGTGGACCGTATACGGAACCATTCATTTAAATGGGTCCGCAAAAAAAAACGGAAGGTACTCCGTGTGCATTCCGTTTCCGTAGGTCCGTATTTCCGTTCTGCAAAAAAATAGAACATGTCCTATTATTGTCCTCATTACGGACAAGGATAGGACTGTTCTATTAGGGGCCAGATGTTCCTTTCCGCAAAATACGGAATGCACACGGACGCACGAAATGCACAAAATACATACGGTCGTGTGCATGAGGCCTTATAGACATCTTCAGGACGCAGTGGAATAGACAGAGTGATGTCATCAATCAGAACCTGTAATAAAGGTCTCCAGCACCTTGTTGGGTCCATTACACTAAGAATTCAGGATGTTCTAAGGCTGTGATGGCGATCCTCCGGCACCAGCTGTGGTAAAACTACAAGTCCCAAGAGGCACACTTGCTTGGCTGTTCTCAGAGCTCCAAAGAAATGAATGGAGAATGCTGGGAGTTGTAGTTCCACCACAGCTGGAGTGACGGAGGTTTATCCGCAACTGTTCTAAGGGGAACGAGGGTCCTATAAAGAATTAAGAAGGTGGATGTAATGACGTGTCCTGTGAGTGCAGGTGACATCACTGAGACGTCTGTGTCTGTACAATAATCACATGTGACATCGGAGCTTCCTGATAATCATGGAGCTGAGGACAGGAGAGCACCGAAAGGAAGCCAAAAACATGACAACCAAACCGCTTTAACCACTTAATGACTAGGCCGGTTGTCATAAAAGGACGATTTTTTTTTTGGATTTCATTGTCACATTCCAAGACTTAAAATGTTTATATTTTTGTCTGTGGCCGTACGAGGATTTGTATCTTGTGACAGGAGTTGTATTTTTCAATGGAACCATTTACTTGTAATTTATTGTTTAGCTTTTATTATTTTATATTTTTTGAAAGAACATAAAAAGCCCAGATATTGTCTCATTTAGTTTTTTTGCCGTTTTCTTTGGTATTCTGTCATAAAGTGAGTTTAAAGAAACTGTCACATTCTGTCTAAGGGGCAACAAAGGGAGGGGAAGTCATATGGTCATCAGATGTCAGCTGGATAAGGGGAAGACTCCATGATGTGATGGGGACATCTCCAATCAAAGAGCAGCAGCCGGAGATCAGATTCTCCTCCTGCCCTGAAGGCACCAAGGACAGAATCTGAGGTCACTTTCTCCATTCATGATCCCATACCTGTGGTGACATCTCCTGGAACGCCCTCCTCCACCTCACTCTTACACGGGGGATCGCCCATCATCCGCTCTTCTTCATCCTCCACTTTAATATCAGTCACATCTTCCCCCTGATTTGTCATCTGTAACAATTCAGTACAATACAGCAGACGGGTGGGAAATCTAACAGATCCACAGAAGAGACCCCCACCATCTATGACCCCTCTATGACTGCAGGACCCCCTATATAGATGTGTATAGGGCTCAGCTCCATCTACCTGAGGGTTCTCTGGGGGCTTCTCCTCTGGACAGTCCTGGGAATACAGAGGACGGGGACATCTCTCTGGGGGATTTCTCCTCCTGGATCCATCTGTGGAGACACAAGCACACGGTGACTGAATACATGGCCTCCATTACATGTCACTGCACACACGTGTATACACTGCACATGACGGCTCTTACCTTGTGATATAAGAGGCTGGTGCTCCTCCATTACATGTCACTGCACACACGTGTATACACTGCACATGACGGCTCTTACCCTGTGATATAAGTGGCTGGTGCTCCTCCATTACATGTCACTGCACACACGTGTATACACTGCACATGACGACTCTTACCCTGTGATATAAGTGGCTGGTGCTCCTCCATTACATGTCACTGCACACACGTGTATACACTGCACATGACGGCTCTAACCTTGTGATATAAGAGGCTGGTGCTCCTCCATTACATGTCACTGCACACACGTGTATACACTGCACATGACGGCTCTTACCCTGTGATATACGAGGCTGGTGCTCCTCCATTACATGTCACTGCACACACGTGTATACACTGCACATGACGGCTCTTACCCTGTGATATAAGAGGCTGGTGCTCCTCCATTACATGTCACTGCACACCACGTGTATACACTGCACATGACGGCTCTTACCCTGTGATATAAGAGGCTGGTGCTCCTCCATTACATGTCACTGCACACACGTGTATACACTGCACATGACGGCTCTTACCCTGTGATATAAGAGGCTGGTGCTCCTCCATTACATGTCACTGCACACACGTGTATACACTGCACATGATGGCTCTTACCCTGTGATATAAGAGGCTGGTGCTCCTCCATTACATGTCACTGCACACACGTGTACACACTGCACATGAGGGCTCTTACCCTGTGATATAAGAGGCTGGTGCTCCTCCATTACATGTCACTGCACACACGTGTATACACTGCACATGACGGCTCTTACCTTGTGATATAAGAGGCTGATGCTCCTCCATTACATGTCACTGCACACACGTGTATACACTGCACATGACGGCTCTTACCCTGTGATATAAGAGGCTGGTGCTCCTCCATTACATGTCACTGCACACACGTGTATACACTGCACATGACGGCTCTAACCTTGTGATATAAGAGGCTGGTGCTCCTCCATTACATGTCACTGCACACACGTGTATACACTGCACATGACGGCTCTTACCCTGTGATATAAGAGGCTGGTGCTCCTCCATTACATGTCACTGCACACACGTGTATACACTGCACATGACGGCTCTTACCCTGTGATATAAGAGGCTGGTGCTCCTCCATTACATGTCACTGCACACACGTGTATACACTGCACATGACGGCTCTTACCCTGTGATATAAGAGGCTGGTGCTCCTCCATTACATGTCACTGCACACACGTGTATACACTGCACATGACGGCTCTTACCTTGTGATATAAGAGGCTGGTGCTCCTCCATTACATGTCACTGCACACACGTGTATACACTGCACATGACGGCTCTTACCCTGTGATATAAGAGGCTGGTGCTCCTCCATTACATGTCACTGCACACACGTGTATACACTGCACATGACGGCTCTTACCCTGTGATATAAGAGGCTGGTGCTCCTCCATTACATGTCACTGCACACACGTGTATACACTGCACATGACGGCTCTTACCCTGTGATATAAGAGGCTGGTGCTCCTCCATTACATGTCACTGCACACACGTGTATACACTGCACATGACGGCTCTTACCCTGTGATATAAGAGGCTGGTGCTCCTCCATTACATGTCACTGCACACACGTGTATACACTGCACATGACGGCTCTTACCCTGTGATATAAGAGGCTGGTGCTCCTCCATTACATGTCACTGCACACACGTGTATACACTGCACATGACGGCTCTTACCCTGTGATATAAGAGGCTGGTGCTCCTCCATCATGGCCTCCTTGTACAGATCCTTGTGTCCTTCTATATACTCCCACTCCTCCATGGAGAAATAGACAGTGACGTCCTGACACCTTATAGGAACCTGACAACACAATGACACCGTCATCACCCAGACCCTCCAGTGCTGTTACTGGAGAATTTCCCAGCATTCCCAGCAGTGTCACCTCTCCAGTCAGCAGCTCCATCATCTTGTGGGTGAGCTCTAGGATCTTCTGCTCATGTATCAGGGGGTGAGGGGAGGCTCTGTGATGGGGGAGGGGTCCTGCTCCGCCCTCCTGACTCCTGGAGATGGATGATGGGAGTCACACAGTCCCCCGATGTCTTCTTCACTATTGTGTACTCCTGTGGATGGAGAGAGACACTTAGGGAATAAACCCTTCAGGGGCCATGTGCTCTCCTCCGGCCTCTCCTCCTGGTACAACGTGCCTACTTACCTCCTCATGGCCCCTACATGACTATAGGTTACTGGTCACATGACACATCACTCACCATACTGGGGGCTGATCTTCAGGTTCTCCGTCACTTGGAAGGTCTGGGGGCCGTTCTCCAGGACCCTGGACTCTTCCTATCACTTCCTATGATGGATTCTCCTTCCCGATGTCTGACTTGTTACAGAATACAATACAGAGGAGAGAAATCTAGAGAAGTTTACCTCTCCGCTCAGCAGGGAGATGATCTCCAAGGTGAGGTCTAATATTCTTCTGCTGATCTCCTTCCCGTCCATCCTCGGGGGTCATTCAGGAGAAGAGGAGAGAACTGGAGGAGCTGGAGGCTTCTAGTGCTGCAGGCGCCTTTATGAGAAGAGGAGAGGAAATCATCCAGGGGACAAGACCCGATGTCACCCCCAGAACCGCACTCCCTGAGCCTGGAGGGGCCCCCACCACATGGATTCCAGGGGCCCCAACATGGAGATCTCTGGTGGCCCCACAGGAGATAAGTGTCTGATAGATGCAGGTCCCACCTCTGGGCTGTGCTCAGCTGTGTCCAGAGCTCCTAGAGAAGAGACTGGAGAGAGCTGAGCTCAGGCCGGGCCCCGCTCCATTCATTATCCTCCTGGAGGCAGGGGCCCCTCACCAGGACAGTCAGGGGCCAGCAAATGAAGACAACCCCCACTATCCCCACTACTCCTCCCCCCATCATACTAAGCTGAGGAACGGAGAAGGATTCCTTGTGTGTAATGGAGGAGAATCTCCAGAGGTGACATGTCTGAGCTCTCCACCACACTGTCTCCTCACAGCTCATCTTACCTGCAGGCTGGAGGAATGGCTGATACCAGAGAGAACAAGAGCCCTGACTACCGACCAGGACCTGCCCAGTATCTGCTGCACTGCCAGAGCTGAAAGACCTGCGGTGACGTCACCGTCATGTGATCAGTGCAGGGGGCGGAGCTCAGCAGTGCAGAGAGTGGGTGGTGATGGATCTGGGGTGATGTCACCATCATGTGATCAATACAGGGGGCGGAGCTCAGCAACAAAAATAACCACATGACAGTGACATCACCACAGGTCCTAGAAGTACTAGAAGCCTCCAGCTCCTCCAGTTCTCTCCTCTTCTCCTGAATGACCCCCGAGGATGGACGGGAAGGAGATCAGCAGAAGAATATTAGACCTCACCTTGGAGATCATCTCCCTGCTGAGCGGAGAGGTAAACTTCTCTAGATTTCTCTCCTCTGTATTGTATTCTGTAACAAGTCAGACATCGGGAAGGAGAATCCATCATAGGAAGAGTCCAGGGTCCTGGAGAACGGCCCCCAGACCTTCCAAGTGACGGAGAACCTGAAGATCAGCCCCCAGTATGGTGAGTGATGTGTCATGTGACCAGTGACCTATAGTCATGTAGGGGCCATGAGGAGGTAAGTAGGCACGTTGTACCAGGAGGAGAGGCCGGAGGAGGGCACATGGCCCCTGAAGGGTTTATTCCCTAAGTGTCTCTCTCCATCCACAGGAGTACACAATAGTGAAGAAGACATCGGGGGACTGTGTGACTCCCATCATCCATCTCCAGGAGTCAGGAGGGCGGAGCAGGACCCCTCCCCCCATCACAGAGCCTCCCCCTCACCCCCTGATACATGAGCAGAAGATCCTAGAGCTCACCCACAAGATGATGGAGCTGCTGACTGGAGAGGTGACACTGCTGGGAATGCTGGGAAATTCTCCAGTGACAGCACTGGGGGGTCTGGGTGATGACGGTGTCATTGTGTTGTCAGGTTCCTATAAGGTGTCAGGATGTCACTGTCTATTTCTCCATGGAGGAGTGGGAGTATATCGAAGGCCACAAGGATCTGTACAAGGAGGCCATGATGGAGGAGCACCAGCCTCTTATATCACAGGGTAAGAGCCGTCATGTGCAGTGTATACACGTGTGTGCAGTGACATGTAATGGAGGAGCACCAGCCTCTTATATCACAGGGTAAGAGCCGTCATGTGCAGTGTATACACGTGTGTGCAGTGACATGTAATGGAGGAGCACCAGCCTCTTATATCACAAGGTAAGAGCCGTCATGTGCAGTGTATACACGTGTGTGCAGTGACATGTAATGGAGGAGCACCAGCCTCTTATATCACAGGGTAAGAGCCGTCATGTGCAGTGTATACACGTGTGTGCAGTGACATGTAATGGAGGAACACCAGCCTCTTATATCACAAGGTAAGAGCCGTCATGTGCAGTGTATACACGTGTGTGCAGTGACATGTAATGGAGGAGCACCAGCCTCTTATATCACAAGGTAAGAGCCTGTCATGTGCAGTGTATACACGTGTGTGCAGTGACATGTAATGGAGGAGCACCAGCCTCTTATATCACAGGGTAAGAGCCGTCATGTGCAGTGTATACACGTGTGTGCAGTGACATGTAATGGAGGAGCACCAGCCTCTTATATCACAAGGTAAGAGCCGTCATGTGCAGTGTATACACGTGTGTGCAGTGACATGTAATGGAGGAGCACCAGCCTCTTATATCACAAGGTAAGAGCCGTCATGTGCAGTGTATACACGTGTGTGCAGTGACATGTAATGGAGGAGCACCAGCCTCTTATATCACAGGGTAAGAGCCGTCATGTGCAGTGTATACACGTGTGTGCAGTGACATGTAATGGAGGAGCACCAGCCTCTTATATCACAGGGTAAGAGCCGTCATGTGCAGTGTATACACGTGTGTGCAGTGACATGTAATGGAGGAGCACCAGCCTCTTATATCACAGGGTAAGAGCCGTCATGTGCAGTGTATACACGTGTGTGCAGTGACATGTAATGGAGGAGCACCAGCCTCTTATATCACAGGGTAAGAGCCGTCATGTGCAGTGTGTACACGTGTGTGCAGTGACATGTAATGGAGGAGCACCAGCCTCTTATATCACAGGGTAAGAGCCGTCATGTGCAGTGTATACACGTGTGTGCAGTGACATGTAATGGAGGAGCACCAGCCTCTTATATCACAGGGTAAGAGCCGTCATGTGCAGTGTATACACACGTTACACCCATAAATTTAAATGTATTTTATTGGAACTTTATGTCATAGACCAACACAAAGTAGCAAGTATTTGTGAAGTGAAGACAATGATACATGGTTTTCAAAATATTTAAGAAAGAGAAATCTGTGCACCTTAATTTTGTGTTCAGCCCCCTGTGCTCTGATACTGTTCTGTGAAGACCTCTGGGGTTTGTTAGAGAACATTAGTGATGAAACAGCATCATGAAAACCAAGGAACATACCAGACAGGTCAGGGATACAATTGTGAAGAAGTGTTAAGCAGGGTTAGGTTATAAAAAAAAAATATCCCAAGCTCTGAATGTCTCAAGGAGCACTGCTCAATCCATCATCTGAAAATGAATGAAGCATGACACAACTGCAAACTTACCAAGACATGGCCGTCCACCTGAACTGACAGCCCTGTCAAGGACCGCACTAATTAGAGAAGCAGCCAAGAGGCCCATGGTCAGTCTGGAGGAGCTGTAGAGATCCATAGCTCAGGTGGGAGAATCTGTCCACAGGACAACTATTAGTCGTCTGCTCCAGAAATTTGGTATTTATGAAAGGGTGGCAAGAAGAAAGTAACACTGCACATCACCCTGAAGACACCATCCCCACCGTGAAACATGGCCGTTGCAGCATCATTCTGGGGGGAGGCTTTTCTTCAGCAGGGACAAGGAAGCCGGTCAGAGTTGATGGGAACATGGATGAAGCTAAATACAGTTCAATTCTGGAGGAAAACCTGGTAGAGGCTGCAAATACTTGGGACTGGGGCGGAGGTTCATCTTCCAGTAGAACAACCACCCTAAGCATCCAGCCAGAGCTACAATGGAATTGTTTAGATCAGGGATGCCCAACCTGCGGCCCTGCAGCTTTTGCAAAACTACAACTCCCATCATGCCCGGACTTCCTACAGCAGGCAGGGGTGCACCAGCAATGAGGCCAGGTGAGGCGATCGCCTCAGGCAGCACCAGGAAGGGGCAAGAGGAGGGCAGCAGAAGGGCCGTGGGCAATGACCGCTTTCATTGTGGCAAAAGGGGTTAGGTTAAGAAATTGGGGGGGGGGGTGCTATTTCATTTGCCTCAGGCAGTAGAAAGGCTAGGTGCCCCCCTGACAGCAGGGCATAATGGAAGTTGTAGTTTTACAACAGCTGGAGGGCCGCAGGTTGAGCATGCCTGGTTTAGATCAAAGCATCCTCATGTGTTAGAACGGCCCAGTCACCGTCCAGACCTAAATTCCATTGAGAATCCGTAGCTAGAGTTGAGCGTACCCGAACTGTACAGTTCGGGCTCGTACCGAATTTTGGGGTGTTCGGGACACGGACCCGAACCCGGCCATTTTTGATCTTTTGGAGCACCGGCACATGTTTTGAGCTGCCACCAAGTTCAACATACATTTTTGGGTTCAATAGTAGGCTTTTTTTTTTTTTTTGCAATATCCTACATCAGGGGTTGTGCTTATTGTCACACCTTGAAACACAGGATAGAAATTGCTATATTTTATTGAGGGGTGAAATTCAATTGCCAAAATACCAATCCCCTAAATCTGGTGTTCCAGCTGTGGCTAGCCAAGTGTAATACTGTGGTTAAATAAAATCCCTGAAATAAAAATCCTAAACATCTGTGCTTTCCGCTGTTCCTCTCCAAGTGTAATTGTGCAATAGGGTATATTGCATTCAGCGTGTCAGCGTCTAAATACAAGGCCTGAAAAATAAATCCTCTATATTTGCACACGCTACTGTGCATCTCCAAGTGTATTTCTGTCCGTAAAAGGATACCTTTCATCCAGGGCCTAAATACTAGGCCTACAATAGATATTCCCCTAAATCAGTGGTTACTGCTGTGCCTGGATTAGTGTAATGCGCTACATAAATAAATAGGCAGATAGTGTTTGGTGCCTGTAAAAAAAAAAAAAAAGGTCTTAATTTGAACTCTATACATTGGGCCAAATAAGTTTTTCCTTATTGTGGTGCTTGGTGAACGGTAACAATGAGGAAAACATCTAGTAAGGGACGCGGACGCGGTCGTGGTGGTGTCAGTGAACCCTCTGGTGCTGGGAGAGGACGTGGCCATTCTGCCACAGCCACACGTCCTAGTGAACCAACTACCTCAGGTTCCAGTACCCGCCAGAATTTACAGCGATATTTGGTGGGGCCCAATGCCGTTCTCAGGATGGTAAGGCCTGAGCAGGTACAGGCGCTAGTCAATTGGGTGGCCGACACTGGATCCAGCACGTTCACATTATCTCCCACCCAGTCTTCTGCAGAAAGCGCACAGGTGGCACCTGAAAACCAAGCCCATCAGTCTGTCACATCACCCCCATGCATATCAGGGAAACTGTCTGAGCCTCAAGTTATGCAGCAGTCTCTTATTCTGTTTGAAGACTCTGCTGGCAGGGTTTCCCAAGGGAATCCACCTAGCCCTTCCCCAGCGGTGGAAGACATAGAATGCACTGATGCACAACCACTGATGTTTCCTGATGAGGAGGACATGGGAATACCACCTCATCGGAGTCCGTACGTCTCTGATGATGACGAAACACAGGTGCCAACTGCTGCGTCTTTCTGCAGTGTGCAGACCGAACAGGAGGTCAGGGAGGAAGACTGTGTGGAAGACGATGCAGGGGACGATGAGGTCCTAGACCCCACATGGAATGAAGGTCGTGCCACTGACTTTCATAGTTCAGAGGAAGAGGCAGTGGTGAGACCGAGCCAACAGCATAGCAAAAGAGGGAGCAGGGGGCAAAAGCAGACCAGCAGCCACCAAGAGAGTTCGCCTGCTACTGGCCACCGCCACCAGGGACCGAGCACCCCAAAGGCAGCGTCAAGGAGTTCCCTGGCATGGCACTTCTTCAAACAATGTGCTGACGACAAGACCCGAGTGGTTTGCATGCTGTGCCATCAGAGCCTGAAGCGAGGCATTAATGTTCTGACCTCTTCTTCCACCAGCTCATCCGGTCAGCCACAGACCTTCACCACCAACTTCAGCACAGCCCGGGGTAAACGTCAGCAGGCCGTTCTGAAACTCATGTGTTTGGGGGACAGGCCCCACACCGCGCAGGAGTTATGGCGGGGTATAGAACAGACCGACGAGTGGTTTCTGCCGGTGGGCCTCAAGCCCGGCCTGGTGGTGTGCGATAATGGGCGAAATCTCGTCGCAGCTCTGGGACTAGCCGGTTTGACGCACATCCCTTGCCTGGCGCATGTGCTGAATTTGGTGGTGCAGAAGTTTATTCACAACTACCCCGACATGTCAGAGCTGCTGCATAAAGTGCAGGCTGTCTGTGCGCGCTTCCGGCATTCTCATCCTGCCGCTGCTCGTCTGTCTGCGCTACAGCATAACTTCGGCCTTCCCGCTCACCGCCTCATATGCAACGTGCCCACCAGGTGAAACTCCACCTTGCACATGCTGGAGAGACTGTGCGAGCAGCAGCAGGCCATAGTGGAGTTTCAGCTGCAGCACGCATGCGTCAGTCGCACTGCGGAACAGCACCACTTCACCACCAATGATTGGGCCTCCATGCGAGACCTGTGTGCCCTGTTGCGCTGTTTCGAGTACTCCACCAACATGGCCAGTGGCGATGACGCCGTTATTAGCGTTACAATACCACTTCTATGTCTCCTTGAGAAAACACTTAGGGCGATGATGGAAGAGGAGGTGGCCCAGGAGGAGGAGGAGGAGGAAGAGGGGTCATTTCTAACACTTTCAGGCCAGTCTCTTAGTAGTGGCTCAGAGGGAGGTTTTTTGCAACAGCAGAGGCCAGGTACAAATGTGGCCAGCCAGGGCCCACTACTGGAGGACGAGGAGGAGGTGGAGGAGGATGAGGATGAAGCAGGTTCACAGCGGGGTGGCACCCGACACAGCTCAGGCCCATCACTGGTTCGTGGCTGGGGGGATACGGAGGACCATGACGATACGCCTCCCACAGAGGACAGCTTGTCCTTACCTCTGGGGAGCCTGGCACACATGAACGACTACATGCTGCAGTGCCTGCGCAACGACAGTAGAGTTGCCCACATTTTAACGTGTGCTGACTACTGGGTGGCCACCCTGCTGGATCCCCGGTACAAAGACAACGTGCCCACCTTACTTCCTTTACTGGAGCGTGATAGGAAGATGCGCGAGTACAAGTGCACGCTGGTAGACGCACTCCAGAGAGCATTCCCAACTGACACGGGGGGACAAGTGGAAGCACAAGGCGAAGGCAGAGGAGGAGCAAGAGGTCGCCAACGCAGCAGTGTCAGCTCCTCTGAGGGCAGGGTTAGCATGGCAGAAATGTGGAAAAGCTTTGTCACCTCGCCGCAACAATCAGCCCCAACTGCTGATATGGAACGTGTTAGCAGGAGGCAGCATTTGAACAACATGGTGGAACAGTACATGTGCACACCCCTCCACGTACTGACTGATGGTTCTGCCCCATTCAACTTCTTTTTTCATATGTCCCAATATTTTGGGGGCTACCCCTATGTAAAAATGCAAAATAACACACATCTGTGTTGGCTACCTATTCCTCCTTCGCCGCCGCTTCCACCTAGACCGCCACCTGAGCCTACACCGCCACATCCACCCATTCATCGCCTCCTCAACCTCTTCCTCCTACATCATTTTTATTTTTTTAAGGTCTTTTATGTTTTTTTTTTTTAATTTCCCTATCCACATTTGTTTCCAGAGCACTTGCCATGCTCTTAAGCACATTTTGCTGCCTTTTGCAGCCCTCTAGCCCTTTCCAGGGCTATTTTAGAGCCTTTTTTGTGGCCAAAAGTTCGGGTCCCCATTGACTTCAGATCCCGAACCCGAACTTTTTTTTCAAGTTCGGCCAAACCTGCTGAACCTGAACATCCAGGTGTTCGCTCAACTCTATCCATAGCAAGACTGGCGTTCTCCATCCAGTTTGACTAATCGCGAGTTCTTCTGGAAAGAACTCATTCTCTAGATGTGCAAAGCTGTTAGAGACATCCCCAAAAAACTTACTGTAAATGCAGAGAAAGGTGGTCCTACAAGGTACTGACTCAGGGGGGATGAATATTAATGCACGCCACACTGTCCTGATTTTAATTTGATAAAAATTGTGAAAACCATGTCTTATTTTCTTCTCACCTCACACATACCTGCTACCTAGTGTTGGTTGATCACATAAAATCTCAATAAAATACATCTAAGTTTGTGGGTGTAAAGTGAAAAAATGTGGAAAAGTTCAAGGGGTAGGAATACTTTTTTGAGTCAACATATTACAAGAAATCCATGGAGTCTATGGAGGGAACCTTTCCCCCCTTATACCCCCTCTCTGAGCGGTGACCGGCTGATGTCTATAATCTAGTGCCCACTATACAGCTCTCCGGGAACATGTCTTCTGGGGGTCTCCTATAAGGGTCTATGGAGGGAACCTTTCCCCCCTTATACCCCCTCTCTGAGCGGTGACCGGCTGATGTCTATAATCTAGTGCCCACTATACAGCTCTCCGGGAACATGTCTTCTGCGGGTCTCCTATAAGGGTCTATGGAGGGAACCTTTCCCCCCTTATACCCCCTCTCTGAGCGGTGACCGGCTGATGTCTATAATCTAGTGCCCACTATACAGCTCTCCGGGAACATGTCTTCTGGGGTCTCCTATAAGGGTCTATGGAGGGAACCTTTCCCCCTTATGCCCCCTCTCTGAGCGGTGACCGGCTGATGTCTATAATCTAGTGCCCACTATACAGCTCTCCGGGAACATGTCTTCTGGGGTCTCCTATAAGGGTCTATGGAGAGAACCTTTCCCCTTATGCCCCTCTCTGAGCGGTGACCGGCTGATGTCTATAATCTAGTGCCCACTATACAGCTCTCCGGGAACATGTCTTCTGGGGTCTCCTATAAGGGTCTATGGAGGGAACCTTTCCCCTTATGCCCCCTCTCTGAGCGGTGACCGGCTGATGTCTATAATCTAGTGCCCACTATACAGCTCTCCGGGAACATGTCTTCTGGGGGTCTCCTATAAGGGTCTATGGAGGGAACCTTTCCCCTTATGCCCCCTCTCTGAGCGGTGACCGGCTGATGTCTATAATCTAGTGCCCACTATACAGCTCTCCAGGAACATGTCTTCTGGGGGTCTCCTATAAGGGTCTATGGAGGGAACCTATCCCCCCTTATGCCCCCTCTCTGAGCGGTGACCGGCTGAGGTCTATAATCTAGTGCCCACTATACAGCTCTCCGGGAACATGTCTTCTGGGGGTCTCCTATAAGGGTCTATGGAGGGAACCTTTCCCCCCTTATGCCCCCTCTCTGAGCGGTGACCGGCTGATGTCTATAATCTAGTGCCCACTATACAGCTCTCCGGGAACATGTCTTCTGGGGGTCTCCTATAGGGGTCTATGGAGGGAACCTTTCCTCCCTTATGCCCCCTCTCTGAGCGGTGACCGGCTGAGGTCTATAATCTAGTGCCCACTATACAGCTCTCCGGGAACATGTCTTCTGGGTGTCTCCTATAGGGGTCTATGGAGGGATCCTTTTCCACGTTATGCCCCCTCTCTGAGCGGTGACCGGCTGATGTCTATAATCTAGTGCCCACTATACAGCTCTCCGGGAACATGTCTTCTGGGGGTCTCCTATAAGGGTCTATGGAGGGAACCTTTCCCCCCTTATGCCCCCTCTCTGAGCGGTGACCGGCTGATGTCTATAATCTAGTGCCCACTATACAGCTCTCCGGGAACATGTCTTCTGGGGGTCTCCTATAAGTGTCTATGGAGGGAACCTTTCCCCCTTATGTCCTCTCTCTGAGCGGTGACCGGCTGATGTCTATAATCTAGTGCCCACTATACAGCTCTCCGGGAACATGTCTTCTGGGGGTCTCCTATAAGGGTCTATGGAGGGAACCTTTCCCCCCTTATGCCTCCTCTCTGAGCGGTGACCGGCTGATGTCTATAATCTAGTGCCCACTATATGGCTATCCGGGAACATGTCTTCTGGGGGTCTCCTATAAGGGTCTATGGAGGGAACCTTTCCCCCTTATGCCCCCTCTCTGAGCGGTGACCAGCTGATGTCTATAATCTAGTGCCCACTATACAGCTCTCCGGGAACATGTCTTCTGGGGGTCTCCTTATAAGGGTCTATGGAGGGAACCTTTCCCCCCTTATGCCCCCTCTCTGAGCGGTGACCGTCTGATGTCTCTGGTCTATCACGTATGTGTGACTCTGCAGTAGTTCTGGAAAAGTCACTGATTGTGGCCGTGCAGTGTGAGTGCTAGGAGTCAGGAGATGAGGCTCTTACTCCCCACCTGCCGCTGATTGACAGCCTTCTCCCTATTACTGTCAGTCAGTATGAGGGTGGGGGGAGCCCATATCTCCTGAGTATACTGGACTTTATCCCCTTATTGACTCATAATGGAAATATTAATCATATGTGTATGGACCACAACATCTAAGTGATTGACAAGAGGATGGGGCTAGCTTTAAGTCCCCTAGGAGGTCAATGAAAAGGAAAAAGTAGCCCCCCCCCCCTAAAAAAATGAATAAACCCCTTACAAAAATGTAATATGTAAAATGAAAATTTATCTAAATATATCTATAACTCCTTAGCTACTATTAATAAGCTTTTTTATTGAAATCTAAAGGTGGATTTACAAAATATTAACAAAATGCAGTTACATGAGAAGAATCTGCAGAACTAATCATATGCTAAATAGCTGCAAGTCCAATGTATGTATGAGATAGCCGAGAGGATTGTCTATGATGGGAGTCTCAAGTTTGAAGCTGTAGTGGATGGTGAGATATGGAGCCTGAGAGTCAAAAGTTAAAAACACTGCTCGTCAGTGTAGCACTGACACTAAAATATATTGCACTACATGAACAGTACCATGTATTTTACAAGCAATGAAAAGATAACAGTACCCTTGTGGGGCTATTAAATAGTAGAAAAAGTTACAAAAATTCCAAGTACAAAAAAACATACCCTTTTTCCATTAAAAATGCTCTTTTCAATGGAGAAAATTGCAAAAATAAAATACTCTTTACATATTTGGTATCGCCACATCAATGACAACCCGCACTACACAATTATTATGTCATTTAGCCTGTATAGTGAATGCCGTAAAGAAACAACATAAAAATGCCTGAATTGCTGCTTTTTGGCTATACGCTACAATAAATAAATAAATAAGTGATAACAATGTGTTATGTGCCTCAAAATGATACCAATTAAAACTACAAGTCTTCCCGCAAAAATCAAGCCCTCGCAGCTCTGTAGAATGAAAACTGAAAACGTTATGGGTCTTGGCATACGGAGATGCAAAAAGATTTTCTTCTTTTAAATAAAGGGGGTTTTTATTGTGCAAAAGTAGTAAAATTTAAAAAAAATATGCATTTGGTATCGCTGTAATCATACTTATACAGGGAAAAAAGTTGTCATGCCAAAAAATGGACGCTGCAAAATTTACCACGTGAAAACTCTTTTTTTCCCATTCCCCTCCAGAAAGAGTTAATAAAAGTTAAGCAGTAAGTTATATGTTCTACATAATAGTGCCATTAAAAACTACAACTTGTCCCACAAAAAGCAAGCCTTCATACAGCTACATAGATGGAAAAGTAAAAACGTTATAGCTCTTGAAAGGGGATGAAAAAAATTACTTGGTCACTAAGAAGTTAAATAATTGACATATTTGGTTTCGGTGTAATCATAACGACCCATAAAATAAAGATAACTTAGGGTCCTTTCACACTAGCGTTTTTGTTTTCCGGCATAGAAATCCGTCGTCGGGGCTCTATGCCGGAAAACTACTGATCAGGATTATCCTAATACATTCTGAAAGTAGAGAAATCCGTTCAGGATGCATCAGGACCTCTTCCGTTCAGTACCCAAACGTTTTTTGGCAGGAGAAAAATCCGCAGCATGCTGCGGATTTTCCTCCGGCCAAAAATCCGGAGGACTTGACGTAACGCCGCATCCGGAATTAATGCCCATTGAAAAGCTATTAATCCGGAATTAAGCTAAACGTCGTTTCGGCGCATCGCCGGATCCAATGTTTAGCTCTGCGCATGTGCAGCAGCAGTTCCGATCAGGGCCCCAGTGTAAGCTGGGGCTCTGATCAGTTACCATGGCAGCCAGGACGCTACTGAACTGGCCTGAAGTGCCTGCCGGATGCTCAGAACGCAAGTGTGAAAGCACCCTTATTTGTACCAGGCAGAGTTGCATGAAAAAAAACTGTTGGATTTGCATTTTTTTTTTTTTTTTTCCATCCCCTCCTCAAAAAATATTAGTCAGTGTTAAGACACCTCCTGTGTCTTTAAACCAAACCGCCGTTTAGTAGACCTTCCCCGGCTGCTGTACACATAACCTCCGTTCGCATAAACTGGAGGGCACGAACCAAATGCAGGAGAAGCGGCAATCCCACGAACGGCTCCAAACACACGAACGGTAATCCACGAACTGCTGCAAGCCGCCGAACGATCACATTCACCAAGCGGCTTCCATTTCCATTCAGCAGTCTCTAAACGCCAATAATAAATCCCCCCAATAACGAGACAGAAGCTCCGCATTGAGGGTCAAATAAGAACTCTTTTAATGACCACACAAGCATTTCCTTTTATACACATTTTCCAACAAGGTTACCACCCACGTGGTATAAACATAGCAGTCAATCATTTACAGTGTCACATTTTAAACAGAACCCATTCGTCAATGTACATTTAATAACCACAATGAGCATTGTCCGTGATCCAATCAACAACACAATGACATTGTCTGTGATACAATCAACAACACAATGACATTGTCTGTGATACAATCAACAACACAATGGCATTGTCCGTGATACAATCAACAACACAATGACATTGCCCGTGATCCAATCAACAACACAATGACATTGTCTGTGATCCAATCAACAACACAATGACATTGTCCGTGATCCAATCAACAACACAATGACATTGTCTGTGATCCAATCAACAACACAATGACATTGTCCGTGATCCAATCAACAACACAATGACATTGTCTGTGATCCAATCAACAACACAATGACATTGTCCGTGATCCAATCAACAACACAATGACATTGTCTGTGATCCAATCAACAACACAATGACATTGTCCGTGATCCAATCAACAACACAATGACATTGTCCGTGATCCAATCAACAACACAATGACATTGTCTGTGATACAATCAACAAAATAAAAGTTAGGAATCCAGGCAATAACAGGTGTTCTGTTGTTTCAGCAGTGTTCGGCAGAAAAAGTGTCCGTTTTTAGTTCCATGAAAATAGAGCCGAACACCGCTGGGCTTTCGATAGTTTAAAATGGCCGCTGGCTCGTGGTCGACATACGAACGGAATGCAAACAGACGAATACAGCAGGGAAACAAGCATTAAAAAAGAATAATCAGACAGATGGTTCTGTCACACGGCTCCCTCCTTGTGGGACACTCCGGCAGACCCGGCTTGACCCTGTGGCGGGTCAACTTGGGGATGCCCGGACTAAGAGGTGGTAGCGATGTCTGTTTGCCGTGACAATCCATCTGCATTTCCGTTCAGCTTACCGGGTCTGTAGCTGATAATAAAATTGTAGGGCTGCAATGCCAAGCTCCATCTCAATAGTCTCCCATTGTCTCCTGAGACCCGGTTAAGCCAAACGAGGGGTTGTGATCAGTCACAAGGGAAAACTCTTGCCCATACAGATAGGGACTTAACTTTTTCAATGCCCAGACCAAGGCTAAGCACTCCTTCTCCACTGCCGCATAACTCACTTCTCTGGGTAACAGCTTTCTGCTGAGATATGCGACAGGGTGCTCTCCTCCATCTTCCCCGACTTGGCTCAGCACAGCCCCCAGTCCATACATAGAAGCGTCGGTATGGACGAGAAAACGTTTGTTAGGTACTGGGGCAGCCAAGACAGGGGCATTCACAAGAGCCTGCTTCAATGCCTGGAACGCAGCTTCACAAGCTGGAGACCACAGGACCTGCTTAGGCAAGTTCTTCTTGGTCAGGTCTGTCAGGGGCTTAGCAATAGTGCTGTAGTCAGGGACAAAACGTCTATAGTACCCTGCCGTCCCCAAGAAGGCCAATACCTGGGTCTTAGTGGTAGGTGTGGGCCAGTTAGCCACCGCCTCTACCTTGGCTGGCTCTGGTCTCTGGCTCCCACACCCCACTCTGTGACCCAGGTACTGTACCTCAGCCATACCTAGATGGCACTTCTCTGGCTTCAATGTCAGGCCAGCGGCCCGAATCTTATCCAGCACTACCCCTACATGTACTAGGTGTTCCTCCCAGGACCCACTGTAAATCGCAATGTCATCCAAGTATGCACAGGCAAATTCTTGGAAGCCATCCAGGAGTCTATCCACCATCCGTTGGAAGGTAGCCGGTGCATTTTTCATCCCAAAGGGCATGACCTTAAATTGGTACAAGCCAAATGGGGTGACAAATGCCGACTTGGGGATAGCATCCTCGGCCAGAGGGATCTGCCAGTAGCCCTTACACAGGTCTATGGTGGTCAGATATCTCCCCTGGCAATACGATCCAGCAATTCGTCTACCCGGGGCATTGGGTAGGCGTCAGTGGTGGTCCGCTCGTTGAGCCGCCTGTAGTCCACACAGAACCGAGTGGTCCCATCTTTCTTGGGCACCAGGACTACAGGCGAGGCCCAAGGGCTGTCGGAGTGCTCGATGACCCCAAGCTGGGTCATCTCCTGTATCTCCTTCCGCATTCCTTCACGGACTGCTTCAGGGATACGATAGGGGGCTGTCGTAAGGGGGTCTGTCCAGGGTCTCTACCTTATGTACAGCTAGGGTGGTATAACCTGGCTCCTGGGAGAACGTCGCCTGCTTCTCCCACAACAACTGTTGTGCCTGTACCTTTTCCGTGGGGTTCAGCCGTTCCCCTAGCTGTACAAGGGTAGTAAGGTCAGTCTGGGGCTCCCTTTCTAACAGATCGGGAAGGGGTAAATTCTCAGAATCATCTGCAGCTGGGGCACATACTGCTGCAATATTCTCAGGTCTCTCCTGGTACTCCTTTAGCATGTTCACATGAAAGGATCGCTGAATCCTCTCATCTGCACAGCTGGCTATCACGTAAGTAGTGTCGCAAATCTGCGCCACTACTTTGTACGGGCCCTGCCAAGATGCTTGCATCTTGTTGGCCTTCACAGGTTTGAGCACCAATACCTTTTGCCCAACCTGGAAGACCCGCTGTCGGGCACTCCTGATCATACCATCTCTTCTGTCTCCCCTGGGCCGCCTGGAGATTCCCCCTACCATCAGGGATAGTTTCTCCATGCGGTCCCGGAGTTCCAGAACATATGGCACAATGGGGGTCCCTTCCTGCTCCGTCTCCCCTCCCAGTGGCCTCTAATGAGATCTAGGGGTCCGCGGACCCTCCTCCCATACAGCAGCTCAAAGGGGGAGAACCCAGTAGATTCCTGGGGCACCTCTCTATACGAAAAACAATAGATGAGGCAGGAATCTCTCCCAGTCTCTGCAAGCGTCTGTAAAGGTCCTCAGCATCTGCTTGAGGGTACCGTTAAAGCGCTCGCAGAGACCGTTAGTCTGTGGGTGGTATGGTGAACTAAGTAACGGCTTAATACCACACACCTTCCACAGCTGCTGGGTGAGCACAGCGGTGAATTGGGTTCCCTGATCGGAGAGAATCTCCTGAGGGAACCCGACCCTAGTAAAAATCCTAACCAGGGCATCAGCAACCGTCTCTGCCTCTATATTAGACAGCGCTACTGCCTCTGGATAGCGCGTGGCATAGTCCACCACGGTAAGAATATACTTCTTACCTGATGGACTAGCCCTGGCCAGTGGACCCACAATGTCAACGGCTATGCGGGAAAAGGGTTCCCCAATAATAGGCATCGACTGAAGCCTAGCTTTTGGGTGATCCCCCGCTTACCTACCCGTTGACACGTGTCGCACGTACTGCAGTACATCCGCACAGCCTGGTTAAAGTTTGGCCAAAAGAAATTCTGTAATATTCTGTAGGCTGTACGGCGGGACCCTAGATGTCCAGCTAGCGGAACATCATGCCCTATCCGCATAATCTCCAGCCGGTACTTTGTGGGTACCACTAACTGGCGATTTGGCGGAGAGGCAACACTCTTCCGGGAGGGCTTAGGGTTCCTATATAACCTGTCCCCCACCCACTCATACCGCTCCCCATCTACCCCTTCCTCCCCAGCATCGGCCCTGGCTCTGTACTTTTGGAGGTTGGGATCCGCCCGGGTTTCCCTCCCAAACTCCTCTGGGGAGGCCCAGCTTAAGGGGACCTGATCTGGGGTAACAGTCGGGGCAGTAAACCTTACCTGGGTCTCATCAGCAGGTGGGCTGGTTCCGGCAGCACGGGTCTGGGCACGGGTGGTCACAGGGTTCACCTCTGCAGGGCTCATCGGGGCATAGGCGGAAACCAGAGGGGCC
Source organism: Bufotes viridis (assembly GCA_033119425.1). Classification (NCBI taxonomy): domain Eukaryota; kingdom Metazoa; phylum Chordata; class Amphibia; order Anura; family Bufonidae; genus Bufotes; species Bufotes viridis. The sequence goes on along the minus strand of CM065589.1, from coordinate 6,992,060 downwards.
AAATCGTTTCCCAGAAGGACATCTGCCGGCAAGTCTTTCATCACCCCCACATCCACATGTCTAGCGCCCACTCCCCAATCCAAATGCACCCGGGCAACAGGTAAACGAAACACGGCACCCCCTGCTACCCTTACTGCCACAGTGTCCCCAGTGTGCTGATGCTCTGAGACCAAGTTCTTTTGGAGCAGTGTCATCGTGGCTCCTGAGTCTCTCAGCCCATTTACCACCCTGCCATTCAGCTTCACAGTTTGCCGATGTTGCTGGCGGTTATCCTGGTGAGCTGCTTGCACTGGGTCGGCCTCGTGTAAGATGCCCCAAAACTCCTCCTGCTCTATGCAGTGCGCAGCAGGCTGAGGGGGCCGATGATTGCCATTGGCTGGTTTTCTCCAAGACTGGGCTTGGTTGGCACTGTTCAGGGGCACTCTGGGCGCTTGTGCCCCAACTGGTTGCACAAATAACACCGGAGAGGCTGGGGATATTCCCTGGCATTGAACCGGGAGGGTGCACATATTTGTTAGCTGGTGGGGATGGGGCTGGAGTGCGATGTACTGGGGTTGGTAGGCTGGAGGAGTGGGTGCTACAGCTGGTCGATACTCCAGTCTGGCAGGGACTTTGTTAGCTGTACCATCTAACTTACGGGCATCCGTGTACTCATCTGCCAGACGAGCAGCCTCGGGTAGGGTAGAGGGTTTCCTGTCTCTGACCCACTCCTGGACCCCAGCAGGTAGTCTATCAAAGCAATGCTCCAGCAGGAACACTTGGAGCACCTCCTCCCCAGTTACCGCTTGGCATCCTGCCATCCAGTGGGCTGCGGCACGGTGAACTCTGCAGGCCCACTCCACATAAGAGTCACCAACCTGCTTGTTGGTTTCCCTAAACCGCCTTCTGTAAGCCTCTGGGGTCACTGCATACCTGGCTAGGAGGGCATCCTTCACAGCCTGGTAGCTGGTGATCTCCTCCTCTGGGATGACCCGAAATGCTTCACTAGCCCGGCCGGATAACTTCCCAGAGAGGATGGTAACCCACTCATCTACGGGTACCTGGTGTAGGGCACACTGCCTCTCAAAATCCGCCAGGAACCCATCAATCTCCCCTCTGCTTCAACAAAGTTTTTAAATGCAGCAAAGGGTACCTTTTTCCTGGCAAAATTGTTATTGGGTACCTCTGCTGTTGCAGCTCCTCTTTCTCTCGCCTGGTGTGCTGCTACTGCTGCCTGTACACGCTCCACGATGTCGGTGAGGGTTGGGGCCAAAATGTGCCAGCCTTATTTGCACTGCCCGGTTAAATTGTATTTCCTCGGGTGTTAAATCCAAGGGACTGGCCACATTGACTCTCTCCATTCCCGGTGCTGTATCCATCTCCAGCAGTAAATCAATAATCTCCCGTTTCTTTAAATTGCTTGCTGCACGCCCTCGGCGTTCCAATATGTCTTTAAGGGTAGCACGCCTTAATTCCTCGTACTGCATGGTTTGTAGCTGACCTCCAATGCTGTGGGATTCATCCCGTCGCTTGCCACCAATTGTTAAGACACCTCCTGTGTCTTTAAACCAAACCGCCGTTTAGTAGACCTTCCCCGGCTGCTGTACACATAACCTCCGTTCGCATAAACTGGAGGGCACGAACCAAATGCAGGGGAAGCGGCAATCTCACGAACGGCTCCAAACACACGAACGGTAATCCACGAACTGCTGCAAGCCGCCGAACGATCACACTCACCAAGCGGCTTCCATTTCCATTCAGCAGTCTCTAAACGCCAATAATAAATCCCCCCAATAACGAGACAGAAGCTCCGCATTGAGGGTCAAATCAGAACTCTTTTAACCACTTCAGCCCCCCTACCTTAAACACCCTTAATGACCAGGCCACTTTTTACAATTCTGCACTACGCTACTTTCACCGTTTATTGCTCCGTCATACAACTTACCACCCAAATGAATTTTACCTCCTTTTCTTCTCACTAATAGAGCTTTCATTTGGTGGTATTTCATTGCTGCTGACATTTTTACTTTTTTTGCTATTAATTGAAAATTACCGAAATTTTTGCAAAAAAATGACATTTTTCACTTTCTGTTGTAAAATTTTTCAAAAAACTACATTTCTATATAAATTTTCTCTAAATTTATTGTTCTACATGTCTTTGATAAAAAAATCCAATAAGTGTATATTTATTGGTTTGGGTAAAAGTTATAGCGTTTACAAACTATGGTGCAAAAAGTGAATTTCGGCATTTTGAAGCAGCTCTGACTTTCTGAGCACCTGTCATGTTTCTTCAGGTGCTAGAATGCCAGGAAAGTATAAATATCCCCAAATTACACCATTTTAGAAAGAAGACACCCCAAAGTATTCGCAGGAGGGGCTTGGTGAGTTCATGTATCATTTCATTTTTTTTACAAGTTAGCGGAAAATGACACTTTCTGAGAAAAAAAAAAAAAGTTTCAATTTCTGATAACTTCTGGCAAAAAAAAAAAAAATCTCAGACGGACTCACTATGCCCCTCAGTGAATACCTTGGGGTGTCTACTTTCCGAAATGGAGTCATTTGTGGGGTGTGTTTACTGTTCTGGCATTTTGGGCGGGGCTAAATTGTGAGCCGCCATGTAAAACCTAAAGGTACTCGTTGGAATTTGGGCCCTTTACGCATCCAGGCTGCAAAAAGCGGCACTTATGTGAGATCGCCAGACTCAGGAGAAGTAGGGCAATGTGTGGGTGTATTTGACATATACCCATAGCTGCGTGAGAAATATCGCTGTAAATCGACAACTTTTACATTTTTTATTCAAAGTTGTCAATATACAGAGATATTTCTCTCACCCAGCATGGGTATATGTAAAAATACACCCTAAAAACACATCGCCCTACTTCTCCTGAGTACGGCGATACCACATGTGTGACACTTTTTGCAGGCAAGATGCGCAAAGGGGCCCAAATTCCAATGAGTACCTTTAGGAGGGCATTTTTACGCATTTTTCTTCTCACGCTTTAGGGCCCCTAAAATGCCAGGGCAGTAGAAATACCCCACATGTGACCCCATTTTTGAAAGAAGACACTCCAAGGTATTCCATGAGGGGCATGGCGAGTTCATAGAATATTTTTTTTTTGGCACAAGTTAGTGGAAATTGATTTTTATTGTTTTTCTCACAAAGTCTCCCTTTCCGCTAACTTTTGACAAAAAGTTTAATTTTTCATGAACTCATTATGCCCTCAGCGAATACCTTGGGGTGTCTTCTTTCCAAAATGGGGTCACATGTGGGGTATTTATACTGCCCTGGCATTTTAGGGTCCTAAAGCGTGAGAAGAAAATGCGTAAAATACTCTCCTAAAAGGTACTCGTTGAATTTAGTCCTTTGCATCTTGGCTGCAAAAAGTGTCACACATGTGGCATCGCCGTACTAGGAGAAGTAGGGCAATGTGTTTGGGGTGTATTTTACATATACCCATGCTAGTGAGAGAAATATCTCTGTATATTGACAACTTTGAATAAAAAATGTAAAAGTTGTCGTTTACAGCGATATTTCTCACACTCCAGTATGGGTATATGTAAAAATACACCCCAAAACACATTGCCCTACTTCTCCTGAGTACGGCGATACCACATGAGTGACACTTTTTGCAGCCAAGATGCGAAAGGGCCCTAAAACCAATGAGTACCTTTAGAATTTCACAGGCTATTTTTACGCATTTGGATTCTCACGCTTTAGGACCCCTAAAATGCCAGGGCAGTATAAATACCCCACATGTGACCCCATTGTGGAAAGAAGACACCCCAAGGTATTCTGTGAGGGGTATGGCGAGTTCACAGAAAAAAATTTGGCACAAGTTAGCGGAAATTGTTTTTTTTTTTTTTACAGTCTCATATTCCACTAACTTGTGACAAAAATAAAATTTTCCATGAACTCGCCATACCCCTCACGGAATACCTTGGGGTGTCTTCTTTCTAAAATGGGGTCACATGTGGGGTGTTTGTACTGCCCTGGCATTTGAGGGTCTCCGCAGTCATTACACGTATGGCCAGCATTAGGAGTTTCTGCGATTCTCCTTATATTGAGCATACGGGTAATGAGATTTTTTCCGCTCAGCCTCTGCGCTGAAAAAAAAAAATGAACGGCACAGATTTTTTCATTCGCATCGATCAATGTGGATGAAAAATCTCTGCCAAAATCAGTGACGGTGCGGTGCGGTGGGCTGGGCGCTAGCTACCTAACAAGTAGCTAGCTAACTGGCGGTGATAAGGGACCCTTATGCCCCATTCACACGTCCGCAATTCTGTTTGCGGAACGGAATTGCGGACCCATTCATTTCTATGGGGACAGACTTTGTCCCGCTCGGATCCGGAATTACGGATCCGCGCTTCCGGTCTGCACTTCCGTTCCGCAAAAATATAGAACATGTCCTATTCTTGTCCGCAATTGCGGACAAGAAAAAGCATTTTCTATATAGTTCTGGCAATGTGCGGATCTGCAAAATGCGGAAAGCACATTGCCGGTGTCCGTGTTTTGAGGATCCGCGGATCGGATCCGCGGATCCGTGAATCCACGGATCCGTGAATCCACGGATCCACAAAACACATATGGACGTCTGAATGGAGCCTTACAAGGGGTGTGATCAATGACAGGGGGTGATCAGGGGTCTAGATGGGGTGATCAAGGGGTTAATAGGTGAGGGTGGGGGTGGGGGGTTAGTGTAGTGTTTGGTGCAACTTTTACTGTAGTTACCTGGTCCTCTGGTGGTCGATCCCAGAAAATGGGACCACCAGAGGACCAGGTAGCAGCTATATCAGACGCTGTTCATAAAACAGCGTCTGATATAGCTGTTTGATGCGATTTATATCGCATCTACAGCCTGCCAGCGATTGATCATCGCTGGCAGGCTGTAGTCCAACTCTCGAGACGCGCTTCACTGTGAACGCGCGCGCGTTCACAGGAACTCTCGCGTCTCGCGAGATGACGCCCCGGCGCGTCCAAACAGAAGATCCCGGCCGCCCGCAGGACGCAATCCTGCGTACGGCGGTCGGGGACTGGTTATTGACCACACAAGCATTTCCTTTTATACACATTTTCCAACAAGGTTACCACCCACGTGGTATAAACATAGCAGTCAATCATTTACAGTGTCACATTTTAAACAGAACCCATTCGTCAATGTACATTTAATAACCACAATGACATTGTCCGTGATCCAATCAACAACACAATGACATTGTCTGTGATACAATCAACAACACAATGACATTGCCCGTTATACAATCAACAACACAATGGCATTGTCTGTGATACAATCAACAAAATAAAAGTTAGGAATCCAGGCAATAACAGGTGTTCTGTTGTTTCAGCGGTGTTCGGCAGAAAAAGTGTCCGTTTTTAGTTCCATGAAAATAGAGCTGAACACCGCTGGGCTTTCGCATAGTTTAAAATGGCCGCTGGCTCGTGGTCGACATACGAACGTAATGCAAACAGGCGAATACAGCAGGGAAACAAGCATTAAAAAAGAATAATCAGACAGATGGTTCTGTCACAGTCAGTAAATTTTATGTTCCCTGAAATGTTTCCAATAAAAACGACAACTCACGTGAACTGAAACAGAACATAGTTATGTGCCTTGGAATGATAAAATAAAATAAGTTTTTTTACATAAAATATTCTTTATTGTACAAAAAGGTGATAATCTTCTATATAATTGGTATCACTGCATTTGTATCGTCCAATAGAAGAACAATAAAAATAAATCCCGCATAGAACAATGGGTGAATGGATGTGTTGTGAATAAAACCTCAACAATAAATGACACAAAATACAACCCAATACCCAAAAAACAAGCCCTCATACAGTCACATGGACAGAAAAATACTGCCACTTTCTCTCACTAAAGAGTCACGGAGACAGCCGCTTGTACCGGTCAGTCGGATATTTCAGTAGAGCAGGAGGTACAGTAAAAAAGACCTGTCAATTAAGCTCTAGCTGGTTATGATGACTGATTCTTGTAGTGAGTCCACCAATGTCATCAGGTCTAAGATTTATTTAATAATGACATTTGTAATGAGGAGTGCGGTGACACATCCTTTTATGTGAACTTGTATTAAAGGGATGCACAAGTTGTGTTGAAGACAATATGTGTTAGCAGGCTACACACAAATCAGCTACTTTTCTGGAGCTTTCAGCAATTTTAAGATCAATATACAGAAGTTGGAGATACTGAACATTACTATACCCCAGGATGAGATTTTCCTTCTATGGCAGTCAGAATTCATTACTTATCTAGGGGAGAAGATCCCCACCATCCCAAAGGACATATATCACCTTAGCTTCCAGTCAATGGTCAGAACTACAGACTCAGATTTAAAGGGTTGAGCCTCCTTACCTCTCTCTGAGTTAAGGAGGATACATGTTCTGAAGATGGATACCTTTCCGTAGTCTGTGTCCTACAGATGTGTCCTAGCATGTACTGTAGATCTATGATATACAATTCTTACTATAGCCTTACTATACTGAAAAGAGAGGTTTTCTATGCTTAGAAAGCTAATACATATTACTGGTTCATTCACAAGCACGATAAATGATTATAAAGACACCAGTAATATTAGATTTCTTAGTATAGAAAAACATTCTTTATGTGGTAAGAATATAGCATTGTGGTAAGTGTTCTTGCAAGCCTTGCATGTAGAGATCCTAGGTTCAAGTCCTAGCAGAGATTTTCATTTTTCTTATGTTTTTTTTTTTTAGTTAACCCATGATAAAAGGCTATAGCCCTACTATATTGAGAATAGTGTTTTTATGCTTAGAAAGATAATACATACTGGTTTATTCATATGATTATAAAGAAACAAGTAATATGTATTATTTTTCAAATCCTAAAAATACTATTTTCAATATAGCAAAGCTATGGACTTTTATTATGGGTTAAATTACATAGAAAAAAATATCTTAAGAAATGACGGCAAGCCTGGCCACTTACCTCCAGGCTACAGCATTATCATATTGACATTTGAGATTTTTCTATGCTTAGAAACCCAATATGTATTATTATTACTATGATAAGGATATAGTAGGTAGTGTGTATAATATGTACATGCTAGAACACATTTCTGCCCTCAGCATGCTGATGTCTAGCCCTGCCAGTCAAGGGGTAGAAGGAGTATGTAGAGCATTGGGGTGTTTCAAAAACAGTGCTCCAAGGATTCAGCCCTGTCCCTTGGCTCTTTAGGGCATTTCCAAATAAATGGTGTATACCTCTCCTTCCTGCTGTGTCTACTTCCAGCCTAATATGAATGTTATAAGTTTGTCTACTCTGTATTTTGGAAAAAACACAATTTTCTATTTTTATCTCTACAGAAAATCCAAGTAAGAATTCTGAGGGAAACTTTATGTCATCACTAAATTATAAAGTAGAAGATGAAGATATCATGCAGCGCTTTTCAGGAGAAAACATCATTAACCTTAATATAAATCCACGACTACACAGTACAGATATATCCTATAATCCTCCTAATCATGGGGAACCTTCTCTTGACCAGTCACAGATTGTTACCAGAAGTACCAGTCAGAAAGAGGGTGAAAGGTTTCACCGTGATAAACAGTTCAAAAAAAGATCAGATCTTTCTACACAACAAAGAATTCACAGGAGGGAGAAGCCACACTCCTGTTTAGAATGTGGGAAGTGTTTTATTTATAAATCAAACCTTATTATACATGAGAGAATTCACACAGGAGAAAAGCCATATTCTTGTTCAGAATGTGGGAGGTGTTTTACTTGTAAATCACACCTTATTATACATAAGAGAACCCACACAGGAGAGAAGCCATATTCTTGTTCAGAATGTGGAAAATGTTTTACAGTAAAATCAGTTCTTGTTAAACATGCAAGAATTCACACAGGAGAGAAGCTCTATTCATGTTCAGAATGTGAGAAATGTTTTACACATAAATCAGATCTTGTTACACATGAGAGAATTCACACAGGAGTAAAGCCATATTCATGTTCAGAATGTGGGAAATGTTTTAGACAAAAATCGCATCTTGTTACACATAAAAGAAATCACACAGGAGAGAAGCCATATTCATGTTCAGAATGCGGGAAAAGTTTTGTGCGGAAATCGCATTTCCTTAGGCATCGGATAGTTCACACTGGAGAGCAGCCATATTCATGTTCAGAATGTGGAACATTTTTCACACAAAAAGCAAGTCTTTTTAAACATCAAAAATATCACACAGGAGAGAAGCCATATTCCTGTTCAGACTGTGGGAAATTTTTTACTCAAAAATACAATCTTGCTCAACATCAGAGAATTCACACCGGGGAGAAGCCATTTTCATGCTCTGAATGTGGGAAACGTTTTACACAAAAATCACATTTTCTTAGACATCAGAGAATTCACACAGGAGAGTAGCCAAACTCCTGTTCAGAATGTGGGAAACACTTTCAGAGAGATCAAAACTTGTTAAACATTGTAGAATTCACACAGGAGAGAAACCATTTTCACATTTGTAACATTTGGTTTAGAGATTTTACAAATTTTTCAAAATGTGTTTTGGATCTGATTCCCCCAAATTGATCATGCAATTAGATTTGAGTCCAAATAAATTTGATACAAAACAAAAGTGCTTTATTTGCTTGTAAGAGTCTCTATATCTCCATCTCTTTTCTTGATTCTTCTGAATAAAATCACATAAAATAAAATTCTGTCGAATCAGGATTTTTAGTAAAATTCTATTCGAACTTCCGCAATATAAAATCGATTTGCTCATCACTAGGTTATTTGGAGTGGAATTAGCCTGAATCTTCCAAATTATAGTTCTGAGTAGAGATGAACGAAGTTTTAAAAAATTCGATTTAGACAATTTGCCAAACTTAGTCAAGAAATTCAATTCATTCCAAATTAATTTGTCAAGAATCAAGATAAATCTGGTATACCCAGACCCCTGTGTCTAATTATATTCATCCCACTTAGTGGTCCAATCTCAGTAAGAAGACTCAGAACTTAAAATGCAGGGACAATGTAGGGAAAGGGTATCGCCGTGTGCATTCTGTTTTAGTGCACCCACATTCATAGTTCATTTGTTCTGTAGGTACTGTGCTATCAGTAATAGGGCTCATTCAGAAGGCTCCACAATGTTGCAAAACGTGTGCGGACCCAATCATTTCAATGGGGCTGCAAAAAATACGGACAGCACACCGTGTGCTGTCCACATCCGTGGTTCCGTTCTGTGGCTCAGTGGAAAAGATAGGCATTTCCTATTATGGTCAGTCCACCTACTTATCGGAGGTCCGACCTGCTTCCTTGCCTACTGTACCAGTAGACCTGCCTGGACTTCTGCAGCAGTATGCCAGTTTTGCAGATGTCTTCAGTAAGAAAGAGGCCAAGACCCTGCCTCCTCACAGTCTATACCCTCTTCCGCTAATCTCCAAACTCTTTGACAGGATCAAGGGAGCTAAGGTCTTCACAAAATTAGACCTGCGCGGTGCATATAACCTTATCCGCATTTGAAAGGGCAATGAGTGGAAGACCACTTTCAACACTCTTGATGGTCACTACGAGTATCTTCTCATACTCTTCGGTCTGTGCAATGCTCCTGATGTATTCCAGGAGTTGGTAAACAATATCTTCCGGAACTTGCTCTATGTCTGCGTGATAGTGTACCTGGACAATATACTGATTTAGTCTCCAGATCTGACCACTCCCCGGAAGCATGTACGTTTAATTTTAGAGCGGTTGAAAGAGAATTGACTTTATGCCAAACTCAAGAAATGCATCTTTGAAAAATCTACCGTACCGTTCCTGGGATACATCATCTCAGATGCCGAGTTACTGATGGATCCTGAAAAATGTAATGTGGTAATGGACTGGCCCCACCAACAGGGTCTTTGCACCGTACAGCGCTTCCTTGGATTTTCTACAGGGCCCACAGTAGGGATAAATCCCCCCATCCCAACTCTGAGTCAACGCAGTGTGTGGTGGTGGATTATTGGCACCGAGTTACCAACAATATATATTGTACATAGACCTGTGATGAACTATCTTTGGACTTAGAGTATAGAATTATCGCACTCTGAATATCCTCAGTAAGATATATACCTTGGTCTGATATGGGGAAGTAGGGGTTCTCTTTTACCATTAATTCATTAAATGTTACGTTTTAAATAGGGTTTTTTGCACTAGTTGGATACTTCAATTAAAAAGGTCCTTGGCTTCTGCACCTGTTCTGCGTCATCCCGGCCAATTCTTTTTGAAAGTGGGCGCCTCCTCTATAGGATCCGGTGCTTTTTTACTACAGAAAAGTTCCAAGGGTAAGATGTTTATATGTGGATTTTTCTCCAAACTCTTCTCCTCTGCTGAGAGGAATTATTGTATAGGTGATAGAGAGCTTCTGGGCATAAAACTTGCCTTGGAGGAGCGGCAAGTTTTATGCCCAGAATTGGAGGGGGCCCAGCATCCGGTGATAATCTTCACTGATCACAAGAACCTTACATATCTGCAGACAGCCCAGTGTTTAAACCCTCGCCAAGCCAGATGGGCATTCTTTTCCCATTTTGAGCTTCACTTTTGCCTGGCTGAGAAGAACATCAAGGCAGATGCTCTGTCTCGGTCATTTGATTTCTCCAACCAGCAGGAGGAGCACCAGTACATTGTAGTTCCTGCTCGCTTGATGACAGTGGCTCCTGTCCTGGTAAAAGACATCCCTTCCAGGAACACATTCGTGCCATCTGCCAAGAGAAAATGTATTCTAGTTTGGGGGCACAAACCAAACTGGCTGGTAACCCAGGGATCTGCAAGACCTCAGAACTTTTGTCTCACCACTACTGGTGGCTCACACTGCCTAAGCAAGTGCGTGATTATGTGTCTGCCGTAACCGTCTGTGTTCAGCATAAAGTCCCCAGGACCAAACCACCCGGGCTGTTGTTACCTCTTCCTGTTCCTGATGCCCCATGCAACACATTGCCATGGACTTTGTTACAGATCTGCCCTCTTCTGCTGGATGTAAAGCTATCTGGATGGTCGTGGACCGGTTCTCCAAGATGGCGCACTTCATTCCTTTGGCACATAGTACATAGTAACATAGTATATAAGACCGAAAAAAGACATTTGTCCATCCAGTTCGGCCTGTTTCCTACAAGTTGATCCAGAGGAAGGCAAAAAAAACCTGTGAGGCAGAAGCCAATTTGCCTCGCTTAAGGGGAAAAAATTCCCTTCCGACTCCAATCAGGCAATCAGAATAACTCCCTGGATCAACGACCCCTATCTAGTAGCTGTAACCTGTAATATTATTACACTCTAGGAATACATCCAGGCCCCTCTTGAATACCTTTATTGTACTCACCATCACCACCTCCTCAGGCAGAGAGTTCCATAGTCTCACTGCTCTTACCGTGAAGAATCCTTTTCTATGTTTGTGTACAAACCTTCTTTCCTCCACACGCAGAGGATGTCCCCTCGTCACAGTCCTGGGGATAAATAGATGATGAGAGTGATCTCTGTACTGACCCCTGATATATTTATACATAGTTATTAGATCTCCCCTCAGTCGTCTTTTTTCTAAAGTGAATAACCCTAATTTTGATAACCTTTCAGGGTACTGTAGTTGCCCCATTCCAGTCATTACTTTAATTGCCCTTTTCTGAATCGTCTCCAGCTCTGCTATGTCTGCCTTGTTCACAGGAGCCCCGAACTGTACACAGTCCTCCATGTGTGGTCTGACTAGTGATTTGTAAAGTGGTAGGACTATGTTCTCATCTCGGGCATCTATGCCCCTTTTGATGTACCCCATTATCTTAATGGCCTTGGCAGCAGCTGCCTGACACTGGTTCTACAGTTATCTTTACTGTCAACTTCCTAAGTGATTTTGCATGTCAGTATTAAGACTCATGCACAAGAACATAGATTTTTTCGGCATTTATCAGTGTTATTATTATTTATTAGAAAGTGTCATTAATTCCATGGCGCTGCACATCAAGGGTTACACATACATAATATATAAAATACAAATACCATAAACCTAAAGCTATTAACAAGCCGGTACAGAGGGGAGAGGACCCTGACCACAAGAGCTTACAATCTACAAGGGAAGGACACAGTAGGTGAGGGTAAAGCTGCTCATCTGGCTGTGTGGTGGCAGCATGCTCATTGTAGGTGGTAGGCTTTCCTGAAGAGGTGGTTTTCAGGCTGCTTTTATAGGTTTGGATGTTTGGGGAGGGTCTGATGTACTGGGGTAGAGAGTTCCAGAGTATGGGGGATGCAGGTGAGAAATCGTGTAGAGGATTGTGTGAAGAACAGATGAGAGGAGAAGAAAGAAGGAGGTCTTGTGAGGATCGGGGATTATGTGTGGAGTTGAATCGGAAAAGCACTTGAGAGATGGGACAGATTGTGGACGGCCTTATATGTAGTGGTTAATATTATAAACTGAATTCACTGGACAATGTGGTAAATCTCATTTTCCACTTCTCTGCCCAAGACTCCAATCTATCCAGATCCATCTGAGGCAGTATAAGTGAGCTGGATACAGAACCTACAGAATTCAGCATCGGCCTCCATTCATGTTCTGCAGGTAATAAAGAAGGAGTGAGGATAAATATGAAACACATATATGAGAATCACTTGGTCACTAAAGTCATGTTGGCTAGTGATAGACGAACATCGGCCAGGATGGTTCGCGATCAAATATTCGCGAAACGCAAAATTCGCATTGCGCCTATTGACTTTAACAGCAGGTGTACCTGAAAAAGCTTCAGGTCATATTTGCAGCCACCAAATACAAACTATGTGTGCACAAATAGTACCACAATGTGGACAGTGACATACCAGAGGAGGATCATTGGCAAAAATTCCCACAAAAAAATATGTATTTTAATCAAGGGCCATTTTTATGCGTCTTAAAGGGAAACTCTCAAAAATGTTGGAGCCTAAATTGTTTTTATTTCCTATTGGTTTGATGTATACAAATGGGCAGCTCTCCACATTTTTGTATCCTGCAGAGTCCAGTAAAAAATGCATAGGTTAACGTAAAAATTTTTCTACCATGGAACTGTATTGTGAACGGACGCCACTGTACGGCATCAGTCTGAGGCATCTGTTAACGCATACATTTTTAGTATGCATTAAATGGATGGCAAAAATAGAATGTGAACCCAGCTCTATTGTCAGAATAAGCACCAGTACACAGCGGAGCAGCGCTGCGGGGAGGGAAGGCCGCCATGTACTGACAGAACTCTACCAGGTCCTGGTGGTCAGGGATGAGGACTGTGTTTCCCAAGGATCATTTTTCTATTGGGAAATATAGGGCTCAGTATAATACACTAGAATCTATATACTATAAAATTATTAGCCCTACCCCCGAATAATAATAATAATAATAATTAGGGGGTCATTTAATATATAGAAATATGTCTATGTTAGGCGTATTTCTGACATAGATTGTGGCACAAAGGTCCTTAGCACCGCAATCTGCATATTTTTTCCGCTCATGCCAGGTCTAAAAAAGGTGACGTGGGCAGGGAAAGGGACACAGTTATGGCCATCCAGTTATTGGATTCCAACGCCATACATTGACCGGATAACACATCTGTACAGATACCGGATAACACTGCCATACCGTGACTGGATAAAAGGGTATAAAGAGGGCACAGTACAGGGAATGACTAGGGGCACTGCACAGGGTGTGGTAAGAGGGCACAATAAAGGGGCACAGTACGGGGTGAGGGACACAGTACGGGGTGGGGGGACAGTTACATGACCCTGTGATATCAGAAGGTCCATATGGTAAATGCGGCTTATAAGAGGCAGAGGAGTGAGAAAGGGGTGTGATTATGTGGCTAGAGATAAAAAATGGAAATTGTTGGCCAGTACAGGCCCCAAAAATTTGGCAATAGGCATTCACTTGACAGCAAAGAACTGAATTCTGTGGCTGGAGGTACATTAGGCAGTCACAGGATAAAAATATAACTGTCGGCCAGTACAGGCCCCAAAATTTAGGCATTCACCTGACAGAAAAGGCCTTTTATGCCACTGTATATACATAAGGCAAGGACCATTCTTTGTTCTGGGTGGTGGCGGATATGTGTGGGCTGGCATGAGAAAATTCAATTACACATGGTCGTCACAGGTGTTAAATTCCTCCGAGATCCATGCCTCATTAATTTTTAGAAATGTGAGGTAGTCCACACTGTCATGAGCTAGATCAGTGCGCTTATCAGTCACGATCCCCCCTGCTGCGCTGAACGTCCTTTCGGACAGGACACTCGACGACGGGCAAGCCCAGAGTTCCATGGCAAATTGTGCCAGCTCTGGCCACAGGTCAAGCCTACACACCCAATAGTCCAGTGGTTGCTCACTTCTCAGAGTCCACATCAGCCGTTAACCCGATGTAGTCGGACACCTGTCGGCTGGATCCGGAGGGAGGCTGTCGATGGGTTGGCTGCAAGAATGATCTCATATCCGAAGTGACCAACACATCTTCAAACCGCCCTCTTTTTGCAGACGCGGTAGGATTGGTACCAGCACCTGTTTCGCTATGAGTGGAAATTCATCTGCCAGTGCCCACAACAGCAAAATGCAGCATCTCTCGCAGCAAGGCCTGGAAATGCTGCATTCTGATAGCCCTCTGTGATGCTGCAAACATGTCCGCCATTTTGTGTTTGTACCAGGGGTCCAAGTACGTTGCCACCTAGTACAGGTCCTTGACCTTTGTGCTTTTTATAGGGGTGTCCCTCTTCAAACACTGGAGCATGAAGGCCCCCATTTGCACTAAATTGGAAGCTGTGGAGCGCCCTGGCTCCTGCTCATCGCCAGGAGAATGTTGTCCTCAGTCTCCTCCGCCCCAGACATGGACAACACCAGGGATCCCCGAAAAGTTTAAAGCCTGATCTTCTTGCTCCTCTTCCTCCTCCCCCCAGCCACCATCCTCCTCTGACTCCTCTTTAGACTCCTGCTGACTTGTCTCTGATGGAGTAGTCGCGCCTGGGAATTCATTCAGCATTGCGACTTCCTCATTTTCCAGCTTATGCTCCTCGACAGCTTGATCAATGACACGACGCAATGCACGCTCCAGAAAGAAGACGTAAGGTACGATGTCACTGATGGCGCCCTGGCTGCGACTGACCAGTTTGGTGATCTCATTAAATGGCAGCAGAAGTCTACATGCGGTGCGCATGAGCAGCCACTGGGGTGGTAAAAAGAAACTAAGCTCCCCAGAACCTGTCCTGCCGCAGAGTTCGTACAGGTAGTCATTAACGGCACGTTTCTGCTGGAGCAGCCTATCAAGCATATACAAGGTGGAGTTCAAGTGCGTCGGGCTGTCACAAATCAGACGTCTGACGGGCATGTGGAGTCACCGCTGAAAATCAGCAAGTCGAGCCATGGCCGTGTAAGATCTTCTAAAATGGCCAAGGATGTGACCACAGAGCTAAAAGCAGTGCAGGACTGGTGTGACTCTTGGCTTCCAGACACAACAGCCAGAGCACAGCATGGCAACGTCTCACCTGGCACATTGAATAGGTTCTGGGGAGCTTGGGGGGTGCAGCGGAAGAGGCGGTAGCAGTGGAAAAGGAGGAGTCAGCCGAGGAGGAGACAGAGCATGGATTAGGAGGAGCGGAAGAGGCAGGTCTGCATGCAATTCGTGGCAGTAACACCAAATCCACATGGTTGCCACGGATTACATGCTTGATGGCCGTCAGAAGGTTCACCCAGTGGGCAGTAAAAGTTATGTACCTTCCCTGCCCGTGTTTGCTAGACCATGTGTCTGTGGTCAGATGTATCTTGGCACCAACACTGTATGCCAGAGATATATTAACTTGCCGCTGAACGTGGCCATATAGCTCAGGGATGCTCTTCTGGGAGAAGTATTGTGGTGTGCCAATGGCCGCAAATTTTCTAAAGGCCTCCGAGTCCACCAATTTGTATGGCAGTAGTTGGCAGGCTAGCAGTTCCGACAAGCCAGCAGTCAGCCGTTGGGCAAGAGGATTATCTGGCGTCCGGCCAGGTGCCTTCTTAAGGCGGCCGTCCATAGGTTAGTGTTGGGCTTACCGCGACTTATGCGTTGACAGCACAGGCTGCAGATGGCAACACTATTGTCAGCAGCTGACAGGTTAAAAAAAAGCCCACACTGCCAAGCCATGTGCCGGCATCGTGGGAGCGCCAGATGTGACCTTGCATGGTGGATGGCTCGCTCCAGATACATTTGCAGTCTGCTTTTTGCCTCCTGTGCACTGCGAGTTCTGCCTGCTTCTCCTCCCTATCTGCTGCTCCATCTCTCCCTCTGAACTCCCCTCCTCTTCCTCTCTTGTGGGCACCCACGTAACGTCCATCGACATGTCATCATCGTTACCTTCACCACCACTGACATTAGAGATCTCGGAGTAGGCACCAACAGCGGGGACCTCCCTCCTTGGGCTGATCTGGGTACTGTCGTCAGACTGCTGGGGGGCGGCCGTTGCTACCTCCTATTTCTGATCCGATGCCAAGAATGGCTGCGTCTGGGAATGGATGGGAAAAAAATAACTCTGACTCAAGTGGAAGGGCTATGGTGGTGTTAGTGTCTTTGGGGGTGCACACAGCAGAGAGTGAGGAGGGTGCAGATACAGAGGATGTTTTACTCGTCCTCTCCACCACAGGAATCAGAGATGAGAAGTTCTATTTGTAACGGAAGTCGAGAAGGGTGAACACCCAGTAATCTGTGTTACTTAAAATGCATATAACGGGAAAGGAAGCATAACATTAAGTCCGCCATGTGTGCCAGAGTACCAACGGGCAAGACGTCAATGTCAACTTCAGGATGACTCTCCATACCCTTCTACTCCTCCTCCGCCCATCCACGCTGAACAGATGGAATTAAACTTCCATGGGTACTAGCCTCTGTAGCAGAGACAAGTCTCTCCAGCTCCTGCTCCTCTTCATGGCCAAATTCGCACTGAGAAGACGAACTGGGGGAGGTCTGGCTATCACCCTGTGTCATCTCCTCCCCCATTACCTCGTCTGCCACATTCAAAGCATCCTCCTTAATTGTGAGCAGGGATGGTTTGAGTAGACATAGCCATGGGATGATTACACTGATAATAGCCATAATCTTTGTGGATTCATCAAAGTTTTTTAAAACCTTACAGAGGTCTGACATCAATGCCCACTCCTCGCTTGTGAATAGTGGCAGTTGACTGGAAAGGCGGAGACCATGTTGCAGCTGGTATTCCACAACTGACCTCTGCTGCTCACAAAGCCTGACCAACATTTAGAACGTAGACTTCCTCCGCGTGCTCACGTCGCACAACAGTCGGTGAGCTGGAAGCAGCAAGCGCTGCTGCAGCGTTCACAGACCGACTGAAGCTGTGGACGACTTTCCGAAATGGGCACACAAGGGGCGCGCCTTCACTAGTAGCTCCTGCAAATTGGGGTAGGTTTTGATAAACCGCTGAACCACTAAGTTTAAGACGTGGGCTAGGCATGGAACGTGTGTCAGGTTACTGAGCTCCAAAGCCGCCACCAAGTTACGGCCATTGTCAGACACAACCATGCCTGTTTCTAGGTTGAGTAGCGAAAACCACAGCTCAGTCTGGTCCCTTATACCCTGCCATAGCTCTAGGGCGGTGTGCTGTTTGTCCCCTAAGCAGATCAGCTTCAGCATGGCCTGTTGACGCTTCCCCACAGCAGTGCCAAATATATAAGGACGAAAAAAACATAGGAAGGGGGCACACCTAAATTAGAACAAGTGTGCCGGCACACAGTATAGAAAAACAGTGAATGCCAGAAGAAAAAGAATACCGACATAAGAGCCGCACATCTAAAAATATATCAAATTTATTTGAAACAACAGACACAACAAAAATGGATTCAAATCATTGTAGATCGTGGCTGTGTGGACCAAATAAGTACCGCACACCACCCTAACTCTACCACATACACATATTGACATAAGCATAACCCCACATAAGTAAATAGTTAATAAAAGTAATTTAAAGTGCATGAAAATCCATCAACATGAATGAAACAAGTATTATACTTATCATAGAAATGGCAGGATGGGTGGTAGACAGGGAAAAGAAAAGCCCAACGCGTATCGCCAGGCCTTGCTGGCTTCCTCTTTGTGTATTAAATAAGAACTCATATAAATACATAAATTATGATGTAATAACAATGGTCACCTGTGGTGTAGGCGTATATGCAGATTACTAGTTGACCTCCCCAGGGGTGAAGGCGCTGGTCCCCGGTGCAGGCTAGGCGCAGGAGCAGAAACTATCGGCGGGCTGAACTGCCTACTGCGCCTGCGCAAACGGACGCTGGGCCAAAGGGCTGGCGCGCACTGTGTTCCATAAACCGGAAGCAGCATGACGCACCAAACCCGGCGTGCGCTGCGCTCCACAGACCGAAAGCCGCGTCACGCAAGAGGTCAAAGGACCCAGCGTCTGCGTGGATGACTCATATGGGCGAGAGAGCAAAAGGGGAAAACAGAACTCAAAATCTAAACTAAACAAGTATAAATAATATATCAAAGAACAGATCATGTAACGCAGAACTGTGTTTATAAAAAGGTACATATAAACCACAAAGCCAGGAAAGCAGTATCCACCAGTAAATAGGAGGTATATAAACTATATGACCACAGTGCATACATAATCTACCTATATAAAGTACAATAAACATAATTAAGTGTAAAATAACTATCAAACAGTAAATCAATTAATAATAACACAAAACCCCATTCAATATATTAAATAAAAACCATGCTCACTTAAATATTGTCATAGTCTCCATTCCATAATGTATAGATACTCAAATATGAATATAATAACAATAATACTTTTTTATAAAAACCGGAAGTATTAGATCCCCTTTCTTTTCCCTTCCTTTTTGAGTTATTTACTATGATTCTTTTCTTTTTTCTTATTTTTTTATTTTATATTTTTATTTTTTACTTTCTATTTTTTTCCATCTTTTTATACTTTCTATTCTATACAATTTATACTATTCACACACTATTTCATAAGGTATTATTATATTATATGTGTCGCATACATGTATTAGTTCACTATATATATATATATATATATATATATAGCATAAAGGAAGAGAGAAAAAAAAAAAAAAGTTAAAAAAAGTTAAAAAGGGGGGGGGGGGGGTTAGGGTATATTGTCCTATCGCCCAAAGAGTCAAAACCTGCACCAGGGATCAGGAGAGGATGTGTAGAAAGTCACATGAATGATTAAAAAAATGGGCGCCAAAATCAAAGGCCTTTCATAAAAACAGTGTACAAAAATGATAAGGACGCACAGAGCCACCAGTTCGCCAACGAGGTGCTCTCAGTCCAGCAGTACCACCTCACCGCTGGTTAAGAAACTAGGATAAAAGAATGGACTGGGCACTCTACTAGATATCTATAATTTTATTCAACAAAAAATATATATAGTGACCATAAAAATCGCTTCCACATTGAAGGTACGTGCTATTGCATGTGGAACCTATCTGGATAGATATATAACCATGAACTAGTAAAAACAACAACAATCCATTGACAAAAGAGCGACTCAATCCAAGTATGCCAATATCAGGTTAAGGTAAGTATGTGAAAAACCAATGGCAACCGGGATAGGATCCGCTTGATCCCCAATAAAGATAATAAATGATCATAAAATGGTTCGCTAGGATAACTGGTAATTAATAAAGCCTACAGGACACGTAGGTCAATGTCCCTGTGGCCCATGAATCGCCAGTAATCACTTGCACATTAATGAAAAAAATATAAAAAATAAATAAAAAAATAATAAAAATAAAAAAATTGGAAAAATGAAAAATGAAAAAGTTGGGTAAAATGAATGAATAATATAGATTCTGTCCCGCACTTTGGATTGCAATATGGATTGCAATATGGATAACCAACCAAACGTCTGCAGATTCACAATATCAAACAGTAAGTAGGGCATTTGGTGTGTACGCCCGATTTGAGTATTCCTATAGTGAAAAAACAATTGAATCGATATCCGCATGGGGAAATACTAAATCCTGAGGTAGATAAGAGCAGTATAAGCAGTTACTTTGCAAGCGGCGTCCTCAGCGGCGTCCCACTGGGCACGTATACCGCCCGTTCATTGCAATAGTGCCGGCACTTTGAATTGTCTTACCCCCACACTCCACACTCTCCTCCGGTGTTGTATCTTTTGGAGTCCGCGCTGGTGATCTCTGTATGCTTGGGATAGTTCACCGTCAGTTTCCCTGCGCACACGCTGAATCCTCCCTCACCTCTCACGCGGCGTCCTGAATTTCCAAAAATTGGAAGGTGGATAATGTGGATCGGGTAATTAAAGACACTGCTCCTCATATATTCTGGGGGTCCGACCAGACGCGTTTCGGGGTATAAGGTACCCCTTCCTCAGTGGCAATCCGACCCCCAGATCCAAATGCTTTAAATACCGGAACCCTCAAATGCACTGGTCTTGTCAAAAATCCGGACTGGAATATTGCAAACACTCCATAATGATATAATATTTAGACTCCACCGGTTTACTACATTTCTCCATAAAATTATTTTGATCCTCAATTGAGAACTCATGTATCTCCGTTGGTTCATCAATATTCCCACACTCATGCACATGCGATTCTGTTGCGTTTCACATGCGGTTCAGTTGCGTTTTACAAGCAGGATAATAGTGTTTGCTGCATTTACCAATTTAATTATAATGGTCCTGAGTTACAGTTACATATATCGTCAGACTTATATACATGTGGTTTAATTGCGTTTACAAGTGCTGTGACGAAATAAAAATAAAAATATAATTAAAAATAAAAGTGACAAATTTCTCCTATGTCACTGAATAATAAAATCATAACATACCATCATTTTTTTTAAGAATAAGAAGCAGGAATTTAAGATTTTAAAGTTATAAGAAGCAGGGATCCAATTTCTCAAAGAGTTTAAAAAAAATGATGGTATGTTATGATTTTATTATTCAGTGACATAGGAGAAATTTGTCACTTTTATTTTTAATTATATTTTTATTTCGTCACAGCACTTGTAAACGCAATTAAACCACATGTATATAAGTCTGACGATATATGTAACTGTAACTCAGGACCATTATAATTAAATTGGTAAATGCAGCAAACACTATTATCCTGCTTGTAAAACGCAACTGAACCGCATGTGAAACGCAACAGAATCGCATGTGCATGAGTGTGGGAATATTGATGAACCAACGGAGATACATGAGTTCTCAATTGAGGATCAAAATAATTTTATGGAGAAATGTAGTAAACCGGTGGAGTCTAAATATTATATCATTATGGAGTGTTTGCAATATTCCAGTCCGGATTTTTGACAAGACCAGTGCATTTGAGGGTTCCGGTATTTAAAGCATTTGGATCTGGGGGTCGGATTGCCACTGAGGAAGGGGTACCTTATACCCCGAAACGCGTCTGGTCGGACCCCCAGAATATATGAGAAGCAGTGTCTTTAATTACCCGATCCACATTCCAATTTTTGGAAATTCAGTACGCCGCGTGAGAGGTGAGGGAGGACTCAGCGTGTGCGTAGGGAAACTGACGGTGAACCATCCCAAGCATACAGAGATCACCAGCGCGGACTCCAAAGATACAACACCGGAGGAGAGTGTGGAGTGTGGGGGTAAGACAATTCAAAGTGCCGGCACTATTGTAATGAACGGGCGGTATACGTGCCCAGCGGGACGCCGCTGAGGACGCCGCTTGCAAAGTAACTGTTTATACTGCTCTTATCTACCTCAGGATTTAGTATTTCCCCATACGGATATCGATTCAATTGTTTTTCCACTATAGGAATACTCAAATCGGGCGTACACACCAAATGCCCTACTTATTATATTACAAGAAGTGATGCGATACTGATGCGATTATTGTTGCGGTTCTAAAAGACTCTGATATTGTGAATCTGCAGACGTTTGGTTGGTTATCCATATTGCAATCCATATTGCAATCCAAAGTTCGGGACAGAATGTATATTATTCATTCATTCTACTCAACTTTTTTACTTTTTTATTTTAAATTTTTTTAATTTTTTTTTATCTTTTATATTTTTTTTCATTAATGTGCAAGTGATTACTGGTGATTCATGGGCCACAGGGACATTGACCTACGTGTCCTGTAGGCTTTATTAATTACCAGTTATCCTAGCGAACCATTTTATGATCATTTATTATCTTTATTGGGGATCAAGCGGATCCAATCCCGGTTGCCATTGGTTTTTCACATACTTACCTTAACCTGATATTGGCATACTTGGATTGAGTCGCTCTTCTGTAAATGGATTGTTGTTGTTTTTACTAGTTCATGGTTATATATCTATCCAGTTAGGTTCCACATGCAATAGCACGTACCTTCAATGTGGAAGCGATTTTTATGGTCACTATATATATTTTTTGTTGAATAAAATTATAGATATCTAGGAGAGTGCCCAGTCCATTCTTTTATCCTACTTTCATAAAAACAACATGTTGAGGGTGAGGCATCCAAAATTGAATTGGCACAAAGCAGACAGAAAGAGTCCTCCAATGATGGTCTAGTTGGAGGGTTCCACAGACGATCCAGGAGATGGAAAATCCATAAACACATGAATAAAGATATCCCAAAAAGAGTTCCCAGGGTGTTCCAAGTGAAAATATCCAATAGTTCCAATGTAAAGAGAGATACCAAAAAGAACCCAAACAAACAAGAACGGTGAGTAAAGTGGAGAAAATAATAATAAATTATAAATTAGTTTTACATAGTGTAAAAACCAGTGAACAAAAGCATTCCAAATTATAGATCCATCTGGATTCAGCCTTTAGCAAACACTGTGTCATATCTGTCCCCCTAATACTATGGTGAAGTTTTTCCAAACCCACCACCCTGTTGTACAAGTTGGTCCTTTAAGGAGGGCGCCTTGCGCACGATAATTTTCGGTCTAATATCCACATAAGGTATCAGATTTTGATCAGAAGTAAGCAGGAACCAATGATTCTCCAGAATTTTGTAGAGTGCTGTCCACTGGTTATTATAATGAGGGATGAGATGTATCTTGCCATCCCTGATTTTGTTCTTCGGAGTGAATAAATATGTTCAATCCGAGACTTTAGCATCCTGATAGGCACGAGATATAATCCTTTTAGGGTAACCTCTATCCTGAAACCGTAATGACAAATCTGTTGAGGCTGCCCTGAAGTCATCCGGGTACAATTTCGACGTAGTCTAAGGAATTCGGTATTCCGTTTTTCATGTGTGCTGGATGAAAGCTCCGGTAGTAAAGCAGACTGTTGGTAGCAGTACTTTTTCGGAATAGAGAAGTAATAATCCGTTGTCCATCCCTACATAATTTCCGGTCCAGAAAATCTACTGTGTCCTCTGAGATGTTATATGTTAGGTGGATGCTCAGATTATTCAATGAATCAATAAATTGTTTGCACACATCTTTGGGACCCTGCCAAAAAAACAAGATGTCATCAATATACCGGAACCAGCCCACCACATAGTCACGGAACAGAGGCGACGAGTGCACACGTGCCTGCCACAATGGGTCGGCCAGGGGGATTTTGGAGGTTCTTGTGGACTTTGGGAAGCAAAGAATGTTGGAATAATTGGTTGACTAACCTCCAAGAATTGATGTTCCTTTTTGGTGATGATGTACATCTCCCGGGCTGTCATCAATAACCGATCCAATTTCTTTTTAAAGACCAATGTGGGGTCAGAGAGCAAAGATGTATAAAAAGCCCTATTGCTGAGTTGTCTGTTAGCTTCCCGTATATACAGATCCACATCCCATAGGACCACGTTTCCACCCTTATCAGCTTCTTTAATGACAAATGTAGGATTCGCCTATAATTTTCGTATTGTTTCAGACTCTATTCTGTCCAAGTTTCTACCATATAAAGGATTGGGTTTTAGTTTACGTAGTTCATTTACAACAGCTTGAAAGAATAGCTGGATGTTGAGGAAGAGATTCAAGGAAGGAGTCAAAGAGGAGGGTTTATGCAGGGTAAAACACCTCCTACCTGCTGTATCCGAATCATTTTCCCGCAAAAAATCCATGAGGTCCATAAATGCACCACGTTCATACTCAGCTAGATCATGTATCATCAACGTTTGTTTTTTCTCTTCCTTTATGCTATATATATATATATATATATATATATATATATATATATACACACATAATGAACTAATACATGTATGTGACACATATAATATAATAATACCTTATGAAATAGAATGTGAATAGTATAAATTGTAGAGAATAGAAAGTATAAAAAGATGGAAAAAAATAGAAAGTAAAGAATAAAAAAATATATATATAAAATAAAAAATAAAGAATAAGAAAAAAAGAAAAGAATCATAGTAAATAATACAAAAAGGAAGGGAAAAGAAAGGGGATCTAATACTTCCGGTTTTTATAAAAATTAATTATGGTTATTATATTCACATTTGATTATCTATACATTATGGAATGGAGACTATGACAATATTTAAATGAGCATGGTTTTTATTTAATATATTGAATGGGATTTTGTGGTATTATTAATTGATTTACTGTTTCATTGTTATTTTACACTTAATTATGTTTATTGCACTTTATATAGGTAGATTATGTATGCACTGAGGTATATATTTTATATACCTCCTATTTACTGGTGGATACTGCTTTCCTGGCTTTTTTATAAACACAGTTCTGCATTACATGATCTGTTCTTTGATATATTATTTATACTTGTTTAGTTTATGGTTCAATCAAGGTACTTGTTTAGTTTAGATTTTGAGTTCTGTTTTCCCCTTTTGCCCTCTCGCCCATATGAGTCATCCGCGCAGATTCCGGGTCCTTTGACCTTCTGTGTGACGTGGCTTTCGGTTTGTGGAACGCAGCGCACGCCGGGTTTGGCGCGTCATGCTGCTTCCGGTTCATGGAACACAGTGCGCGCCAGCCCTTTGGCCCGGCGTCCGTTTGCACAGGCACAGTAGGCAGTTCCACCTTCCGATAGTTTTGGCGCGCTCTTCTGCTCCTGCGCCTAGCCTATATCGGGGACCAGCGCCTTTACCCCTGGTGAGGTCAACTAGTAATCTGCATATACACCTAAACCACAGGTGACCATTGTTATTACATCATAATTTATATATTTATATGAGTTCTTTATACACAAACAGGCACCCCTGAGGAAGCCAGCAAGGCCTGGCGATACACGTTGGGCTTTTCTTTTCCCTGTATACCACGCATATCCCCATCCTGCCATTTCTATGATAAGTATAATACTTGTTTCATTCATGTTGATGGATTTTCATGCACTTTAAATGACCTTTTTAACTATTTACTTATGTGGGGTTATGCTTATGTCAATATGTGGAAGAGTTAGGGTGGTGTGCGGTACTTATTTGGTCCACACAGCCATGATCTTTTGTAAACAATGATTTTAATACATTTTTGTTGGGTCTGTTGTTTCAAATAAATTGTATATATTTTTAGATGTGCTCTTACCCCGGTATTCTTTTTCTTCTGGTACCCACATCAGTGCTACACTGCTTCCAGCTAGCGACTGATGGCTGACTGCCGGAGGTGGAAGTGGAGGAGGAGGCGGCAGAGGAGGAGAAGTGGGTGTTGGAGCCAGTAACATAGCTGCTGGCGGAGACCCTGATGGACGTAGGGCCAGCAATCCTGGGCGTGGGTAGCACCTGTGCCATCTTAGGGTCCGACTCACTCCCGGCCTCCACAACATTTACCCAGTGTGCGGTCAGGGAAATGTAGCGTCCCTGGCCACCAACACTTGTCCATGTGTCCGTGGTGAAGTGGACCTTCCCAGTAAGTGGTTGGTCAGGGCACGGGAGATGTTCTAGCTCACATACTGGTGTAAGGCGGGCATGGCACACCGTGAAAAATAGTGGCGGCTGGGAACTGCGTACCGAGTGACTGCCGTCGACATCAGGCTGCAGAAGGCCTCAGTGTCCACAAGCCTAAATGGAAACATTTCAAGGGCGTGCAATTTCAACAGTTGCGCATTTAGTGCTATGGCCTGTGGGTGGGTGGGTGGCTATTTGCGCTTGCATTCAAATGCCTGTGTTATCGACATTTGGATGCTGTGCTGGGACAGCGAAGTGGATGTTGTTGCTGACAGGTCAGGTGAAGGTCCAGGTGCAGGGCGAGGGGCATCCGGGCCTGCGCCTTCGACAGGGGATTGGCCAGCAGTGCATAACACAGGGGATGTGGAGGCAGTGATGGGACCCGCAGATGTAGAGTGTGGACCCAGGCATTTGGCCCAATTATTGGATGCCATGTGGCGGATCATGCTGGTGGTGGTGAGGTTGCTAGTGTTCACACCCAGGCTCAAAAAAGAGCCATACTGAGGAACACATACCCCTTGGCAAGGTAGAATTACGCATGGGGGTGCTCGGCGTAACGTTTGCGGGCCTGTTTGGTGTGGGCCGACTTCTCCCTTTTGCCACCCCACTGCCTCTTCCAGACTGTTGCGGTGCTACAGATCCCTCCCCCTCTGTACTGCTGTCCTGCTCGGCTTTTCACGTAACCATGTTGGGACCACCTCCTCTTCCACTTCCCCCCTCTGCTCATCCTCCGGACTTGACCTAACCACCACTTCAGTGATTGACAACTGTGTCTCATCATCATCCACCTCATGAACGAATGATTGTGGTTCACCACCCTCATCTTCTTGAGACTGTGAAGGCTCAAGAGGTTGGGAATCAGGGCACAATATCTCAGGTACCTCTTCAAGCGTGCTTGGCGAGAGAGCCAAACCAAGTACTGAAAAGAGGTCATGTGAATATCCGAGTGTGGGATCACTTGTTTGGCCAGACACGACATGGTGGGAGGAAGGAGGATCAGAGTGAGGATGATCCTCGGTTGACCAGACTCTTGGCTACAGAAACTGGACTTCGTGGAAGAGAGGGTGGTGCTTAACCGACTGGAAACATTATCTTCTGCCACCTGTTCGCACTGGTCCGACTTGGACAGCGTTGTCCTGCGCCGCCCAGCTAAGTTGGACATGAAGCTGGGTAAGGTGGATTTTTTTGTTTTTTCTGGTGCACTGGCAGCGGGCACAGTTTCATGTTCCAGGACCACGGCCTCTGCCTGCACCATCAGCATCACGCCCAGGGCCACAGCCTCTGCTTGCACCATCAGCATCACGCCCACTTCCCCCTCCCTTTGTGCTCGCCTTCTTCATATTAATGGTTTTGTCTGTAGGTGTGGCGCAGATTGTTTTACTGTCTGCTAAAGACACAGTTTTCTGATGCAGGACAGTACTGGATACAGAAAAATACTGATTTTCGGCACTACACTAGCCCAGAGATAATGTAATTTTTACAGTACACACTGTATAGGCTTGCTGTAATGTACTGTAGACAGAGAAATACAATTTTTGGCACTAAACTAGCCCAGAGAAAATGAAATTTTTACATTTCACACTGCATTGACTTGCTGTAATATACTGTAGACAGAGAAATACAAATTTTCGGCACTACATTAGCCCAGAGATAATGAAATTTTTATAGTACACACTGTATTGGTGGCTTGCTGTAACGTACTGAATACAGAACAATGAATATTTTCAGAAGTACACTAGACTAGAGATAATGTAATTTTTACAGTACACACTATTGGCTTGCTGTAATATACTGTAGACAGAGAAATACAAATGTTCGGCACTACACTAGCCCAGAGATAATGACATTTTTACAGTACACGCTGTATTGGCATGCTGTAATGTACTGAATACAGAAAAATAAATATTTTCAGGAGTACACTAGACTAGAGATAATGTAATTTTTATAGTACACACTGTATAGGCTTACTTTAATGTACTGTAGACTAAGAAAAAAAAATTTTGGCACTACACTAGCCCAGAGATAATTACATTTTTACAGTACACACTGTATTGGCTTGCTGTAATGTACTGAATACAAAAAATGAATATTTTCAGGAGTACACTAGACCAGAGATAATGGAATTTTGACAGTAGACACTGTATAGGCTTGCTGTAATGTACTGTAGACTAAGAAATAAAAATTTTCGTCACTACAGTAGGCCACAGATAATGTAATTTTTACAGTACACCCTGTATAGGCTTGCTGTAATGTACTGTAGACAGAGAAATACAAATTTTCAGTAGTACACTAGACCAGAGATAATGTAATTTATACAGTACACTGTATTGGCTTGCTGTAATTTACTGTAGACAGAGAAATACACATTTTTGGCACTACACTAGGCCACATATAATGACATTTTTACTGTACACACTGTATTGGCTTGCTGTAATGTACTATAGACAGAGAAATACAAATTTTCGGCACTACACTAGCCCAGAGAAGATGAATTTTTTACAGTACAGACTGTATAGGCTTGCTGTAATGTACTGAATACAGAAAAATAAATATTTTCAGGAGTACACTAGCACAGAAATAATGTAATTTTTACAGTACACACTGTATAGTCTTGCTGTAATGTACTGTAGACAGAGAAATACAAATTTTCGTCACTACAGTAGGCCATAGATAATAAAATCTTCACATTACACGCTGTATTGGCTTGCTGTAATGTACTTATGTCGGAGAAATGCAAATTTTTGGCACTACACTGGCCCAGAGATAATGACATTTTTACTGTACACACTGTATTGGCTTGCTGTAATGTACTGAATACAGAAAAATTAAGATTTTCAGGAGTACACTAGACCAGAGATAATGTAAGTTTTACAGTACACACTGTATTGGCTTGCTGTATTGTACTGAATACAGAAAAATAAAGATTTTCGGCACTACACTAGACCACAGATAATGTAATATTTACAATACACACTGTATTGGCTTTCTGTAAGGTACTGGATACAGAAAAATACAGATTTTCAGCATTACACTAGCCCAGAGATAATGTAATTTTGACAATACACACTGTATTTGGATGTCGTTCTATATTGGATACAAATTTGTCTCAAATAAAATTCTCTGCTGGAATACTGTATATACGGTTGCGGTCTAAACGCACACACAGATGTGGCATAAGTTAGGTTAATTTCCCCAGAAAAAATAATTTCTTTGATGATGCAGTGTATATCTCAGTACCAGGCATACTGTTTTGAATAAGCCCCTTTTTATAATGTCTGCCAACCACGCTGCTTTATAATGGTGCAGTGTATATCTCAGCACCAGGCACACTGTTGTGAATAAGCCCCTTTTTATAATATCTTCCCAACACACTGCTTAATGATGGCGTATTGTAGATGTCACTAATCGGAAATCTTTCTGTCTTTTAGAAGTTATAAAAGTGATTTTCAAGCCCTGCAATATCTGTCTGTTCCTGGTGACGCCTGTCCCTGATAGTGCTGAAGCAAACCCCTTCTTAAAAAAAATAAAAGGTGCTGCACTGCTGTCAAACACACACTCTGGTCCGTAAAAGGACTGTTAGGGCTTTCAATAAGGTTTTCGGAATAAAATCAGTAAGTTTAGAGCAAAACGCTATTTGTCCCTGCCTACTGTCTGCTCTCCCTGATGTTGAATGAGCCGAGCGCCGGACCTCAGCTCCTATATGAAATGGTATCACATGTTCCAGCCAGCCAATCAGTGTAAGGCTTACAGCTAACATGGCTATAGCATTACACTGAGGGGAATTACTTACCTGGACCTTGATTGGCTGCTTAGAAGGTGCCAAATGTGCGGGGAGGAGACTCGAGCAATGCGAAGAATACACGTGGTGCTCGGCCGAGTAAAGCCAAGCGCCGAGCATAGCAATGCTGGAGCCAAACCAGTACTCAGCCGAGCATGCTCGCTCATCAATAGAGGAGAGAACTGGAGGAGCTGGAGCTCAGAAATGAAGAAGAGAAGAGTTGGTGAAGGACCTTTGATGATGTCAGCATCATGTGACCTGTGCATCAATAGCTGAGCCCCGCCCTCTACACTGATCACATGGCAGTGACATCACCCCAGGTCCTTCAGCTCTGGCAGTGCAGCAGATACTGGGCAGGTCCTGGTCGGTAGTCAGGGCTCTTGTTCTCTCTGGTATCAGCCATTCCTCCAGCCTGCAGGTAAGATGAGCTGTGAGGAGACAGTGTGGTGGAGAGCTCAGACATGTCACCTCTGGAGATTCTCCTCCATTACACACAAGCAATCCTTCTCCGCTCCTCAGCTTAGTATGATGGGGGGAGTAGTGAGGATAGTGGGGGTTGTCATCATTCGCTGGCCCCTGACTGTCCTGGTGAGGGGCCCCTGCCTCCAGGAGGAGAATGAATGGAGCGGGGCCCGGCCTGAGCTCAGCTCTCTCCAGTCTCTTCTCTAGGAGTTCTGGACACAGCTGAGCACAGCCCAGAGGTGGGACCTGCATCTATCAGACACTTATCTCCTGTGGGGCCACCAGAGATCTCCATGTTGGGGCCCCTGGAATCCATGTGGTGGGGGCCCCTCCAGGCTCAGGACGTGCGGTTCTGGAGGTAACATCTGGTCTTGTCCCCTGGATGATTTCTCTCCTCTTCCCATCCCAGAAAATGGGACCACCAGAGGACCAGGTAGCAGCTATATCAGACGCTGTTCATAAAACAGCGTCTGATATAGCTGTTTGATGCGTTTATATCGCATCTACAGCCTGCCAGCGATTGATCATCGCTGGCAGGCTGTAGTCCAACTCTCGAGGCACGCTTCACTGTGACGCGCGCGTTCACAGGAACTCTCGCGTCTCGCGAGATGACGCCCCGGCGCGTCCAAACAGAAGATCCCGGCCGCCCGCAGGACGCAATCCTGCGTACGGCGGTCGGGGACTGGTTAATGTACTGTAGACTAAGAAAAAAAAATTTTGGCACTACACTAGCCCAGAGATAATTACATTTTTACAGTACACACTGTATTGGCTTGCTGTAATGTACTGAATACAAAAAATGAATATTTTCAGGAGTACACTAGACCAGAGATAATGTAATTTTGACAGTAGACACTGTATAGGCTTGCTGTAATGTACTGTAGACTAAGAAATAAAAATTTTCGTCACTACAGTAGGCCACAGATAATGTCATTTTTACAGTACACCCTGTATAGGCTTGCTGTAATGTACTGTAGACAGAGAAATACAAATTTTCAGTAGTACACTAGACCAGAGATAATGTAATTTTTACAGTACACTGTATTGGCTTGCTGTAATGTACTGTAGACAGAGAAATACACATTTTTGGCACTACACTAGGCCACATATAATGACATTTTTACTGTACACACTGTATTGGCTTGCTGTAATGTACTATAGACAGAGAAATACAAATTTTCGGCACTACACTAGCCCAGAGAAGATGAATTTTTTACAGTACAGACTGTATAGGCTTGCTGTAATGTACTGAATACAGAAAAATAAATATTTTCAGGAGTACACTAGCCCAGAAATAATGTAATTTTTACAGTACACACTGTATAGTCTTGCTGTAATGTACTGTAGACAGAGAAATACAAATTTTCGTCACTACAGTAGGCCATAGATAATAAAATCTTCACATTACACGCTGTATTGGCTTGCTGTAATGTACTTATGTCGGAGATATGCAAATTTTTGGCACTACACTAGCCCAGAGATAATGACATTTTTACTGTACACACTGTATTGGCTTGCTGTAATGTACTGAATACAGAAAAATAAAGATTTTCGGCACTACACTAGACCACAGATAATGTAATATTTACAATACACACTGTATTGGCTTGCTGTATTGTACTGAATACAGAAAAATAAAGATTTTCGGCACTATCCTAGACCACAGATAATGTAATATTTACAATACACACTGTATTGGCTTTCTGTAAGATACTGGATACAGAAAAATACAGATTTTCAGCACTACACTAGCCCAGAGATAATGTAATTTTGACAATACACACTGTATTTGGATGTCGTTCTATATTGGATACAAATTTGTCTCAAATAAAGTTCTCTGCTGGAACACTGTATATACGGTTGCGGTCTAAACGCACACACAGATGTGGCATAAGTTAAGGTTAAGGTTAATTTCCCCAGAAAAAATAATTTCTTTGATGATGCAGTGTATATCTCAGTACCAGGCATACTGTTTTGAATAAGCCCCTTTTTATAATGTCTGCCAACCACGCTGCTTTATAATGGTGCAGTGTATATCTCAGCACCAGGCACACTGTTGTGAATAAGCCCCTTTTTATAATATCTTCCCAACACACTGCTTAATGATGGCGTATTGTAGATGTCACTAATCGGAAATCTTTCTGTCTTTTAGAAGTTATAAAAGCGATTTTCAAGCCCTGCACTATCTGTCCGTTCCTGGTGGACTTTTAGGGCTTTCAATAAGGTTTTCGGAATAAAATCAGTAAGTTTAGAGCAAAACGCTATCTGTCCCTGCCTACTGTGTGCTCTCCCTGACGTTGAATGAGCCTAGCGCCGGACCTCAGCTCCTATATGAAATGGTATCATGTGTTCCAGCCAGCCAATCAGTGTAAGGCTTACAGCTAACATGGCTATGGCCTTACACTGAGGGGATTTACTTACCTGGACCTTGATTGGCTGCTTAGAAGGCGCCAAACGTGCGGGGAGGAGACTCGAGCAATGCGACGAATACACGTGGTGCTCGGCCGAGTAAAGCCAAGCGCCGAGCATAGCAATGCTGGAGCCAAACCAGTACTCAGCCGAGCATGCTCGCTCATCAATAGAGGAGAGAACTGGAGGAGCTGGAGCTCAGAAATGAAGAAGAGAAGAGTTGGTGAAGGACCTTTGATGATGTCAGCATCATGTGATCTGTGCATCAATAGCTGAGCCCCGCCCTCTACACTGATCACATGGCAGTGACATCACCCCAGGTCCTTCAGCTCTGGCAGTGCAGCAGATACTGGGCAGGTCCTGGTCGGTAGTCAGGGCTCTTGTTCTCTCTGGTATCAGCCATTCCTCCAGCCTGCAGGTAAGATGAGCTGTGAGGAGACAGTGTGGTGGAGAGCTCAGACATGTCACCTCTGGAGATTCTCCTCCATTACACACAGGAATCCTTCTCTGCTCCTCAGCTTAGTATGATGGGAGGAGTAGTGGGGATAGTGGGGGTTGTCATCATTCGCTGGCCCCTGACTGTCCTGGTGAGGGGCCCCTGCCTCCAGGAGGAGAATGAATGGAGCGGGGCCCGGCCTGAGCTCAGCTCTCTCCAGTCTCTTCTCTAGGAGCTCTGGACACAGCTGAGCACAGCCCAGAGGTGGGACCTGCATCTATCAGACACTTATCTCCTGTGGAGCCACCAGAGATCTCCATGTTGGGGCCCCTGGAATCCATGTGGTGGGGGCCCACTCCAGGCTCAGGACGTGCGGTTCTGGAGGTGACATCTGGTCTTGTCCCTGGATGATTTCCTCTCCTCTTCTCATAAAGGCGCCTGCAGCACTAGAAGCCTCCAGCTCCTCCAGTTCTCTCCTCTTCTCCTGAATGACCCCGAGGATGGACGGGAAGGAGATCAGCAGAAGAATATTAGACCTCACCTTGGAGATCATCTCCCTGCTGAGCGGAGAGGTAAACTTCTCTAGATTTCTCTCCTCTGTATTGTATTCTGTAACAAGTCAGACATCGGGAAGGAGAATCCATCATAGGAAGTGATAGGAAGAGTCCAGGGTCCTGGAGAACGGCCCCCAGACCTTCCAAGTGACGGAGAACCTGAAGATCAGCCCCCAGTATGGTGAGTGATGTGTCATGTGACCAGTGACCAATAGTCATGTAGGAGCCATGAGGAGGTAAGTAGGCACGTTGTACCAGGAGGAGAGGCCGGAGGAGAGCACATGGCCCCTGAAGGGTTTATTCCCTAAGTGTCTCTCTCCATCCACAGGAGTACACAATAGTGAAGAAGACATCGGGGGACTGTGTGACTCCCATCATCCATCTCCAGGAGTCAGGAGGGCGGAGCAGGACCCCTCCCCCATCACAGAGCCTCCCCTCACCCCTGATACATGAGCAGAAGATCCTAGAGCTCACCCACAAGATGATGGAGCTGCTGACTGGAGAGGTGACACTGCTGGGAATGCTGGGAAATTCTCCAGTAACAGCACTGGAGGGTCTGGGTGATGACGGTGTCATTGTGTTGTCAGGTTCCTATAAGGTGTCAGGACGTCACTGTCTATTTCTCCATGGAGGAGTGGGAGTATATAGAAGGCCACAAGGATCTGTACAAGGAGGCCATGATGGAGGAGCACCAGCCTCTTATATCACAGGGTAAGAGCCGTCATGTGCAGTGTATACACGTGTGTGCAGTGACATGTAATGGAGGAGCACCAGCCTCTTATATCACAGGGTAAGAGCCGTCATGTGCAGTGTATACACGTGTGTGCAGTGACATGTAATGGAGGAGCACCAGCCTCTTATATCACAGGGTAAGAGCCGTCATGTGCAGTGTATACACGTGTGTGCAGTGACATGTAATGGAGGAGCACCAGCCTCTTATATCACAGGGTAAGAGCCGTCATGTGCAGTGTATACACGTGTGTGCAGTGACATGTAATGGAGGAGCACCAGCCTCTTATATCACAGGGTAAGAGCCGTCATGTGCAGTGTATACACGTGTGTGCAGTGACATGTAATGGAGGAGCACCAGCCTCTTATATCACAGGGTAAGAGCCGTCATGTGCAGTGTATACACGTGTGTGCAGTGACATGTAATGGAGGAGCACCAGCCTCTTATATCACAGGGTAAGAGCCGTCATGTGCAGTGTATACACGTGTGTGCAGTGACATGTAATGGAGGAGCACCAGCCTCTTATATCACAGGGTAAGAGCCGTCATGTGCAGTGTATACACGTGTGTGCAGTGACATGTAATGGAGGAGCACCAGCCTCTTATATCACAGGGTAAGAGCCGTCATGTGCAGTGTATACACGTGTGTGCAGTGACATGTAATGGAGGAGCACCAGCCTCTTATATCACAGGGTAAGAGCCGTCATGTGCAGTGTATACACGTGTGTGCAGTGACATGTAATGGAGGAGCACCAGCCTCTTATATCACAGGGTAAGAGCCGTCATGTGCAGTGTATACACGTGTGTGCAGTGACATGTAATGGAGGAGCACCAGCCTCTTATATCACAAGGTAAGAGCCGTCATGTGCAGTGTATACACGTGTGTGCAGTGACATGTAATGGAGGAGCACCAGCCTCTTATATCACAGGGTAAGAGCCGTCATGTGCAGTGTATACACGTGTGTGCAGTGACATGTAATGGAGGAGCACCAGCCTCTTATATCACAAGGTAAGAGCCGTCATGTGCAGTGTATACACGTGTGTGCAGTGACATGTAATGGAGGAGCACCAGCCTCTTATATCACAGGGTAAGAGCCGTCATGTGCAGTGTATACACGTGTGTGCAGTGACATGTAATGGAGGAGCACCAGCCTCTTATATCACAGGGTAAGAGCCGTCATGTGCAGTGTATACACGTGTGTGCAGTGACATGTAATGGAGGAGCACCAGCCTCTTATATCACAGGGTAAGAGCCGTCATGTGCAGTGTATACACGTGTGTGCAGTGACATGTAATGGAGGAGCACCAGCCTCTTATATCACAGGGTAAGAGCCGTCATGTGCAGTGTATACACGTGTGTGCAGTGACATGTAATGGAGGAGCACCAGCCTCTTATATCACAAGGTAAGAGCCGTCATGTGCAGTGTATACACGTGTGTGCAGTGACATGTAATGGAGGAGCACCAGCCTCTTATATCACAGGGTAAGAGCCGTCATGTGCAGTGTATACACGTGTGTGCAGTGACATGTAATGGAGGAGCACCAGCCTCTTATATCACAGGGTAAGAGCCGTCATGTGCAGTGTATACACGTGTGTGCAGTGACATGTAATGGAGGAGCACCAGCCTCTTATATCACAGGGTAAGAGCCGTCATGTGCAGTGTATACACGTGTGTGCAGTGACATGTAATGGAGGAGCACCAGCCTCTTATATCACAGGGTAAGAGCCGTCATGTGCAGTGTATACACGTGTGTGCAGTGACATGTAATGGAGGAGCACCAGCCTCTTATATCACAGGGTAAGAGCCGTCATGTGCAGTGTATACACGTGTGTGCAGTGACATGTAATGGAGGAGCACCAGCCTCTTATATCACAGGGTAAGACCCGTCATGTGCAGTGTATACACGTGTGTGCAGTGACATGTAATGGAGGAGCACCAGCCTCTTATATCACAGGGTAAGAGCCGTCATGTGCAGTGTATACACGTGTGTGCAGTGACATGTAATGGAGGAGCACCAGCCTCTTATATCACAGGGTAAGAGCCGTCATGTGCAGTGTATACACGTGTGTGCAGTGACATGTAATGGAGGAGCACCAGCCTCTTATATCACAGGGTAAGAGCCGTCATGTGCAGTGTATACACGTGTGTGCAGTGACATGTAATGGAGGAGCACCAGCCTCTTATATCACAGGGTAAGAGCCGTCATGTGCAGTGTATACACGTGTGTGCAGTGACATGTAATGGAGGAGCACCAGCCTCTTATATCACAGAGGTAAGAGCCGTCATGTGCAGTGTATACACGTGTGTGCAGTGACATGTAATGGAGGAGCACCAGCCTCTTATATCACAGGGTAAGAGCCGTCATGTGCAGTGTATACACGTGTGTGCAGTGACATGTAATGGAGGAGCACCAGCCTCTTATATCACAGGGTAAGAGCCGTCATGTGCAGTGTATACACGTGTGTGCAGTGACATGTAATGGAGGAGCACCAGCCTCTTATATCACAGGGTAAGAGCCGTCATGTGCAGTGTATACACGTGTGTGCTGTGACATGTAATGGAGGAGCTCCACAGTTTCTTCCCACATTACATTAGAGGCTACGTTTTCTTTATATGTCAGTCATATCCACTGGGCTCCAGTCACATGATGGGAGCGTGTCCTTCTGGCCTCCATCGGGCCGGTATAGTAGACTACACTGCTCTATCAGAGACGTCCTGTAAAATCCGTGCTCCGCAGCGTATACATTGTAGATCATACATGGAGCTTATGGGCAATGTCCGCCCCTGTGTGACTGTATAGAGCCTGACGTCGGAGCTTCTGTCAGAGGGAGATATTAGGAAACCCTCTGCACATATATTCTGCTGGAGGCTCAGACGTGGTGTGAACAGGTCCTTACTGTTATAAGGAGAGTCCATCATAGTGACTGTCCAGTCGTTCTCCTGCCCTTCATGTCTGGGATCCTCTAGTCACTCCACAATCAGAGAAGATACAACCTGCTACACGTGACTCGGGGGAGGTCGGACCCCCCTTATTACAAGCCACATTCAGAGGAGCAGGACAGTCACAGAAATGTCTGCTGCTGATCTGCCATGTGTGAACGCGCTCCTAGATAACCAGTGGCTGATCTGTGCTGCTCTTATAATCTGTCCACCGTGGGGATTGTAAGGTTCTGTCAGATGGAGACAACAGATAACCGGCGATTTCTGCCGGGCGGAGGCTTAAGATGCGCCATTGTAGCACACACGTCATCCACTAGGTGGTATAGAGATGGACAGAAGTGCGTCGCCGTGCAGCAGATCTGTCATCCGGCCTGAGCCGCTGGGAGAAATGTGGAGCATCTTTCGTCTGTCTGTGAGCATTTACTTTTCTGCATTTTAAACAAGTTTAGTAAATCTGCCCAATTGTTCCCCCAGTGTTCACATGGTTTCCAGACCCTAAGGCAGCAAAGCAAAACCAAACCATGGTGCTCGCTCCACCCGCCCGAAACCATGGTGCTCGCTCCACCCGACCCAAACCATGGTGCTCGCTCCACCCGACCCAAACCATGGTGCTCGCTCCACCCGCCCTAAACCATGGTGCTCGCTCCACCCGCCCCAAACCATGGTGCTCGCTCCACCCGCCCCAAACCATGGTGCTCACTCCACCCGCCCCAAACCATGGTGCTCGCTCCACCCGCCCCAAACCATGGTGCTCGCTCCACCCGCCCCAAACCATGGTGCTCGCTCCACCCGCCCCAAACCATGGTGCTCGCTCCACCCGACCCAAACCATGGTGCTCGCTCCACCGCCCCAAACCATGGTGCTCGCTCCACCCGCCCCAAACCATGGTGCTCACTCCACCCGCCCTAAACCATGGTGCTCGCTCCACCCGCCCCAAACCATGGTGCTCGCACCACCCGCCCCAAACCCTGGTGCTCGCTCCACCCGCCCCAAACCATGGTGCTCGCTCCACCTGCCCCAAACCATGGTGCTCGCTCCACCTGCCCCAAACCATGGTGCTCGCTCCACCCACCCCAAACCATGGTGCTCGCTACAGCCACCCCAAACCATGGTGCTCGTTCCACCCGCCCCAAACCCTGGTGCTCACTCCACCCGCCCCAAACCCTGGTGCTCGCTCCACCGCCCCAAACCATGGTGCTCGCTCCACCCGCCCCAAACCATGGTGCTCGCTCCACCCGCCCCCAAACCATGGTGCTCGCTCCACCGCCCCAAACCATGGTGCTCGCTCCACCCGCCCCAAACCATGGTGCTCGCTCCACCCGCCCCAAACCATGGTGCTCGCTCCACCCGCCCAAAACCATGGTGCTCGCTCCACCCGCCCCAAACCATGGTGCTCGCTCCACCCGCCCCAAACCATGGTGCTCGCTCCACCCGCCCCAAACCATGGTGCTCGCTCCACCCGCCCCAAACCATGGTGCTCGCTCCACCCACCCCAAACCATGATGTCCCCTTTACTAAGCTCTAACTATGAGGTGAGGTCCCTTCACAAGGCCCAAACCATTGTGGCTGCTATCCAGATATTCTTGGGTAAACTTAAAGCGGTTATCCAAGACTAAAAAATGTCCCCCATATGCCAGGCCCCTCACACTGAATCTACTTCCCTGGCTCCCCGCGCCGTTCCAGGTCCCTGCACTGCCACAGCTGCTTCTCCTCCTGCGCGGACGAAAACATCCGTTGTTGGAGTGGTATCAGTTAATGGCAGGCTGACACGGGGGCGAGCCTCCCTAGCATCGTGGGTGACGCTAGGGAGGCTCGTCCCTGTCACCGCCTGCCATTGGTTGCTCTTACCCCGACACCGCGCATGGGAAAAAGCGCAGCGGCGGTGCATGGACCAGTAGCGGCATGGAGAGCCAGGTAAGTAGATTCAGTGTGAGGAGCCTGGGCATATGGGGGGACATTTGTCTCGTATAACCCTTTTGAGACAGACCTTAATGTTTTTTGGACAGGGGCAGATTATTTTGTGGTGTCCTTCCATTCTCTGTTCATGTTTTCCCTATCGCCCATGACAGCACCCTTGAGAGACCGCCTCTATCCAGGACAGGAAACAGGAACTTTCGTGGAGAGTACAAAAGGTCAGCCCAGACCTCATCACCTCAGTTCCTGTTTCCTGTCCTGTGGATAGGAAGATCTGTGGAGAGTTCATTAAATCTAGGCTGCAGGTCCCCCGGTCATTCATACCTTATTGGGGGCTCCCTGTGGAGGCATAAGTCTCCTCTTGGAGCCGCCGTTGTAAGCCTGGGTAAGCGGTTCTGGTCCTGCTTTTATGCGGGCTGGTCGTTCCACTGGCCATCCTGGGGCACTGTGAGGTGTTTCCAGCATGCCGGAACCCTCTGGCGTGTGTCGGCGGGTCCGGAGCTCTTCTCCCTGCAGCACGGCGTACGGGCGCAGTACCGCGAGACTTGGGCCGGAAGTCTCACGCGGCATTTCCGGCGTTTGGAGCGCAAGCCGGAGCCAAGCCCTGGAGGCGGAGGAAATCCCGCGTTAGCAGGCGAGATTTGCTGTGCTTCCGGGCGGGTTTTTAGCCGGAAGCACAGTTCTTTAAACGGAGCTGCTAGGGAGCACCAGCAAGGACCCGGCTTTTCAGCGCAGCCTGAACCCACCCAGCCAGCCTACACCCAGAGGAGGATCCTAACCTCGGCAGGTGCTCTGTCCATAGGAAGATGGAGGAGGAGAGCACACAGCGCTGATGTACAGGAGGGTCACGACACCAGACCGGTACTCCTGGTGGGGTAAGGGGTTATACCCCAACCTATTTCTATTTACGCTTCTTTTTAATAGGGCCTTCTTTTGTTTGTCTTTTTTTAGACTGTCAGAGAAGGCCCTAAGAAAGCCACTGCAAAAACGAAGGGCAAAGAATGCGCAGTCTGTAAAAGGAGATTGGGGGCAACTTGGCAGAAGAAATTATGTCAGCAGTGTACGGATAGGATAGTGGAACAAGAGTCGCCTTCCCTCCTACAAAATATAAAAGAGATAGTCAAATCTGAAGTTTCTGATTCCATGAAGCTTTTTAAAAGTATCTTCCAACTTCTTCTAAACAATCTGGAACAAATGAAATGTCTGACTCTGGATCTTCAGTTAAAAGTGACGAGGGAGAAATTTCTGATGGCTCAGACTCGTCCTCTGACGAAGAAAATTTGGGCAGATCCTCTTTTCTCCTGAAGATACAGACGGTTTACTTAAAGCAATTAGAGGCACAATGAAGTTAGATGACACGAAAGAGCAAAGATCAGTACAAGACATAATGTTTGGTGATTTAGGACGAAAAAATCACGAGTGTTTCCACTTAATGAGAACATAAAGTATTTAATTCAAAAGAATGGAAAAAACCGGATAAAAAATTCTTTATTTCTAAATCTATGAAGCGTAAATACCCCTTTGAGGAGGCAGACACCACTAGTTGGGATAGAGCCCCCAAAATAGATGCGCCCGTGGCAAAAATTTCTAAAAATACAGCCTTGCCTTTTGACGACCTAGGTTCCCTAAAGGACCCGATGGATAGACGTGCAGATACTTTCCTTAAACAAGCATGGGAAGTCTCTTCTCAGGCACTAAAACCTAATATAGCAACAACATCCACGGCTAGGTCAGTCAAGTTATGGCTCCAAGAACTGGAGACTCATATTCAGGATAAAACTCCAAGAGATCAACTACTTTCCGTTTTCCCAACTATCTTCAAAGCAGTGGATTATATTTCAGATGCCTCGGTGGATGCCTTGAAGTTAAGCGCTCGTGCTGCTGCATTATCAAACTCAGCAAGAAGGGCGGTCTGGCTTAAAGGTTGGTCAGCCGATACTGGTTCCAAGAATAAATTATGTGCCGTTCCCTGTCAGGAAGACTATTTATTTGGGGCAGTCCTTGACGACCTCCTTGAAAAGGCTGCAGATAGTAAAAAAGGTTTTCCTGAGGCTAAAACTAGACCGAATAAATTTGGTAGAAGGCAGTTTTTCGGAGGAACAAAAAAGGATTTAATAAGAATAAAACCCAAAACTTCAAGATCCAGCCTAGGAAAGATAAAGGGTTCCTTTTTCAGCAGAAATCATCTTCAAGTGCTAAGTCAGGTCCACAATGACGGTGTCCCTCCGGTGGGCGGCAGGCTGTCTCTTTTTCTGACAAATTGGGAGAGAATAGGCCCTTGTCCTTGGATTCTGGGGGTTATAAGAGACGGTTTTCGTTTAGAGTTTTCTTCTCGCCCACCAGACAGACAAAAAGTCACGGACGGCTCAGGAGATTCCCTAAAGGGTATGACATTAAGACAAGAGGTATTGTCTTTAGTAAACAAAAAGTGTTAATTCCGGTTCCGGAAAAAGAAAGAGGAACAGGTTTTTACTCAAATCTTTTTTAGTACCCAAGCCAGATGGAACACTCAGAGTAATTATAAATCTAAAAGATCTAAACCAATATCTCCAATACAAAAAATTCAGAATGGAGTCAATAAATTCCGTGATGAAACATTTGTACAAAAGATGCTTTATGGGCACTATAGACATAAAAGATGCCTATTACCATATACCCATTCATCCGGAACATCAAAAATATCTACGAGTGGCAGTCTCCACAAAAGAAGGCACTTTGCACCTACAGTATGCAGCTCTTCCGTTCGGAATAGCTCAGGCACCAAGGCTATTCACAAAAGTAATGGCGGAGATCATGGCCTATATGAGGAAGCAAAATCTGTTAGTCCTCCCATATTTGGACGATCTATTAATGGTAGCAGAGTCAAGAGACAATCTACAAAGAGAGATCACAAAGATCCTGGAGATTCTAGAAAATCTAGGATGGTTAATAAATCACAAAAAATCAAATTTACAACCGTCTCAAAGGTGTGCCTTTCTGGGCATGATTCTGGACTCAGTAAAGATGTCTTGTTTTCTTCCTCAGTCCAAGATAGACAAGATAAGAGAGGAAGACACTGCATTGATATTTTCAAAGAAGAGGACTATCAGACAAGGTATGGCAGTTCTAGGGAGAATGACGGCAACCATACCAGCGGTCAGGTGGAGTCAATTCAGGTCAAGGCCTTTACAATGGCAGATTCTAAAAGAAATGCAGACAACTTCTCTTCTGGAAGCTCATCTTTTTCTACCAATTCAGGTAATACAATCCCTTCAATGGTGGTTAGATCCAAAAATCTCTCACAGGGTCTCCAGTGGGAATCATCAAGATCTCTAATAATTACCACCGACGCAAGTCCTTATGGATGGGGAGCAATATGTCAGAGGGTGTCTCGACAAGGAACCTGGCAGGTTGGAGAAAGAATAGAATCTCAAAACATGAGGGAGCTCAGGGCAGTTCTTTTAGCTTTAAAAGAATTTCTGCCAGAAATAAAAGGAAGAGAACTAAAGATCTTCTCAGACAACAGTACTGTAGTGTCGTACCTAAACAAACAAGGGGGCACCAGGTCAGTGAGTCTAATGAATCTGACAAGGGAGATTTTCTTTTAATCATGCCCCATGCCTCTGGTCTGAAAGCGGTTCATCTAAAGGGCACAGAGAACAGTCAGGCAGATTTCCTAAGCAGGCAGACCTTGAGAGAAACAGAGTGGTGCCTGAACCAGGAGGTGTTTCTACAAATTACTCACCTATGGGGTTATCCCGTACTGGATCTGTTCGCCACAAGAAAAAACAGAAAATGCAGGCGTTTCTTTTCCCTGAACAGCAGGGACCGGCCAACAGGAATAGATGCACTATCCCTTCCTTGGTCAGACGAACTACTCTATGCTTTTCCGCCATTAAGAATGATACCCCAAGTTCTACAGAAATTAAGACACCACAGAACCAGGCTAATTCTGATAGCTCTCTTTTGGCCTCGCAGAACATGGTTCAGTTGGCTCAGAAAGCTTTCGATAGCAGACCCATGGATTCTGCCGGACCGGGAAGATCTTCTTTTTCAGGGTCCTATATACCACCCAGATGCACAGCAGTTACGGCTGACTGCGTGGTTCCTGAGAGGGAAATCTTAGAACAGAGAGGTCTCTCTAAAGAGGTGGTTTCTACTCTATCAGCCAGAAAGGAGGTAACGTCACTGATATACCTGAGAATCTGGAAGACTTTTCTATCCTTCTGCAAGGGGCCAATAAATGTATTGGATCCTCCTCCGTTACCACTAATATTAGATTTCCTACAAAGAGGTTTTGAGAAGAAGCTAAGGACCAGCACATTGAAAGTTCAGGTCTCAGCTCTAAGTGCTTTTTCGATTGCCATATTGCCAATCACCCATGGATAAGGAGATTTTTCAAGGCTATTAATCGTCTCAGTCCCTTGCCTAGGTCCCTTTTACCACCTTGGGATTTAAATCTAGTCCTGAACAGCTTAACAGAACCCCCTTTTGAACCTATGAACGATCTTTCCCTAAGGTTTCTGTCTCTAAAGGCTGCTTTTCTGGTGGCAATTACTTCAGCAAGGCGAGTAGGTGAGATTTGTGCATTTTCAATCTCACCTCCTTATACTATCTTTACAGAGGACAGAGTGGTGATCAAGCCTGATCCGTCATTTTGCCTAAGGTAGTAACCATGTTCCATAGATCACAAGAAGTAATTTTACCATCCCTATGCCAAAACCCATGCAGACGGACAAAGAAAGAAAATGGCATACATTAGACGTCAGGAGATGTCTCTTATATTATATCAAAGCCACAGAAGGTTGGAGGAGGAGCAACAGACTATTCGTTCAATATGGTGGAAAGAACAAAGGTCATGCAGTTTCCTCTAAGACACTTGCTAGATGGATCGTTCAAGCTATTAATCTAGCTTATTCAACTACTGGAAAAACTCCACCGGCGAGTCTGAAAGCTCATTCTACCAGGGCAATGTCAACATCCTGGGCAGAGAAAGCTGATGCATCTTTAGAACAGATATGTAGAGCAGCAACCTGGCAAACCCCATGTACCTTTTTCAGACACTATAAATTAGACCTGAGTGCTAAAGATCAATTAATCTTTGGCAGAAAGGTGCTCCAGGCGGTAGTCCCTCCCTAAAAGGATTACTTGCCTAATCATCTCTCAAGGGTGCTGTCATGGGCGATAGGGAAAGACATGATTACACTCACCGGTAATCTCTTTTCCATAAGCCCATGACAGCACCGTCATTTATTCCCCCCCCAAAAAAAAAAAAAAAAAGAGAATGTGTTTAATATGTTTTTCAGGACATGTTCTTGCTACTAACTGAGGTGATGAGGTCTGGGCTGACCTTTTGTACTCTCCACGAAAGTTCCTGTTTCCTGTCCTGGATGGAGGCGGTCTCTCAAGGGTGCTGTCATGGGCTTATGGAAAAGAGATTACCGGTGAGTGTAATCATGTCTTTTCGTATGAACAGAGGTTCCTGCAG
This sequence comes from Bufotes viridis, assembly GCA_033119425.1. Taxonomy (NCBI): domain Eukaryota; kingdom Metazoa; phylum Chordata; class Amphibia; order Anura; family Bufonidae; genus Bufotes; species Bufotes viridis. The sequence continues at coordinate 6,947,575 of CM065589.1, read as the reverse complement.
TTTGTAGAATCTTCTGTGGGTTTTTGCTTGGGTTCTTTCTTTGAGTGATCTGTACCGGACGGCCACTCCCACGAGAGCAGAAGCCCTGAATGTTCTGTGTCTGTATATCATTTGTGTGACTTTTGATTGATATACAGAATCTCACAAAAGTAAGTACACCCCTCACATTTTTGAAATATTTTATTATATCTTTCCATGGGACAACACTGAAGAGATGACACTTTGATACAATGTACAGTAGTCAGGTGTACTGTGTGTATAACAGTGTACATTGGGTGTGCCCTCAAAATAACTCAACACAGCCATTACGGTCTAAACCTCCAGCAACACAAGTGAGGACACCCCTAAGTGAAGATGGCCAATTATGCCCAAAGTGTAAATATTTTGTGTGGCCACCATTATTTTCCAGAACTGCCTTAACTCTCTTGGGCATGGAGGTCACTAGAGCTGCACAGGTTGCCACTGGAATCCTCTTACATCCTCCATGATGACATCACGGAGCTGGTGGATATAGAGACCTTGCGCTCCGCCACCTTCCGTTTGAGGATGCCCCACAGATGCTCAATAGGGTTTAGGTCTGGAGACATGCTTGGCCGGTCCAGCACCTTTACCCTCAGTTTCTTTAGCAAGGTAGTGGTCGTCTTGGAGGTGTTTGAAGTCGTTATGTTAGAAAACTGCCCCGTAACTCACCACAGCCGGCAGCACACATACAGCCCCAGACCATGACATTCCCACCACCATGCTTGACTGTAGGCAGGACACACTTGTCGTCTTTGTACTCCTCACTTGGTTACTGCCACAGACGCTTGACACCATCTGAACCAAATAAGTTTATCTTGGTCTCATCAGACCACGGGATATGGTTCCAGTAATCCATGTCCTTAGTCTTCTGGTCTTCAGCAAACTGTGGCTTTCTTGTGCATCATCTTTAGAAGAGGCTTCCTTCTGGGACGACAGCCATGCAGACCAATTTGATGCACTGTGCGGCGTATGGTCTGAGCACTGACAGGCGGACCCCACCACCACCGCTGTAACCTCTGCAGCAATGTATTTCTGAAGAAGAACAGAGTGAAAGGGATTCAGTGGCCAAGTATGTCTCCTGATCTGAACCCAACTGGATACCTATGGGGAATTTCGAAGAGACAAGTTGAGCGTCACTCTCCGTCCAGAATCCAGGCTCTAAAAGAGGTCGTTCTTGAAGAATGGAAGAAATATGTTGCTGGTTCTATCCTTAAAAATCATGGAGGTCATACAAAATACTAGGTGTAGTAGATTTTGATGTCAGATGCATTCATTTTTGCATCAACGTATTTGACTAAAATGGAAGATTTTGAAATTCAAGTTGTACCTTACCTTCATGTTATGGGTTAAACAAACGTTCTATGAAACTCATGGGAAATTGTCCTTGTGTTCAGTGAGATATGGAGATGCTCCGTCCCAATCGTCTGGTCATCACACTTTAGCCCTAAAGTTGCTCAGATCCTTACTCTTACACATATTCCTGCTTTCAACACATCAGCCTAAATATCTGACTGTTTGCTGACCATTCATAACCTCCTTCCCCAACGGACACCATTGTAACCAGCTAATGGTATTAATATTATGGCTGATCGGTGTATATACTGAGAAGGGAGTAACTATCCTTCTAATGAATCTACAGAGGAGGAGGTTCCTGTCCAGCAGGGCGGCGGTCTTTCTCATGGAGCCGTCATTGAGCGGTCAAGATATTTTTCTCTTTTCCCCATTCACCATAACAGCTCCTTAGGAGAAAGGAATTGTCTTCCCAGGGAAAGTAGACGGAGGAGGATATAGATGGAGAGCTTTCTCCAGCACCTCAGTGCCTGGTGGAGAGGAGACTGGGAGTAGTCGTTTTACTTCTTCCATATACATGACTGATGAAGGTCTTCGCTGTGTAATCTCGCTAAAGAAATTTACCTGATAAGCATTGGTGTCATTGTGCCAGGATGATGCCCTTTTTGGTTGGTAGGGTGACGGGGGGTGCAGTATAAAGAATCCCATCCCTCCAGGTCCTGCCATGTATATAACTGTATCCTCATCCTCAGAATGTCCTATTGTGAAGAAGGAGCTGTCATCCACTGCCCATCATTTATTCTCATAGACCAGAGACTACTTTGGTCTGTTGCCTGCTAGGAGCTGGGACCTTGGCCCAGTTGGTGAGAAGCAGAACATTGTTATTTCTCCCTGATCACTAAACCTAGAAGTGAAGGAGCTGAGAGAAGTGTCTGATCTATAGACGGATCTACAGGCGGCCATGTTTTCAGTTACTGTGTGCTTGTGTCTCCACAGATGGATCCAAGAGGAGAAATCCACCAGAGAGATGTCCCCGTCCTCTGTATTCCCAGGACTGTCCAGAGGAGAAGGTCCCAGAGAATCCTCAGGTAGATGGAGCTGAGCCCTATACACATCTATATAGGGGGTCCTGCAGTCATAGAGGGGTCATAGATTGTGGGGGTCTCTTCTGTGGATCTGTTAGATTTCCCACCTGTCTGCTGTATTGTACTGGATTGTTACAGGTGACAAATCAGGAAGAAGATCTGATTATTATTAAAGTGGAGGATGAAGAAGAGCAGATGATGGGCGATCCCCCGTGTAAGAGTGAGGTGGAGGAGGACATTCCAGGAGATGTCACCACAGGTATGGGATCATGAATGGAGAAAGTGACCTCAGATTCTGTCCTTGGTGCCTTCAGGGCAGGAGGAGAATCTGATCACCGGCTGCTGCTCTTTGATTGGAGATGTCCCCATCACATCATGAAGTGTTTCCCTTATCCAGCTGATATCTGCCGACCATACGACTTCCCCTCTTTGTTGCCCCTTAGAACGTGACCGTTAATTCTTTAACCCGTTTGCTACCAGCACCGTACCTTGCGCATGTAGCTGGCACCATAGCCGGCTAATGTCTGTAACCGGCAGTAATGGTGATCGCGGCCATTACAGCGATCTCTGATCAGATTCTTCTCTGATCCCGGCTGTTCCTGCAGGACATGAGGGTCGGTCATATTCACACACCCACTGGGGATTATACTGGCACAGCTTTTTTGTCTGTGCTATCACGATGAACTAGGAAAGGGTCAAGCATCATTTTGGACTGGTCAGCAGACATTAAAATAAATCCAGACATTTTGTAATTTCCTTTGTAAACAGTTAAATCAAAAAAAATTGTGAATAAATCCCCCAATAATAACAGCGGAGAAGAAAGCTCCTCATCTTACTTCTATATTTCCTACATGAGGATGGGGGCAAGAATAGAGGAGATATCTGACAACACACAGGTTATGACAACTCTGCACACAAGTCATGGTCAGTTTTAGGCCCATGTTGGAGGGGAGCAGTGAGGGCGTCAGCGTAGTCACGGTTCAGCACTGCTCTGAACTACGAAGATCGACTTTCCTTAGCAATACACATTTTATTTTATTTTTTACAAAGACATGGATTAAAAATTAATGAAATATACTTCTTTTGCTGGATCAATTTACAGCTTATAAAAATGTTATAAGTTTGTGTACTGTATGGTTTTTAAAAAAATCACAAATTTCAATTTTTATCTTAACAGAGAGTTCTGAGAAAAATTCATGTTATCACTAAGTTATAAAGTAGAAGATGAAGAAGTGATGCAGCGCTTTTCTGAAGGAAACCCCATTACCCTTAATGTAAATCCAGGATTTCATAGTACAGATCTGTCATATAATCTCCCTAATCACGAGGAACCTTCTCCTGACCAATCACGGACTGTTGCCACAAGCACAGGTCAGAAAGGGGGTGAAATGTTTCAGTGTGGTACAGAGCTGACAAGAAGTCCAAACCTTTCTACACACAGAAGAATTTACACAGAAGAGAAGCCGTATTCCTGTTCAGAATGTGGTAGATGTTTCTCATATAAATCAAATCTTGTTAAACATGAGAGAATTCACACAGGAGAGAAGCCATATTCATGTTCAGAATGTGGGAAATGTTTTGTTACAAAAGCCAAGGTTAGGGTTCATCAAAGAAGTCACACAGGAGAGAAGCCGTATTCATGTTCAGAATGTGGAAAATGCTTTACACAAAAATCATATATTGCTACACATGAGAGAAGTCACACAGGAGAAAAGCCATATTCATGTTCAGAATGTGGGAAGTGCTTTACAGATAAATCAAGTCTTGTTACACATGAGAGAATTCACACAGGAGAGAAGCCGTATTCATGTTCAGAATGTGGGAAGTGCTTTTCAGATAAATCAAGTCTTCGTAGACATGAAAGAGTTCATAAAGGAGAGAAGCCATATTCATGTTCAGAATGTGGGAAATGTTTTTCACAGAAATCAAATCTTGTTACACATGAGAGGCATCACACAGCGGAGAAGCCATATTCATGTTCAGAATGTGGGAAGTGCTTTAAAGTTAAATCAAGTCTTATTCGGCATGAGAGACTTCACACAGGAGATAAGCTGTTTTGATCTTGTATATCTGCACAATATTTTACAAGGAAATCAAATTTTAATGCTCATCAGAGGATTCCCACAGGGAAGAATATAGGAGATATTACTAATGCCAAATTTAGGGATCATTAGAGAAGTCACACAGGAAAGAAACCATTTGAATGTTCTAGGTGTGGAAAAGGTTTTACAAAGAAATCAAGATTTAAAACTCATCCAAGAATTCACACAGAGAAGAAACCATAGTCATGTATGAATTGTTAGAAATGGCATAAAGGCAAAAATGAATAAACAAATGTAACAGCCAATAAGAGGGTTTATTTTTGGGTTCAACTTTGTTGGTTCTGCCAAATGACCAAATTATATTTCTCTGACGTCATCTGTGACTTTTGAGGGTTTACTTCCAGAGCAGTGAGGATGAATTGTCCCCATAAACCTTGCTTCTTATCACTGTATTCACACCTCCACCCACACTGCGGGAGAGTCCAGAGCGGCATGGGGAGAAGTAACGACGCTCCATGGAATAGTTTTATAATGTCTGTGGACATATTAATATTTCATCTTCATTCAAACTGTTTATAGCTAAAAAGAATCTTATCCTATTCTCTATACCACAGCGTCACCATTGTCACTGACATCGTCTTTTTGGCTTATATTATACTTTCTACTACCGCTGTGACATTCATTGCTACTACAAACTAAGGGTACCTATACAGTAACGCAGATTTCAAAACAGGAAATCGAAGCATTTTTTCATGTGGATTTCTGTGCATTTGTAGTATCAGGAGGAGCTGTTGCAGTGCTGGGACATAGAGACTTGCTGTCATTATTCCAGTCCAGCAGAGGGAGCCAATTCCCAGCTAGAGATAACAGGGGATGACAAAGCCTGCTACACAGGATGATGATTCACATGTCTGAAGTTAGTATTTTGGACAAGTCTCCGGGAATGACCATGGGATTAATGACTTGCAATCACAGCATCATAGGTATCTAAGAATTTTAGTTGTAATAAAAAACATACAGAGAATATGGACGTGTAAATCTGGCCTAACAAAGACAAGTTATAGGGGAGTGTAGCAGCAGTTTACTGTCACTGCATACCATAGATGCCATACCAATAAAGTTTTAGCAAAGGGTAGAGTGGTGTTAACCAGTTGGGGGGTGTCCGTGCACACCCTGACTCTGTCTTTTTCCTTTTTGTTTAGGTCTCTGTTTTTCCTTTTTGTTTGTTATTGTTGGCAGGATCCCACCTCTCCACAGGTTCTGCTTGTTATCAGTGAGGAGGCTCTATTTAAGTCCGCCTCTCACTGCTGACCATGCGGTTGATATTTCCTACTGCAGTTCTGTGCTGGTTGTTTTGTGGATCTTCTGCTTCCCTTTCGTCTCAAGCTAAGTTTCCCAGTTTTCTCCTTTGTGTGTGTGTTGTTACTAGGTCTCAGGGAGACGCTGGTTCCTTCACGGTGGAAGGAACTGGTTGGCTCATCTCCTGCTTCCTAAGTTATGGTTTGCGACTGTGTCAGCAGGGCTTAGGTTCCAGCATATGAGCTCGTTCACCTTCAGGATTTGCTCATACTGTCAGCAGTAAGGGAGAGTCTCAGGGATTGTTAGAAGGTTACCATCCTCTCTTCCGTAGCTTTGAAGCCTAGTCAGCTTTCTGTCGCCGTTTGTTTATTTGATGTTCCTAACATAGTCAATTCTGTCAAGGGCTGTCAGAGAAACTAAAAGATGCCCTGGCATTTTTTTTGACAGTTGGCGTACTGAGACACTTAAAGGGAGTCTGTCACCTCAGAAACTCGTTTTTAACCCTTCACACATCCATCTAGCCCTTAATTATATGTTAAAAATCATACCTTTATAAGGTCTAGTGGAACTTTCAAACTTTAAAAAAAACTACTTTGATGGGTATGTAAATGAGAACCCTCCGGTGCCCAGGGGCGGCGTCCACCTCGTTCGTGCCCCAGCCAGTTCTGCCTCCACATCTATTTTCCCGCCCAGCCTCCTCCTCAAGCCCGCCCATCTGCTGCCTTTTACACTTTAACACATCCGGCGTCCGCGCGCGTTCTACCTTAGCTGGCGCACGCGCACTGCTCTGACCACTGCTGGCAGGGCTTCTTTCTGGCAAGTGCGCCTGGCTGGGGCACGAACGAGGTGGACGCCGCCCCTGGGCACCGGAGGGCTCTCATTTACATACCCATCAAAGTAGTTTTTTTAAAGTTTGAAAGTTCCACTAGACCTTATAAAGGTATGATTTGTAACATATAATTAAGGGCTAGATGGATGTGTGAAGGGTTAAAAACGAGTTTCTGAGGTGACAGACTCCCTTTAAGCTCGTGTCTGGTGATGACGTCAATGCAATTAGGGCAGGTCTCTTCAGGCCCAGGTAATAGGAACTTCAGTGTTCAGAGAAGACTTTGTTTCTTCTGTGGTAAAGAAGGACATTTTATTAACCACTTCCAGACCGGACCATTTGCCCCCTTCCTGACCAGGCCTAATTTTGCAAAATCTGACATGTGTCACTTTATGTGGTAATAACTTTGGAAAGCTTTTACTTATCCAAGCTATTCTAAGAATTTTTCTCATCACATATTATACTTCATGACAGTGGTAATTTTGAGTCAAAATATTTCATTTTTATTTATAAAAAAATTCAAAATTTACAAATAAATTTGGAAACATTCACTATTTTCATAATTTCAATTTCTTGCTTTTAAAACAGATACTGATACCTCCTAAACAGTTATTACTTTACATTTCCCATATGTCTATTTCATGTTTAGATCATTTTGTAAATGACATTTTCTTTTTTTGGGACGTTAGAAGGCTTATAAGTTTAGATGCAAATCCTAAAGTTTTTAAGAAAATTTCCAAAACCCACTTTTTAAGGACCAGTTCAGGTCTGAAGTCATTTTGTGAGACTTACATAATAGAAACCACCCAAAAATGGCCACATTTTAGAAACTAAAGCCCTCAAGGTATTCAAAACTGCTTTTACAAACTTTGTTAACCCTGAGATGAAATTTCTAAATTTCACTTTTTTGACAGATTTCATCGAGGGTTAATAGCTAAACAAAACTAAATATTTATTACCCTGATTCTACGGTTTACAGATACACCCCACATGCGATGGTAAACTACTGTATGGGCGCACAGCAGGGCGTTGAAGGAAAGGAACGCCATATGGTATTTGGAAGGCAGATTTTGTTGGACTGGTTTTTAGATGCCGTGTCCCATTTAAAGCCCCCCCTGATGCACCCTTACAGTAGAAACTCCCAAAAAGTGACCCCATTTTGGAAACTAGGGGATAAGGTGCCAGTTTTATTGGTACTATTTTGGGGTACATATGATTTTTATTTTCTCTATATTACGTTTTTTGTGAGGCACAGTTTTAATTTTTTAAAACATTCATTTGACAGGGTAGATCATGTGCTATTTTTACAGAGCAGGTTGTTACGGATGCAATGATATCAAATATGTCTACTTTCTTTGTCTGTTTGTTTCAGTTTTACTTAAAGCATTTTAAAAAAATAAATGTTTTTGTGTCTCCATTTTCTGAACGCCATAATTTTTAAATTTTTCTGCCGATCGTCTAGTGCAGACCAGAATTAGGGCTGCAAGCCTGAATGCAGGCCTGGCATGACTGGGGCTTGAAGGGAGCTGAGGCATGGGATACGAAGGGTTAAGGATGGGGAATGGTGACGGGGGGAGTTAGGGGTGTGGTTTGGGGCTTAAAAAGGGTAGTAAGGGTGCGAAAAGGGGCCATTCTGTGGGGACAGCAGTGTGGCAGCTGCCCAGGCCTGAGCTGCTGCAGTACCTCCTTTTCAGTAGATCCTGTCCCACGATGTCTGAGGTGGAAGTGCTCCTGGCACAGCTCCGTTCGGCAGCGGAGAGCAGGGGAGCTGGATGGCTGCAGGCTACTGTCCAGGGCCTGCTCCCGGGGTCTGGGGAGACCTCTGCTTCGGCTCTTCCCTCCAGCCGGCCGCGGAGGACTAGGCCTCCGGCGCGCCTTAGTCCAGATATGACCCCGAGGGTCGGGCGCTGGTTAAGGAGCCCCTCTGTGGACCCTCCAGCACACACCGCGGTGAGTAAAAGGGCTTCCAGGCGGTTGTGTGCTGGGATGAATCCTGTAGTGCGGCGGGACCCTAGGAGGGGGGTGCGGGAACCCCTCCTCTGATGCAGACAACGTGGGATCCGGAGCTGGTGCGGTGCAGGGGGGCCAGGCCCTGGTTCCCTTGCCCAGCTTGGGAGTGCAGTGCGGACGGCATCGGCAGGACGGCGGGGTCATGTGGGCGGCCCTGTGCTGGTTTCCTTACCAGAGCAGCGCGGCGCTGGCTCTCATTCGGCTCTTGTGGACGGAAGACGGGTGACATCTAGTGGCGAGGCTGTGGAACTGCAGGCCTCTGGAACTTCAGTCGAGATGAGGGCACCATCTGGTGGTGGGACTTCAGTACTGCGGGCCTTAGGGTCTGTGAGTGTTTCAAGAGATCCAAGTGGTGCGGCTGCGGAGTCGCAGGCTGCTGAATCAGTGAACGAAGGAAGAAGTGCGGGAGTCGACGAACATTGATGGACGACCAGAAGAGGGAACATCGCCGGTCAAGTTTCGGTTCCTCACGTTCTGGCTGGTGGATTCACAGCGTCCACGCAGCTAGGTGAGATGTGCGGGGATTCCTCTGTAGTGATTGCTAATAGCAGGGGGGCCCCGGTGGTTGTGGGGGGCTCGGGGGTGTCCGTTGCTGGTGGGCTAGGGGATTTCTTGTTGGGGTTGCGGGATTTGGTGGCGGGGTTGGCGGGTGCGGGGCCTGTGGGGTTAGTCGCCATCGGCAGCATGGGGGGGTGCAACAGTCGGGATTGACGGGGACGAGTGCAGCTGGGGGTTTTGTTGGGGAGATTGGTGTGGGGGCTGGGGGCATGATGGGGGCGACACCACGGGGGGGCATGGGGGGTTGGACGGTGCCAAGGAAAAGGATGGGGAGGAGCCGCGTTTTCACGACGCGGCAAGGGGGGAGGTTTATGTGTGTTTTGAGAGTCCCTTGGGGGCGCATTTGAAGCACGAGGTTAGGGAAAAAATTTGGAAAGGGAGTACGTGGATATATTTTCGCTGCTTTCCCTGGAGCACTTTAATTTAGACAGGGATAGGCGGGAGGATAAGAAGAAGGAGGAGGATGATAAGCGGCGTTCGCGTTTGATTCCGCGGACCTTCTCAAACTGGTTGCAGGCCTTTGTGATTCTGGCCAGTGTTATCGGGGAAAAGGGTGCCTGAAAACTGTTCCCCCTTTTCTGTTATCTGGATGCCATCGGCGAGGCCTACCGCATCTATGGGGGGTTGGGGTGGTTAAGGTACAATGAACAGTTTCGCCAGCAAAAAGCGGTCCGACATTGGCCTGTGGATGAGGGTTATAACACTGGTCCGGGCTGGGCAGCCCTTTCAGGGGGGTGCCGGGGGTTCTGGGCAGTCGGAGCGCTCGGTGGCCTCAGTTAAGGGACTCTGTTTTTTGTTTAACGAGGGGGGGTGCAAATACGGGGACAAGTGTAAGTTTAAGCACGACTGTTCCTCTTGCGGGGGAAACCACGGAGCAGATCGGTGCTTCATGGGGTGCAAGGGAAGGAATTGGGAGGATGCGGCGGGAAAAGCGGCGGACACCAATCCGGGTAGCCAAGATGGTGCGTTTTCTAAATAATTACCCGGATGCGGATGTGGCGGAATTTTTGTTAACCGGTTTTAAGGAAGGTTTTCGTATACCGTTTGTTGAGAGGGTCGTTGGGGTAGGGGGAAAGAATTTGCGAGGTTTGTTTACGTGGTGACTGAAAAACTGCGGAAGGAGGTCGAGTTAGGTCGCATGGCAGGGCCCTTTCGGGACTTGCCGATGCAGGACTTGCGGGTGTCGCCTTTGGGGGTCGTGCCAAAACGGGAGCCTAATAAATTTCGCCTGATACACCACCTCTCGTTCCCAAAAGGGGGGTCGGTTAATGACGGGATTGCGCCTGAATTGTGTTCAGTTGTATATACGTCGTTTGATGAGGCTGTTCGTTAGGTGCGGTTATATGGGCGGGGGGCTTTATTGGCCAAGGTAGACATTGAGGCGGCGTTTCGTCTTCCGCCGGTGCATCCGGAATGCCAGCACTTGTTGGGGTGTTTCTGGGATGGGGGGTACTTTGTTGACCAGTGTTTGCCGACGGGTCGTTCGCTTTCGTGCACCCATTTTGAAAAGTTCAGTACTTTTCTGGAGTGGGTGGTACGGGAATGGTCAGGGTGGGGTTCTATCATTCATTATTTGGATGATTTTTTGTTTATAGGGCCGCCACGTTCCAATGGCTGTTCTGTAATGCTGCATTCCTTTGAAGCCATGTCCCGCCTTTTTTAGGGTTCCTTTGGCGTCTGAGAAGACAGCTCGCCTGACAACACAGTTGAGATTTTTGGGGATAATCATTGACATGGTGGCTATGGAGTGTAGGTTGCCTGAGGATAAAGTTGGGGACTTGTGGCAGGAGGTGTCTGCGGCTTGCGGTAGGCGAAAAATGCGGCTCCGCGAATTGCAGTCCCAATTGGGTAAGCTCAATTTTGCCTGCCGCATAATGTCCATGGGGCGGATTTTTTGTAGGAAACTGGTGAGGGCATTGGTGGGGGCGAGGTCTCCTCATCATTTCGTGCGGATCACCCGTGAGTTGCAAGACGACTTGACGGTGTGGGCATCCTTCTTAGATACTTACAATGGGCGGTCTTTGTGGATGACAGAAAGGGTGTCGGCGGCGGATTTGGATTTGTTTACGGATGCGGCGGCGGGTCACGGCTTAGGGGCGTATTTGGGTGGCCGTTGGTGTGTGGGGGAGTGGCCAGAGGCATGGAAGGAGGAAGGTTTGGTGAAGAACTTGGTGTTGTTGGAGTTGTTTCCAATTGTGGTGGTCGTGTCCATTAGGGGTGGATTCTTTCGCGATCGGAAGGTTTGTTTCCATTGTGACAATATGGGGGTGGTCGAGGCCATTAATCGCAATTCCGTTTCGTCGCCGCCAGTGGTGAGATTGCTTCAGCATTTGACGTTGGGTTGCCTGTCATTAAATGCGTGGGTGGTAGCGTCTCATGTCCCGGGGGTTAGTAACTCAATTGCGGATGCTTTGTCTCATTTCCAGTGGGAGCGTTTTCGGGAGTTGGTGCAGGAGACGGAGATGGAAGGAACGAGCTTTCCCCCGAAACTGTGGAATCTGCCGTTCGGTCGATTGAAGATCTGGTGAGGGGTTCCTTGTCGGCAGGGACCTGGGCGGCATACGACCGGGCATGGGGTCTTTGGGAGGTTTAGAAGCAGCGTTTTCGGGGTTGTGGGTTGGACGACGGAGTGTTGATGTTGCTTTGGGTGGGGCACTGCAAAGAGGAGGGGTGGTCATGTTTTAGGTTGAATAAGTTTATGGCGGGTGTAGCTTTTGGTTGTCGGTGCCGGGGGGCGGTGGATGTGACTAAATCCTTTTGAGTGGTGCAGGCTTTCTGTTGGGGTGGATACTCGCCGTCCGGTTTCGTTCGCTTTGCTGTTGGATATGTTGGCAGTTGGAGAGGACTTGCGTGTCGGCAGGAGAAGTTCGATTGTTCAAGTTGGCTTTTTCGCTCGCTTTTTTTGGTGCCTTGCGGATTGGAGAGTTGGTTAGTCCGAGCAAGGGTCGAGCTGGGGGCCTGCACGGACAGGATGTGGAATTATTCGAGGATAGATTGGAATTCTGCATCAGACGGTCCAAAACGGAACAACAGGGTCGGGGTTGCCGGGTGGTGTTATACAAGGTGGAGGGGTCGGGCGCATGCCCGATTAGTTGCCTTCGGGATTTTTGGGGAAGGGAAGGGGTCGGAGGGGCTGGCCCGTTGTTAGTCCACGCTGACGGGTTTTTTCTCTCTCGTTTTCAGTTTGTTGCAGTTATGAGATCGTGCTTGTCTGGGTTGGGTAGAGACCCCGCGTTATATGGGGGTCATTCGTTTCGGATAGGAGCAGTCACAATAGCGGCTCGGAGGGGGTTGGGTGAGGATGTCATTCAGCGCATTGGCCATTGGGAGTCCCTTTGGTTTTGGTCCTACGTCAGGCCCGCGTGGGTATGATGGTAGTGAACCTGCTCAGAGTGGGGGGGTGTAGGTGGTGGTCATTGGTTTTTATGTTTCTTTTTGTTTTTGTAGGTGTTCCACCCTGCTTGGTTTGGATCAGGGGGCACTCCTACGTGTTCTGGGGAGCGTTGCAAGCGGTGGTCAGGCCGGACGGAAGGCAGTTGTCGTTCTCGAGAGAGGTGGCTATAATCTGATGGCTGGGGATGTTGGGCATGCTGTGGAGTCGTCGGGTCCTCCCTGAGTTTTACAGGTTTGCGCGATAGGATAGGCCCCCCAGTGTTTTGGTGTTGCATGTTGGGGGAAATGATTTGGGAATGCGTCCCTTCAGGGAGTTGGTACGGGATATTAAGTTTGACCTGCTATGGTTGTGGGCGCTGTATCCGCAGCTCGTGACTGTTTGGTCGGACATGGTGCCGCGTCAGCACTGCAGGGAGGCGAGGTCTGTTGAGCGGTTGAATAAGGCAAGGTTAAAAGTGAACCGCCAATGCTGTTATAAATGCCAATGTAAAGCTGCTGGCTAAAGTTTTGGCCAGTCGCTTGGCAAAGGTCATCTCTTCTATTGTTCAAAGTGCCGAGGTGGGCTTAATGCTAAATAAATCAACTGGCCTAAATCTAAGGTGTTTATTTCTTGATCTTTGTTTGCATGATGAGTTTGGGTGGTATTGTAGTGACTGCTCATTTTTTCAGTGCATATGTCTAAGGCTTTTGACAGTGTGGAATGGTTGTTTTTGTGGAAAGTTTTGGAACATTTTCGTTTTCTGGGGGGAGTTTATTAGATGGGTGAAAATATTATATTTTCAGCATGGGTTAAGACTAATCTGGATTTGTCATGTTTGTTTAGCCTAAAGCATGGTACCAGGCATGATGCCCTCTATCTCTTTTGCTCTCTAGAGAATTCAGTTTGAGAGGATAGACACTGTGGAGGTCTCTGTTTGATAAGATTTCTCTTTATGCAGACGATGTGCTAATGCATTCAGCTCCATAAATATTGGGACAGACACAATTCTAACATTTTTGGCTCTATACACCACCACAATGGATTTGAAATGAAACGAACAAGATGTGCTTTAACTGCAGACTGTCTGCTTTAATTTGAGGGTATTTACATCCAAATCCGGTGAACGGTGTAGGAATTACAACAGTTTGCATATGCGCCTCCCACTTGTTAAGGGACCCAAATTAATGGGACAACTGGCTTCTCAGCTGTCCCATGGCCAGGTGTGTGTTATTCCCTTATTATTCCAATTACAATGAGCAGATAAAAGGTCCAGAGTTCATTTCAATTGTGCTATTTGCATTTGGAATCTGTTGCAGTCAACTCTCAAGATGAGATCCAAAGAGCTGTCACTATCAGTGAAGACGTCATTAGGCTGAAAAAACAAAGCAAACCCATCAGAGAGATAGCAAAAACATAAGGCGTTGCTAAAAACACTGTTTGGAACATTCTTAAAAAGAAGGAACGCACCAGTGAGCTCAGCAACACCAAAAGACCCTGAAGACCACGGAAAAAAACTGTGGTGGATCACCAAAGAATTCTTTCCCTGGTGAAGAAAATGTCCTTCACAACAGTTGGCCGGATCAAGAACACAGGAGGTCGGTGTATGTGTGTCAATGTCAACAATCAAGAGAAGACTTTACCAGAGGGAATACAGAGGGTTCACCACAAGATGGAAACCATTGGTGAGCCTCAAAAACAGGACGACCAGATTAGAGTTTGCCAAACGACATCTAAAAAAGCCTTCACAGTTCTGGAAGAACATCCTATGGAGAGAAGAGACCAAAATCAACCTGTACCAGAGTGATGGGAAGAGAAGAGTATGGAGAAGGAAAGGAACTGCTCCTGATCCTAAGCATACCACCTCATCAGTGAAGCATGGTGGTGGTAGTGTCATGGCGTGGGCAGGTATGGCGGCCAATGGAACTGCTTCTCTTGTATTTATTGATGATGTGACTGCTGACAAAAGCAGCAGGATGAATTCTGAAGTGTCTCGGGCAATATTATCTGCTGATATTCAGCCAAATGCTTCAGAACTCATTAGACGGCGCTTCACAGTGCAGATGGACAATGACCCAAAGCAACTGCAAAAGGGAAAGAAGTGGAATGTTATGCAATGGCCGAGTCAATCACCTGACCTGAATCCGATGGAGCATGCATTTCACTTGCAGAAGACAAAACTGAAGGGAAAATGCCCCAAGAACAAGCAGGAACTGAAGACAGTTGCAGTAGAGGCCTGGCAGAGCATCACCAGGGATGGAACACAGCGTCCGGCGATGTCTATGCGTTCAAAACTTCAGGCTGTAATTGACTGCAAAGGATCTGCAACCAAGTATTAAAAAGTGAAAGTGTGATTTATGATAATTTTTCTGCCCCATTACTTTTGGTCCTGGAACAAGTGGGAGGCACATATACAAACTGTTGTAATTCCTACACCGTTCACCTCATTGGGATGCAAATACCCCCAAATTAAAGCAGACAGTCTGCAGTTAAAGCACATCTTGTTCGTTTCATTTCGAATCCATTGTGGTGGTGTATAGAGCCAAAAATGTTAGAATTGTGTCTGTCCCAATATTTATGGAGCTGAATGCATTAGCACATCGTCTGCATAAAGAGAAATCCTATCGAACAGAGACCTCCACAGTGTCTATCCTCTCAAACTGAATTCTCTAGAGAGCAAAAGAGATAGAGGGCATCATGCCTGGTACCATGCTTTAGGCTAAACAAACATGACAAATCCAGATTAGTCTTAACCCATGCTGAAAATATTATATTTTCACTCATCTAATAAACTCCCCCCAGAAAACAAAAATGTTCCAAAACTTTCCACAAAAACAACCATTCCACAATGTCAAAAGCCTTAGACATATGCACTGAAAAAATGAAGCAGTCACTACAATACCACCCAAACTCATCATGCAAGCGAAGATCAAGAAATAAACACCTTAGATTTAGGCCAGTTGCTTTATTTAGCATTAAGCCCACCTCGGCACTTTGAACAATAGAAGAGATGACCTTTGCCAAGCGACTGAAACTTTAGCCAGCAGCTTGACATTGGCATTCATACAGGGGATAGGCCCGGAAGACCCTGGGTCGCTCACATTTTTATCTGCATATGGAATAAGGGAAGTTATTACTTTCCTCCAAGATGGAGGAGGTTTCTTAATAACAAACACTTCCTTGATGGTTTCAAAAAAGAAAGGATGTAAAGACTTTTGGTGTCTATGCAAAATATCGAAAGAGAATCCATCTGGGCTATGTGCCTTATTGAGAGAGTTATTCAAAGCCCCCTTACGCTGGGTTCACACTTGAGCGTATTTGATACGCGTGTTTTAGTCGCGCGTATTACAGCGCGTTTTTTGGAAATAGGAAACGCACGTCGTACGTGTGTTTGTGTGATTGACCACTGTGGCGTCAATCACAATACGCCTGACAAAATGCCCTAAAGAAGCTCAAGTACTTTTTTGAGCGTAGGACGTGTTTCAACGTTCAAACCAGTCTCATAGGGAAGCATTGGTTTGCATCGGTTATGCGTTTTACAGCGCGTTCGAACGCGCTGTAAAACGCGCAAGTGTGAACTGAAGGTTAAGCTGCAGTAGACTAGTAGGTGCCCCTAACATCTTTGACTCCTCTTCTGAGAAACAAGTGAGATTAAAGCAATCTAGATATGCGTCTACAGTATTTCAGATACAGAAGTCTGAGATTTGGAAAAGTAAATTTCCACATACCATTTCCAAAAATATTATGAATGGAGACTGGATCATTAAATAAAATGCCGCTCTTACTCTTAGTATAGGGTATGCAATATCCTCCATCTTGATATTTAATCACATTAGACAGTAATTTACCCGGACGGCCTACATTCTTGACCCCCCAAAGTCTACCCCCCCCCCCCCCTAGCTTCTTGCAAAAGAAACTCAGAGTACACCTCCTGAGCCTCCTTACACCATATAGTCTTAACATCGCCTACTCCACTACTTTAGAAGCAGAGCTCCCATTAACATCCCAAAGGCCGAACATTCTTTAATCAGTTTACCATCCTCTACCAGGGGAAGCCAACCTGGATTAATCTCAAAGTGGGGTATATAGATATGCATTGCATAAATTAAGATGGACAGAAGAAGGAGAATGATCTGATTTACCTGAGCTCTCAAACCCTCTGTCCTTTACAACTTTTGTAGTCTAGAACATTAAAATGACCCAACAACAGCAGTGGTCCCTCATGAAGACCCATAATCCAATTATAAATATTTATTAGAACAAAGGAGAATTGTGGTGAAACTTCTTTTAAAAAAAACTACAAATCTACGATATTTAGCAATTTTTGTCCACTACACGTGAATATCAAATGCTTTATTTATTCATTGTAGCATAAAATATGTCCTATGTGGGTTGTACCATCTGTAAGTTATGGGAACGTTTTCGTGAACATATTAGAGATAGAGTTGAGCGAACTTGTGTTTTAAGTTCGGCTTCCAAAGTTCGGGTTCGGGTTATCCAAGCATCCCGTTATGGATTCCGCTACCACGGACCATAACGGCATTTGGAATCCATAAGGGGATTCTTCAATGAACCCGAACCTTGGACAACCCTAGGGACCTGGGGTGATGTCACCGTCATGTGATTAGTGCAGGGGGCGTGGCTCAGTACTGGATCACATAAGAGGTGGTAGCTTACGACCTCTTATCCAATCCAGTACTGAGCCACGCCCCCTGCACTGATCACATGACGATGACGTCACCCCAGGTCCTTCACCCCGGATTCCTAATGCCGTTATGGTCCGTGGTAGCGGAATCCATAACGGGATGCTTGGATAACCTGAACCCGAACTTTGGACGCCGAACTTAAAACACAAGTAAGCTCAACTCTAATTAGAGACTCTTCGAGTTCTGAAACTGAAAGCATAAGAAATATCTCTAATCACTTCTGTGAAGCACAGGGGGTGATGTATCCAGTATGATATGTGTGATCTAGACTCTAGAGCAGGGATCAGAAACCTCTGGCACTCCAGCTGTTCTGAAACTACAACTCCCACAGTCCTCCTCTACCTTCTATTGGAGTAACATGAACAACAGAGAAAGTGTGCATGCTGGGAATTGTAGTTTCACAGTAACTGGGGTGCCCCGTGGTCTAGAGAATCAGTCTGGGAGGAGACAATCATGAAACTTTCTAGATTTATTTATTGAACACCACAATGCTGAGAAAATGTAATATTCCATTATTGATAGTAATGTATTTGTGTGCCAGTTGTTTGTACATATTGAATTGTTATAAATATATATATTAGCAGAAGGATATATTTCATCTATTTCACTTAAGGTTTGTGTGTGTCATTAAAAGATATCGACAGTATCCCCCATAACAGTGACCTCTACAGCACCCCGCCCCTTAACAGTTCACTCCACAGCCCCCCACCCCTTAATACTGAGCCCCCACAGTGTCCCGCCTCCTTAAAATGGGACCTCCACAGCAGCCCATCCCCTTAACTTTGACCTTCACAGCAGCCCACCCCTTTAACAGTGACCTCTGCAGCACTTCCGCCCCTTAACAGTTCACTCCATAGCCCCCCACTCCTTAACACTGACCCACCACAGTGCCCTCCTCCTTTAAATGGGACCTCCACAGCAGCCCATCCCCTTAACTTTGACCTTCACAGCAGCCCGCCCCTTTAACAGTGAGTTTCACAGCACCCCACTCCCTTGACAGTGACCTCCTCAGGGGTCTGCTGCCCCCTAACAGTGAGCTATACAGCACCCGCCCCTCAACACTGACCTCCATAGCGGACCATCCCCTTATCTGTGACCTCCACTGTTCCCTGCCCCCTTAACAGAGACCTCCAGAGCACCTGTTCCCTTAACAGTGACCTCCACAGTACTCCGCTCCCTTAACAGTGACCTCACAGTACCCTGCTGACTTAACAGTGATCTTCACAACAGCTGCCCCTTTAATAGTGGCCCTTCCCCTTAACAGTGACCTCCACAGTGCCTGCCCCTTTAACAGTGACCTCCACAGCCCCCTGCCTCCTTTACAGTAACATACCCTGCCCCTTAAAGTGACCTCCACAGTGCCCGTTCCTTTAATAGTGACCTCCACAGCGGCCTGCCCCCTTAACAATAACATCCACAGTGAACTCCCCTTTAACAGTGACCTCCACAGTGCCCACCCCTTTAACAGTAACCTCCACAGCAGCTGTCCCTTTAATAGTGGCCCCTGCGCCCTTAACAGTGACTCCCACAGCACCCTGCCCCTTTAAGGCTAGGGCTACATGACGACATGTGTTGCGTGACATTTTGGGCTATGGTGTCGCACTGCGACATGACAGTCGCAAAAAATCCATCCAAGATGGATGCATGTAGCAGTGTAGTTGTGCCCAATGTGTTGTGCGACTTGTTGTCATTGTGTAGCCCTAGCCTAAAGCTGACCTACAGCAGTAAAGAGAAATGGCTGGGTTGTTATGGAAACCTGGAGTAAAACTGTGTGTATGTGGAGAGTAAGGGCTTGCAAGCTTCTATTGGCTAATAAGGGTCATGTGACCGTATTGTTGGCAGTTGGGATATGAAGAGAAAGACTTGCAGGCCTCTATTGGCTAATGCAGGTGATTTTTTGGGGATATCTCAGGAACGGTGCGTCCTAGAGAGCTATGACCCAGTCTAAAACCTTCCCGGACACAGGACGTACCTGTGCGCCAAATTGGTGAAGATCGGTCCAGTCAGAGCAAATGTTGCTCAGATTCTCTTTTTTTCAAACCGTTCATGTTTCATCATTATGTGACTTATGCTTTAAAGGAAATGTCACCAAAAGTGTTATCTACTAGTTTAAACCAGATAGTCACACATTACAGACGATGACAGATTATTTAAATTCTATTTCCTGAACATGATTATGGGGGCGGCCATCTTGCCTGAGCTGTTCTTAGCATTTGGAAAGCATTAAGAACATTGCTTTACGGCAGCCACATGGTCCATAGACACAATGGTCGGGAGGCTCTGTGACAATCACCTGTTGGGAATGGTGGATCCTGTCTTATCTGTACACAGAGGTGATATCATTACAGGCAGTATAAAGCCTGTATTAGACTGGCCGATTGCTGGTGATGATCAGTCTAATACTGCCGCCAAATACCCAATGAATGAGTAAACACTTGTTCATCGAGCAATTGGAAGCTTTCAGCATGCTTAAAAATCTTCGTTTTCCGGCGTTTTCCTAGCAAACAACTAGACAACAGGGGGACGAGAAACAGCATAGCAATCGTTTCTCCCCATTCTGCGGAGGCGATTGCTGCATGTAATAGTAGCGGTCTCCTCCGCTAGCGAACAGACGATTGCCTGCAGAATCGGGCTGAGTAATAATACACCCCTTAGACTGACAGATAAGAAGATAACTGCCGTAAAGTGATCTGTACAGACCAAGATGGAACAGCTTTTATTAGGCTTAGTGTGAAAACTGCAAGATTTTATGGGTTTTGTTTAAATGTAGATTTTCACATGGCAAATTAAAAATAACATCATCAACAATTTATTACAAAAATGTTAAACATAAAAAAAGTGACCTAAAGGGACCCCTACAGGCCGGTACAGCATATAAAGTGTTTTATATCATACTATCGGTCTTAATGTGCCTAACCCAATCCTACTATTGTCTGCCTTTCCTATACTTTAAAAAAAAGTTTTTCTTGATATGTAAATTACCCGACTTTGTGCCCAAGGGCGGTCCCTCTTCCAGCTTTGTGCCTAGCCACGCCCCAACTGCCGTCTCCTAGTGCCGCCCAGCTCATTAATATTCACTGCGCTGGGCGGCTTTTTAAGCTCCCGACGCGGACGAAATCCTGCGCATGCCCAGTACTGTCTTACTGGCATCCTCCTCACATGTTAGCTGTGCGCCTGCGCCGGATACGGTCCCCGGCAACCGCCAGCTCCTTCTTGTCTTTATTTATAACGCTTTAAAACCATCAAATAATAAAAAGGACAAAATGCTACACGTTTCGAATGTAACAAAACATTATTCCTCGTGGTATAAGAAAGAAAGGTGTGTTGCATTGGAAACGCGTAGCATTTTATGTCTTGTTTGTATTATTTGATGGTTTTAGAACGCTATTAAAAAATACAAAGTGGGTCATTTATTAATCTGAAAATGCCTAAATTAGGCATATTTGAGGTGCAGATGCACCGCTATCTGCAACTTTTCCCCGTTTACGCCAGGTCTAAAATTGTGGGCGAGACGGGGAAGGGCAGGCCCATCTCATTTATCATTTTCTATGCCTGTTTTTGAATGTAAGACAGTTTGGAAGCTTTCGTACATTTAGACTGATGCTGGATGTGCCGAAGTTACGTGGAGAGGCCTGCGTCTCTTCATAACCAGCGGAACATCCACCAGCCAGGGGCGTAGCTATAGGGGGTGCAGAGGTAGCAGTCGCTACTGGACCCAGGACCCTTAGGGGGCCAAAAAACACTTGTGCCACACAAGAAGACACCAGCATTATAGAAAGTGCTGGTCAAGTTATACCTCTGGCTGGAGGGAGGGGGTTAGGTCAAGAATTTGCCATGGGGGGGGGGTTTCAATTTTTGCCTCTGGCAGCATGAAGGCTATGTGTTGGTCTGGCCCTGGCCACAAAGCACTGAGGGAGGGGAGACCCCCGGCTTGACCTCAAGCTGAACTTCTGCATCAGGGCCCATGAGTGTTTAGCTACGCCCCTGCTGGCAGCTATGGGGCTTTAAAACATTGGTCTTAATAAATGGGGCCCAAGAAGTTTTACATGAGTGCTGAGGGATTATTCTGGGATTTAACCTTTTGCAATTAAAGTCTGCTGCAACTCTACAGACTGCAAAAAGAAATAAAACACGTCTTCCTCAATGTGGTCAGTAGGGTCTTCCTCATTTCCCATACAACTAGGGGTAATCTTCCCAAAGTCCCTCCTATCTGGAGACATTTCCCTCGATGCTATCCAAATAATAGAGTGATAAACAAAGCCTCATTGTATGGATCCTCCCTTACTGATGGGCTACTTTCACACTAGCGTTAATATTTTCCGATATTGTGATCCATCATAGGGTCTTAATACGGGGGGGGAAAAAACGCTTCCGTTTTTTCCCCATTCTTTGTCAATGGGGACAAAACGTAACTGAACAGAAGGGAGTGCTCCAAAATGCATTCTGTTCCGTTCTCATACCGGAGAGAAAACTGCAGCATGTCCTAGGATGCGGAGCAAAACGGATCCGTCATGACCCACAATGCAAGTCAATGGGGACGGATCCGTTTTATCTGATACAATCTGACGCAAGAGAAAACGGATCCGTCCTCCATTGACTTTCAATGGAGTTCATAACGGATCCGTCTTGGCAGTGTTAAAGATAATACAACCGGATCCGTTCATAATGGACACAGACGGTTTTATTATCAGTAACAGAAACGTTTTTGCTGAACCCGGCCGGATCCAGTAAAAACGCTAGTGGGAAAGTCGCCTTAACCAGTGTTGACCAAAACACTGATTTTAAAATTAGCTTTATTTTTCCCTATAATATCCTCTGAGGCTTTAAGAACGTAAACTACGCTACAGATTTTCTTTATCAGTATTCTGCCGCAGCCGATACTCGCCTCCCTGTTTACCTGCTTTATTTTTTTTTACCTGGCTTATTTTGTTTTCGCTCCTCATACAGACTTTGTTTAGCTAGTCCAGTCAATTGCACCAGAAACATTAACCCATAAATTATTCCTTCTCTTCTTTCACAAACCAACTAAAAAGTGGCATGAAGCAGGATGTGCTCAACCCAAAAATGCAGTTGTGCATATATATACAGGGGAGCAGATCCTGCACTTGTGGCCCGTTGCTAATGGCGATCCCCAGCAAAAATGCATACGGTGGAGGATGCCCGCAGCGTACAAGTACCACAATAGACATCCTACACAAAATGGCAATAGTGTGGATGTGATAAATAATATAACAATATAGCAATAACAAATGACAAGACAGGTGCACTCACCTACCTGTGCCATATGGGCAATACCAGGGGCTAGTGGGCAAAATTACAGGAATGTATAGGCCGACTCACAGCAGACTCCACAGTTACCTCCAGCATGTAGCCATGCCTGCAATGGGAGGAGGGAGAAGGCTGTGAGCCCCACCCAAGAATGGCTGATATGGCCGAGGCCTCACAGGTGCACCTAAATGTAGCCTGTGGATGGAAAACAGGCTACATTTACATGGGAGTGTATACACCTCCAAACAATTATATATACACAAACCAACTGAAGGGTGGCATGAAGCAGGATGTGCTCAACCCAAAAACGCAGTAGTACATATATATACAGGCTATATTTAGGTGCACCTGTGAGGCCCGGGCCATATCAGCCGGTCTTGGGTGGGGCTCACAGCCTTCTCCCTCCTCCCATTGCAGGCATGGTTACATGCTGGAGGTAACTGTGGAGTCTGCTGCGAGTCGGCCTAATACATTCCTGTAATTTTGCCCACTGGCCCCTGGTATTGCCCATATGGCACAGGTAGGTGAGTGTTAGGTCCTGAGCTACTTGAGAGACCTTGGCGTGGTGCTCGGGCTTAAGACATGTCCTCCAATGTAGGACATGTTGACTAATCTCTCAATTTTAACATCAGTTTGAGGGCTTAGTAAGACCGCAGTGTGCACCTGTCTTGTCATTTGTTGTTGCTATATTGTTATATTATTTATCACATCCACACTATTGCCATTTTGTGTAGGATGTCTATTGTGGTACTTGTGGTCCGCTGCGGGCATCCTCCACCGTATGCATTTTTGCTGGGGATCGCCATTAGCAACGGGCCACAAGTGCAGGATCTGCTCCCCTGTATATATATATATGCACAACTGCATTTTTGGGTTGAGCACATCCTGCTTCATGCCACCTTTCAGTTGGTTTGTGTATATATAATTGTTTGGAGGTGTATAAACTCCTATGTAGATGTAGCCTGTTTTCCATCCACAGGCTACATTTAGGTGCACCTGTGAGGCCTGGGACATATCAGCCAGTCTTGGGTGGGGCTCACAGCCTTCTCCCTCCTCCCATTGCAGGCATGGTTACATGCTGGAGGTAACTGAGGAGTCTGCTCCGAGTCGGCCTAATATATTCCTGTAATTTAGCCCACTGGCCCCTGGTATTTCCCATATGACACAGGTAGGTGAGTGTTAGGTCCCAAGCGACTTGAGAGACCTTGGCGCGGTGCTCGGGCTTAAAGAGGACCTTTCACCTCTTTTAACACTAAAATCTACCTATACCTGCGGGCAGAGCGGCGCCCAGGGGTCCCCCTGCACTTACTAGTATGCCTGGGCGCCGCTCCGTTCGCCGGTATAGGCTCCGGTGTCCAAGCTCCCTTGGTTGTATGGGGCGGGCACTTTGTATGAGCGTGCCCTTGCTGCTGAGCTGGCCAATCACAGCGCACAGCTCATAGCCTGGCTATGAGCTGTGCGCTGTGATTGGCCAGCTCTGCAGCAAGGGACACGCCTGATACAAAGTCCCCGCCCCATACAACAGAGGGAGCTCGGACACCGGAGCCTATACCGGGTGAACGGAGCGGCGCCCAGACATACAAGTAAGTGCAGGGGGACCCCTGGGCGCCGCTCTGCCCACAGGTATAGTTAGTTTTTAGTTTTTAAATCGGTGAAAGGTCCTCTTTAAGACATGTCCTCCACTGTAGGACATGCTGACTAATCTCTCAATTTTAACATCAGTTTGAGGCTTAGTAAGACCGCAGTGTGCACCTGTCTTGTCATTTGTTATTGCTTCTCTTCTTTCACACAAATCTCGACCTCCTTTCGGTAAATCCCATCTCATTGTTGAGCAGGCCGGTAAGAAAGGTGTACCGTATAAACCCTAGATACACCAAATTATGCCAATTGGCACTTTGTAGACAGATTTTTTGCAAAGACATATTTAATCTGGTCTGCTTTATTGGCTATATTCTGACCATATAGCTGTGTAACTGTGTTGCTCTTTTTTTGTTATACTTTGTTCCCCACATCCAGGATTCAGGGTCACATTGAGAAAGTCGAATAAAATGTTTGGAAACTAAAATTAGAGGAATGCGTGTCAAAAAAAATATTATGCATTAAGTACATTCATTATTCAATAAGCATAGCCTGAATGAGTAGGCAAACTACTGGCCAGCAGAAACAAAATACTAATAATTCATCATCATGTCTCCATTCATGCTCTGCAGGCAATAAAGAAGAAGGGAGGGTAAATATGAAACACATGTATGAGCATCACTTGGTCACTGACTTTATGTTGCCATTATTCAGGGGTTAATTACCAGATGTGACATCACAAGTGATGGCAATCAGTTCCGGTACCTAAATAGGTTTACCATTAAGGGCTCATGCAGAGGGCCATATGTACAGGTCTGCATCTGTTCCGCAATTTTGTTGAACGGGTGTGGACCCATTCATTTCCACGGGGCCACAAAAGATGCGGACAGCACACCATGTGCTGTACGCATCTGTAGTTCTGTTCCATGGCCCTGCAAATAATATAGAACAGGCATTTCTATATAGCGCTGGCCCTGTACACTCTGCAAAATGCGGAACCCACATTGCCAGTATCCGTGTTTTCCAGATCCGCAAAACACTTACGGCTGTCTGAATAAGCCCTAAACTGCAGGAATGTACATATGGGGCTAATTGTCACAATTCACCAACAAAATTAAGATCTCACGGTCAGATAAAATCCAGACCCCAATGCATATTCCTATATTCCTGCATAGAGGTGTGCTAATTACATTTCCAGGAAGGTAAGTGAATTGGTTCAGGTGACCAAAATGTCCTTTCTGAATTGCTACTCTGACCTTGGTGCTAAAAAAGGGGGTATGAAACATCCGTCTCTCCAAACCGCAGGGGGTAGAAAAGGTATGGGGAGGTCTAAGTGGGCCAGGACCCCTTAAATAGGACCTTTCATCAGGGTAAAAAATGTGTACTAAGTATGCTAACATGTAGAGCGGCGCCCAGGGATCTCCCTGCACTTACTATTATCCCTGGGCGCCACTCGGTTCTCCCGGTATAGGCTCCGGTATCTTCTGGGACTTGGTTATACTAGGCGTATCCCAGACTGTAGCGCTAGCCGATCGCAGTGCAAAGCTCATATCCTGGGAGTTTTTTTTTCTCCCAGGCTGTGAGCTGAGCGATGCGATTGGCCAGTGCTACAGCCTGGGATACGCCTAGTATAACCAAGTCCCAGAAGATACCGGAGCCTATACCGGGAGAACCGAGTGGCGCCCAGGGATAATAGTAAGTGCAGGGAGATCCCCGGGAGCCGCTCTACATGTTAGCATACTTAGTACACATTTTTTACCCTGATGAAAGGTCCTCTTTAAAATGTCTATGGGGTCAGATCCTGGAGATACACCTAGCTTTTAGGACCGGGCAACTTTCAGCTGTTCTCCCAGCATGGATCCCTCACTGATCTCATTAGTATGCAATTCATTATGTTATCCACATTTTATTTCTGTACTGTTTGCTTGTCTATATGACCTTTTTGTCATCTCTAGTAACCGTTTAGCACTGTACCTAATGTATATTAAATCTTTAATATGCCACTCCTTGATGCTCTAAACACACCCGCATCCTATAACTGCTGCTTTGCTGTGTTACCATTTAAGACCAGTGTGCTACAGGTCTGCCTGTTGGATGCTAGAATGAATTGTGTTCCTGTTAGTGCTGGGCGTCTGTACCCGGGGTGCCCCATCAGCAGTACTGACAGGTGGCAGCAGCATGACGTGTGGATGTGTGTTTGGGGGTCACTTAACTCTTTGGTAGCCTAATGCATTAGGCAAGTGTGAAAGCGAGTATGGATATGAAGTACGCCCTTACAGGCATGAGTGCGGTTAATGCTAGCCCTGTCATGTTGCGTGTGTGCTGCTCGTGACAAGGACCAATGAATGTCACAGCGCTAGTAGAAAGTATATGTCTGAATAAAGATGAAATATTAGTATGTCCTCATACATTATAAAGCAATTCCATGGAGCGTCGTTACTTCTCCCCCTGTCACTCTGGACTCTCCGCAGTGTCGGTGGAGGTGTGAATACAGAGATAAGAAGCAAGGTTCATGGGGACACTTCAAAGCTCTTCTTCTCTTCCTTACATCCCCAATACTTTTCCTCCATGGGTCTGGGTCACAGTTTATCTCAGAAATAGAATTTGGTAATCTGGAAGATTCAGGCTAATTCCACTCAAAAATACAAACTCTTTTGTTTAAGTGGAATAAATAACCTAATTAATTAGCGATGAGCGAATGGATTCTAAATTTCTGAAGTCCAACTTGACTTTTACTAAAAATTCTGATTCTACTAAATTAAAATTTTGTGTGATTCAATTCAGAACAATCAAGAAAAGAGAGATACAGAGACTTTTACAAGCGATTAGAGCACTTTAGCTTCGGGTACAATTTATTTAAATTGAATGAACAATTTGAGTGAATCAGATCCAAAACAAATTTTGAGAATATTTCTCATCTCTAAACTGAATATATTAAAAATGTGGAAACAGTTTCTCTCCTGTGTGAATTCTACAATGTTCAACAGTTTTTGATTTCTCTGAAAAGTGCTTCCCACATTCTGACATGGTATGGCTACTATACTGTGTGAAATCTGTGATGTTCAATAAGATTATATTTTTGTGTAAAACATTTCCCGCACACTGAACATGAATATGGCTTCTCTCCAGTGTGAATTCTCTGATGTCTAAGAAAATGTGATTTCCGTGTAAAACATTTCTTACATTTAGAACATGAATATGGCTTCTCCCCTGTATGAATTCTCTGATGTTGAACAAGATTCTATTTTTGTGTAAAACATTTACCACATTCTGAACATGAATATGGCTTCTCTCCTGTGTGAATCATCTGATGTCTAAGGAAATGTGATTTACGCACAAAACATTTCCTACATTCTGAACATGAAAATGGCTTCTCCCCTGTGTGATTTCTCTCATGTGTAACAAGATGTGATTTTTGTGTAAAACATTTCCCACATTCTGAACATGAATATGGTTTCTCTCCTGTATGACTTCTCTCATGTGTAACAAGATATGTTTTATCTGTAAAACATTTCCCACATTCTAAACATGAATATGGTTTCTCTCCTGTGTGAAATCTCTGATGTCTAAGAAATCGTGATGTCTGTCTAAAACATTTCCCACATTCTGAACATGAATATGGCTTCGCTCCTGTGTGAATTCTCTCATGTGCAACAAGATCTGATTTTGTTGCGAAACATTTCCCACATTCTGAACATGAATATGGCTTCTCTCCTGTGTGATGTCTTTCATGTGTAACAAGATCAGATTTATGTGTAAAACATTTCCCACATTCTGAACATGAATAGAGTTTCTCTCCTGTGTGAATTCTCACATGTTTAACTAGAACTGATTTTACTGTAAAACATTTCCCACATTCAGAACAGGAATATGGCTTCTCTCCTGTGTGAATTCTTTCGTGTATAATAAGGTGTGATTTATATGTAAAACACTTCCCACATTCTGAACAGGAGTATGATTTTTCCCTTGTGTGAATTCTTGGATGTGTATAAAGATGTGAGCTTATTTTGAACTGTTTACCACGCTGAAACCTTTCACCCTCTTTCTCTCCTGTGTGAATTCCTCTGTGTGTAAAAAGATCTAAGCTTTTTGCAAACTCTATACCAGAGTGAATCATTTCACCCTCTTTCTGACTTGTACTTGCGGTAAAAATCTGTAATTGGTCAGGAGATGGTTCCTCATGATTCTTACTTGGATTTTCTGTAGAGATAAAAAAATTGCAAATTTCGTTTTTTTTCAAACCACACAGTAGACAAACATAACATTTATATTAGACTGGAAGTGGATCCAGCAGGAAGTAGAGATAGTAAGCCATTAATTTGGATGTCAGAATGATCAACACTATTAAACCAGGCATATTGCCTGGTGGGATTGATCATACTGATGAAAATACCTGATATTTATCTGTATCTTAAACATCTTTTAAACATCTTATTCATATAGAAAAAGGAGCAAGTTGGAGCACCAGAGGGCGGAACTTAACCCTTGGAGTACTGCTTTTCTAACACCCCCCCCCTTCATCAACAGGGCTAGCATGCTGAGGGCAGAGCTGTCCTAACGTATGCATATAATTTACACTACTTACTATAGCCTTATATAGCCTTACCATAATGAGAAGGGCGGATTTCACCGCTTAGAATGCTAATATACACATTAGTGCTTTATTCACAGACACAGTATATGATTATAAAGACGCCAGTAATATGTATTAGCTTTCTAAGTAAAGAAAATTTCAATTGTCAATATAATAAGACTGTAACCTACAGGTAAGCAGTCAGCTGTGCCTTCATTTCTTTAGATACTTTTTTGTCCCTCATTTAATCCATAATAAAAAGCTATAGCCTTACTATGAGGGATCTAAAGGACCCTGAAAGGTTATCAAAATTAGGGTTATTCACTTTAGAAAAAAGACGACTGAGGGGAGATCTAATAACTATGTATAAATATATCAGGGGTCAGTACAGAGATCTCTCCCATCATCTATTTATCCCCAGGACTGTCACTGTGACGAGGAGACATCCTCTGTGTCTGGAGGAAAGAACGTTTGTACACAAACATAGAAAAGGATTCTTCACAGTAAGAGCAGGGAGACTATGGAACTCTCTGCCTGAGGAGGTGGTGATGGTGAGTACAATAAAGGAATTCAAGAGGGGCCTGGATGTATTTCTGGAGTGTAATAATATTACAGGCTACAGCTACTAGAGAGGGGTCGTTGATCCAGGGAGTTATTCTGATGCCTGATTGGAGTCGGGAAGGAATATTTTTCCCCTTAAGTGAGGAAAATTGACTCTACCTCACAGGGGTTTTTTGCCTTCCTCTGGATCAACTTGTAGGAAACAGACCGAACTGGATGGAGAGATGTCTTTTTTCGGTCTAAGATATAGTCACTGCACACACGTGTATACACTGCACATGACGGCTCTTACCCTGTGATATAAGAGGCTGGTGCTCCTCCATTACATGTCACTGCACACACGTGTACACACTGCACATGACGGCTCTTACCTTGTGATATAAGAGGCTGGTGCTCCTCCATTACATGTCACTGCACACACGTGTATACACTGCACATGACGGCTCTTACCCTGTGATATAAGAGGCTGGTGCTCCTCCATTACATGTCACTGCACACAGTGTATACACTGCACATGACGGCTCTTACCCTGTGATATAAGAGGCTGGTGCTCCTCCATTACATGTCACTGCACACACGTGTATACACTGCACATGACGGCTCTTACCTTGTGATATAAGAGGCTGGTGCTCCTCCATTACATGTCACTGCACACACGTGTATACACTGCACATGACGGCTCTTACCTTGTGATATAAGAGGCTGGTGCTCCTCCATTACATGTCACTGCACACACGTGTATACACTGCACATGACGGCTCTTACCCTGTGATATAAGAGGCTGGTGCTCCTCCATTACATGTCACTGCACACACGTGTATACACTGCACATGACGGCTCTTACCCTGTGATATAAGAGGCTGGTGCTCCTCCATTACATGTCACTGCACACACGTGTATACACTGCACATGACGGCTCTTACCCTGTGATATAAGAGGCTGGTGCTCCTCCATTACATGTCACTGCACACACGTGTATACACTGCACATGACGGCTCTTACCCTGTGATATAAGAGGCTGGTGCTCCTCCATTACATGTCACTGCACACACGTGTATACACTGCACATGACGGCTCTTACCCTGTGATATAAGAGGCTGGTGCTCCTCCATTACATGTCACTGCACACACGTGTATACACTGCACATGACGGCTCTTACCCTGTGATATAAGAGGCTGGTGCTCCTCCATTACATGTCACTGCACACACGTGTATACACTGCACATGACGGCTCTTACCCTGTGATATAAGAGGCTGGTGCTCCTCCATTACATGTCACTGCACACACGTGTATACACTGCACATGACGGCTCTTACCCTGTGATATAAGAGGCTGGTGCTCCTCCATTACATGTCACTGCACACACGTGTATACACTGCACATGACGGCTCTTACCCTGTGATATAAGAGGCTGGTGCTCCTCCATTACATGTCACTGCACACACGTGTATACACTGCACATGACGGCTCTTACCCTGTGATATAAGAGGCTGGTGCTCCTCCATTACATGTCACTGCACACACGTGTATACACTGCACATGACGGCTCTTACCCTGTGATATAAGAGGCTGGTGCTCCTCCATTACATGTCACTGCACACACGTGTATACACTGCACATGACGGCTCTTACCCTGTGATATAAGAGGCTGGTGCTCCTCCATTACATGTCACTGCACACACGTGTATACACTGCACATGACGGCTCTTACCCTGTGATATAAGAGGCTGGTGCTCCTCCATTACATGTCACTGCACACACGTGTATACACTGCACATGACGGCTCTTACCCTGTGATATAAGAGGCTGGTGCTCCTCCATTACATGTCACTGCACACACGTGTATACACTGCACATGACGGCTCTTACCCTGTGATATAAGAGGCTGGTGCTCCTCCATTACATGTCACTGCACACACGTGTATACACTGCACATGACGGCTCTTACCCTGTGATATAAGAGGCTGGTGCTCCTCCATTACATGTCACTGCACACACGTGTATACACTGCACATGACGGCTCTTACCCTGTGATATAAGAGGCTGGTGCTCCTCCATTACATGTCACTGCACACACGTGTATACACTGCACATGACGGCTCTTACCCTGTGATATAAGAGGCTGGTGCTCCTCCATTACATGTCACTGCACACACGTGTATACACTGCACATGACGGCTCTTACCCTGTGATATAAGAGGCTGGTGCTCCTCCATCATGGCCTCCTTGTACAGATCCTTGTGTCCTTCTATATACTCCCACTCCTCCATGGAGAAATAGACAGTGACGTCCTGACACCTTATAGGAACCTGACAACACAATGACACCGTCATCACCCAGACCCTCCAGTGCTGTTACTGGAGAATTTCCCAGCATTCCCAGCAGTGTCACCTCTCCAGTCAGCAGCTCCATCATCTTGTGGGTGAGCTCTAGGATCTTCTGCTCATGTATCAGGGGTGAGGGGAGGCTCTGTGATGGGGGAGGGGTCCTGCTCCGCCCTCCTGACTCCTGGAGATGGATGATGGGAGTCACACAGTCCCCCGATGTCTTCTTCACTATTGTGTACTCCTGTGGATGGAGAGAGACACTTAGGGAATAAACCCTTCAGGGGCCATGTGCTCTCCTCCGGCCTCTCCTCCTGGTACAACGTGCCTACTTACCTCCTCATGGCTCCTACATGACTATTGGTCACTGGTCACATGACACATCACTCACCATACTGGGGGCTGATCTTCAGGTTCTCCGTCACTTGGAAGGTCTGGGGCCGTTCTCCAGGACCCTGGACTCTTCCTATCACTTCCTATGATGGATTCTCCTTCCCGATGTCTGACTTGTTACAGAATACAATACAGAGGAGAGAAATCTAGAGAAGTTTACCTCTCCGCTCAGCAGGGAGATGATCTCCAAGGTGAGGTCTAATATTCTTCTGCTGATCTCCTTCCCGTCCATCCTCGGTGGTCATTCAGGAGAAGAGGAGAGAACTGGAGGAGCTGGAGGCTTCTAGTACTGCAGGCGCCTTTATGAGAAGAGGAGAGGAAATCATCCAGGGGACAAGACCAGATGTCACCTCCAGAACCGCACTTCCTGAGCCTGGAGGGGCCCCCACCACATGGATTCCAGGGGCCCCAACATGGAGATCTCTGGTGGATCCACAGGAGATACACTGCCGAGAAAAAGGGTAATAATGTTTTGAACTTTTGACTCTCAGGCTTTATATCTCACCATCCACTACAGCTTTGAATGTGAGACTCCCATCATTTTATGGACAATCCTCTCGGCTATCTCATACATACATACATTAGACTTTAGCTATTTAGCATCTGATTAGTTCTGCCGATTCCTGTCATGTAACTGCATTGTTATTGTTTTGCTCCTATAATTCAACATTTTAGTTTTTATTATTTAGTAAATCCACCTTTGGCTCTCAGCACGGCCTGAATCCTTCTGGACATGTTCTCGAACAGATTCAAGCATATCTCGACTGAAATCTGTTCCCAGGTCTTTACTACATGTTCCCAATGTTGGTGGATACTGGGCGACTCACTTGGGTTCGAATACAGCTTTTTCTTCAGCTTTAACCACAAGTGTTGGATTGGGTTCAGCACCTCTACTTCATTGTCATTGAACCGTTTCTTCGCCCACCTCAACATATACTTCAGGTCGTTGTCCTGTTGCCATATGAGTAGAGATGAGCGAACTTCAAAAATTAGTTCGGCGTTCGGGTTGGGGTAATCGCCGCATCCCGTTATGGATTCCACTACCGCGGACTATCCCGGCATATGGAATCCATAAGGGGCGGCTTCCACGAACCCGAACTTTGGAAAAGGGGTGACGTCACCGTCATGTGATCAGTGCAGGGGGTGTGGCTCAGCACTGGATTGGATAAGAGGTGATCCAGAACTGAGCCACGCCCCCTGCACCGATCACATGACAGTGACATCACCCCAGGTCCTCCGTGTTGTCCAAGGTTCGGGTTCATTGAAGAATCCCCTTATGGATTCCAAATGCCGTTATGGTCCGTGGTAGCGGAATCCATAACGGGATGCTTCGATAACCCGAACCCGAACTTTGGACGCCAAACTTAAAATACAAGTTCGCTCATCTCTATCTACAAGAATAAAATGATTGTTTCATCACCAGGAGAAAAACAATAACAATGCAGTTACATGACAGGAATCTGCAGAACTAATCAGATGCTAAATAGCTAAAGTCTAATGTATGTATGAGATAGCCGAGATTATGTCCATAAAATGATGGGAGTCTCACGTCCAAAGCTGTCAAAAGTTAAAAGTTACCCTTTTGCTCATTAGTGTAAATGTCTGATAGAATCTCCAGAGGTGACATGTCTGAGCTCTCCACCACACTGTCTCCTCACAGCTCATCTTACCTGCAGGCTGGAGGAATGGCTGATACCAGAGAGAACAAGAGCCCTGACTACCGACCAGGAACTGCCCTGTATCTGCTGCACTGCCAGAGCTGAAGGACCTGGGGTGACCTCACCGTCATGTGATCAGTGTAGGGGGCGGGGTTCAGTATTGGAGAGGAAAAGAGGTGGTGTAGGACCTGGGGTGATGTCACTGTCATGTGATCAGTGCAAGGGGCGGGGCTCAGCCCTATGATATAAGAGGCTGGTGCTCCTCCATTACATGTCACTGCACACACGTGTATACACTGCACATGACGGCTCTTACCCTGTGATATAAGAGGCTGGTGCTCCTCCATTACATGTCACTGCACACACGTGTATACACTGCACATGACGGCTCTTACCCTGTGATATAAGAGGCTGGTGCTCCTCCATTACATGTCACTGCACACACGTGTATACACTGCACATGACGGCTCTTACCCTGTGATATAAGAGGCTGGTGCTCCTCCATCATGGCCTCCTTGTACAGATCCTTGTGTCCTTCTATATACTCCCACTCCTCCATGGAGAAATAGACAGTGACGTCCTGACACCTTATAGGAACCTGACAACACAATGACACCGTCATCACCCAGACCCTCCAGTGCTGTTACTGGAGAATTTCCCAGCATTCCCAGCAGTGTCACCTCTCCAGTCAGCAGCTCCATCATCTTGTGGGTGAGCTCTAGGATCTTCTGCTCATGTATCAGGGGTGAGGGGAGGCTCTGTGATGGGGGAGGGGTCCTGCTCCGCCCTCCTGACTCCTGGAGATGGATGATGGGAGTCACACAGTCCCCCGATGTCTTCTTCACTATTGTGTACTCCTGTGGATGGAGAGAGACACTTAGGGAATAAACCCTTCAGGGGCCATGTGCTCTCCTCCGGCCTCTCCTCCTGGTACAACGTGCCTACTTACCTCCTCATGGCTCCTACATGACTATTGGTCACTGGTCACATGACACATCACTCACCATACTGGGGGCTGATCTTCAGGTTCTCCGTCACTTGGAAGGTCTGGAGGCCGTTCTCCAGGACCCTGGACTCTTCCTATCACTTCCTATGATGGATTCTCCTTCCCGATGTCTGACTTGTTACAGAATACAATACAGAGGAGAGAAATCTAGAGAAGTTTACCTCTCCGCTCAGCAGGGAGATGATCTCCAAGGTGAGGTCTAATATTCTTCTGCTGATCTCCTTCCCGTCCATCCTCGGGGGTCATTCAGGAGAAGAGGAGAGAACTGGAGGAGCTGGAGGCTTCTAGTACTGCAGGCGCCTTTATGAGAAGAGGAGAGGAAATCATCCAGGGGACAAGACCCGATGTCACCTCCAGAACCGCACTGCCTGAGCCTGGAGGGGCCCCCACCACATGGATTCCAGGGGCCCCAACATGGAGATCTCTGGTGGATCCACAGGAGATACACTGCCGAGAAAAAGGGTAATAATGTTTTGAACTTTTGACTCTCAGGCTTTATATCTCACCATCCACTACAGCTTTGGACGTGAGACTCCCATCATTTTATGGACAATCCTCTCGGCTATCTCATACATACATTAGACTTTAGCTATTTAGCATATGATTAGTTCTGCAGATTCCTGTCATGTAACTGCATTGTTATTGTTTTGCTCCTATAATTCAACATTTTAGTTTTTATTATTTTGTTAGTATTTTGTAAATCCACCTTTGGCTCTCAGCACGGCCTGAATCCTTCTGGACATGTTCTTGAACAGATTCAAGCATATCTCGACTGAAATCTGTTCCCAGGTCTTTACTACATGTTCCCAATGTTGGTGGATACTGGGCGACTCACTTGGGTTCGAATACAGCTTTTTCTTCAGCTCTAACCACAAGTGTTGGATTGGGTTCAGCGCCTCTACTTCATTGTCATTGAACCGTTTCTTCGCCCATCTCAACATATACTTCAGGTCGTTGTCCTGTTGGCATATGAGTAGAGATGAGTGAACTTCAAAAATTAGTTCGGCTTTCGGGTTGGGGTAATCGCCGCATCCCGTTATGGATTCCACTACCGCGGACTATCCCGGCATATGGAATCCATAAGGGGTGGCTTCCACGAACCCGAACTTTGGAAAAGGGGTGACGTCACCGTCATGTGATCAGTGCAGGGGGCGTGGCCCAGCACTGGATTGGATAAGAGGTGATCCAGAACTGAGCCACGCCCCCTGCACTGATCACATGATGGTTACGTCACCCCAGGTCCTCCGTGTTGTCCAAGGTTCGGGTTCATTGAAGAATCCCCTTATGGATTCCAAATGCCGTTATGGTCCGCGGTAGCGGAATCCATAACGAGATGCTACGATAACCCGAACCCGAACTTTGGAAAACGAACTTAAAACAGAAGTTCGCTCAACTCTACTGACAAGAAGAAAATGATTGTTTCATCACGAGGAGAAAAACAGTAACAATGTAGTTACATGATAGGAATCTGCAGAACTAATCAGATGCTAAATAGCTAAAGTCTAATGTATGTATGAGATAACCGAGATGATTGTCCATAAAATGATGGGAGTCTCACATTCAAAGCTGTCAAAAGTTAAAAGTTACCCTTTTGCTCATTAGTGTAAATGTCTGATAGAATCTCCAGAGGTGACATGTCTGAGCTCTCCACCACACTGTCTCCTCACAGCTCATCTTACCTGCAGGCTGGAGGAATGGCTGATACCAGAGAGAACAAGAGCCCTGACTACCGACCAGGACCTGCCCAGTATCTGCTGCACTGCTGGAGCTGAAGGACCTGGGGTGACGTCACCGTCATGTGATCAGTGCAGGGGGCGGGGCTCAGCATTGGAGAGGAAAAGAGGTGGTGTAGGACCTGGGGTGATGTCACTGTCATGTGATCAGTGCAAGGGGCGGGGCTCAGCAGGAGAGAGAAGAAGAGTTGGTGAAGGACCTGGGATGACGTCACGGTCATGTGATCAGGGTAGGGAGCTGAACTTTAACAAAGATCACATGATAGAGACATCACCCCAGGTCCTAGAAATATCTGAAGCCTCCAGCTCCTCCAGTTCTCTCCTCTTCTCCTGAATGACCCCCGAGGATGGACAGGAAGGAGATCAGCAGAAGAATATTAGACCTCACCTTGGAGATCATCTCCCTGCTGAGCGGAGAGGTAAACTTCTCTAGATTTCTCTCCTCTGTATTGGCAGACATCGGGAAGGAGAATCCATCATAGGAAGTGATAGGAAGAGTCCAGGGTCCTGGAGAACGGCCCCCAGACCTTCCAAGTGACGGAGAACCTGAAGATCAGCCCCCAGTATGGTGAGTGATGTGTCATGTGACCAGTGACCTATAGTCATGTAGGAGCCATGAGGAGGTAAGTAGGCACGTTGTACCCGGAGGAGAGGCCGGAGGAGAGCACATGGCCCCTGAAGGGTTTATTCCTAAGTGTCTCTCTCCATCCACAGGAGTACACAATAGTGAAGAAGACATCGGGGACTGTGTGACTCCCATCATCCATCTCCAGGAGTCAGGAGGGCGGAGCAGGACCCCTCCCCATCACAGAGCCTCCCCTCACCCCCTGATACATGAGCAGAAGATCCTAGAGCTCACCCACAAGATGATGGAGCTGCTGACTGGAGAGGTGACACTGCTGGGAATGCTGGGAAATTCTCCAGTAACAGCACTGGAGGGTCTGGGTGATGACGGTGTCATTGTGTTGTCAGGTTCCTATAAGGTGTCAGGACGTCACTGTCTATTTCTCCATGGAGGAGTGGGAGTATATAGAAGGCCACAAGGATCTGTACAAGGAGGCCATGATGGAGGAGCACCAGCCTCTTATATCACAGGGTAAGAGCCGTCATGTGCAGTGTATACACGTGTGTGCAGTGACATGTAATGGAGGAGCACCAGCCTCTTATATCACAGGGTAAGAGCCGTCATGTGCAGTGTATACACGTGTGTGCAGTGACATGTAATGGAGGAGCACCAGCCTCTTATATCACAGGGTAAGAGCCGTCATGTGCAGTGTATACACGTGTGTGCAGTGACATGTAATGGAGGAGCACCAGCCTCTTATATCACAGGGTAAGAG
Source organism: Bufotes viridis (assembly GCA_033119425.1). NCBI lineage: Eukaryota > Metazoa > Chordata > Amphibia > Anura > Bufonidae > Bufotes > Bufotes viridis. Next base: position 6,909,932 of record CM065589.1, on the reverse strand, counting down.
CCGTCATGTGCAGTGTATACACGTGTGTGCAGTGACATGTAATGGAGGAGCACCAGCCTCTTATATCACAGGGTAAGAGCCGTCATGTGCAGTGTATACACGTGTGTGCAGTGACATGTAATGGAGGAGCACCAGCCTCTTATATCACAAGGTAAGAGCCGTCATGTGCAGTGTATACACGTGTGTGCAGTGACATGTAATGGAGGAACACCAGCCTCTTATATCACAGGGTAAGAGCCGTCATGTGCAGTGTATACACGTGTGTGCAGTGACATGTAATGGAGGAGCACCAGCCTCTTATATCACAGGGTAAGAGCCGTCATGTGCAGTGTATACACGTGTGTGCAGTGACATGTAATGGAGGAGCACCAGCCTCTTATATCACAGGGTAAGAGCCGTCATGTGCAGTGTATACACGTGTGTGCAGTGACATGTAATGGAGGAGCACCAGCCTCTTATATCACAGGGTAAGAGCCGTCATGTGCAGTGTATACACGTGTGTGCAGTGACATGATGGAGGAGCAACAGCCTCTTATATCACAGGGTAAGAGCCGTCATGTGCAGTGTATACACGTGTGTGCAGTGACATGTAATGGAGGAACACCAGCCTCTTATATCACAGGGTAAGAGCCGCCATGTGCAGTGTATACACGTACTGCGTATGTCATCAGCGCATTCTGTATGGATGCCTTCAGGGGACAAAAAGTATCCAACACGTTTCTGAGGCTGTCAAGCTCCTTCGTCAGGAGGAGCAAAAGGACCACACGAAGGAGCCCGACGGGCTCAGAAACGCCTCAGATACTTTTTGTCCCCTGAAGGCATCCATACAGAGTGCGGTGATGTCACACTCGAAGTTCCCGGACTTCAAACTGTTAGTTTCCTCGCACGAGCGTATCGCTACCGGCCAGAGCTTCGCTCATGCTAGAAGGTTGAACAAGAAGCAATTATTACATCCGCTTCCCTTCTACTTACAAGGAGGACTCCTTACAAATGCATCCATCTCCAATAAGGTAATAACTTTTATTACGTTTGAAGACACTTATTGTTCCACAGCCCTTGATCACACCGTAAGCAGCGCAGGTACTCACCCTGGTTCTTTTATACCAGATCTCCTCTACAGTTTCTTAATATTGTTATGATAGGAATATTTTTTTTAATATTGCCCAACACTAGACCTCAGTCTGTTTATTCCCCTACCTAATGCTGGTGACTGTGTGGCCATGCTCATGTCCGTGAATTCAGCCTGAGATCTGTGCTTTACCTCATGGCACATTATGTTCTTAAATATAAATCGTGGTTATGATTAAATTGTCCGTAACAATATCCAAGAGGGTCTCTCACCAGATTTATACAAACTGCAAATAGTATGAAATAGATCTCTTAGACCTGGTGAGATTGGTGTACTTATTTTGAAATTCCATGTCAGAATGATTGTAAAATCCTTTTTCAATCTGTGACATTAAAATTATCATTTTATGACTCAAGCTATAGAATGAGATTGTGTTGGTCTAGAGCAGTGCTTCTCAATTATTTTCTGTCATGCCCCCCCCAGGAAGAAGAAAACATTTCGCGTCCCCCGCCCGACTGTAAATAGTATCATTTGTCTATAAAATTGTTATAAGTACACCAACTCCCCCCCCCCCCCAAATCATGTGCAGGCTCCATTAACCCCCCCCCCCCAATCATGTGCAGGGTCAACCCCTCAAAATCATGTGCAGGCTCCATTAACCCCTCCCCAAATCATGTACAGGCTCCATTAACCCCCTCCCCAAATCATGTACAGGCTCCATTAACCCCCTCACCAAATCATGTGCAGGCTCCATTAACCCCTCACCAAATCATGGGCAGGCTCCATTAACCCCCTCCCCAAATTATGTGCAGGCTCCATTAACCCCCTCCCCAATCATGTGCAGGCTCCATTAACCCCTCCCCCAAATCATGTGCAGGCTCCATTAACCCCTCCCCCAAATCATGTGCAGGGTCCAGGATTCCCCTCCCCAAATCATGTGCAGGCTCCATTAACCCCCTCCCCAAATCATGTGCAGGGTCCCCCCAAAATCATGTGCAGGCTCCATTAACCCCCTCCCCAAATCATGTACAGGCTCCATTAACCCCTCTCCCAAATCATGTGCAGGCTCCATTAACCCCACTCACCAAATCATGGGCAGGCTCCATTAACCCCCTCACCAAATCATGGGCAGGCTCCATTAACCCCCTCCCCAAATTATGTGCAGGCTCCATTAACCCCCTCCCCAATCATGTGCAGGCTCCATTAACCCCCCTCCCCAAATCATGTGCAGGCTCCATTAACCCCCTCCCCCAAATCATGTGCAGGGTCCAGGATTCCCCCTCCCCCAAATCATGTGCAGGCTCTCCCCCCCAAATTATGTGCAGGCTCCATTAACCCCCTCCCCCAAATCATGTGCAGGCTCTCTTCCCCCCAAATCATGTGCAGGCTCCATTAACCCCCTCCCCCAATCATGTGTGCAGGCTCCATTAACCCCTCCCCAAATCATGTGCAGGGTCCAGGCTTCCCCCTCCCCCAAATCATGTCAAGGCTCTCTCCCCCAAATCATGTGCAGGCTCCATTAACCCCTCCCCAATCATGTGCAGGCTCCATTAACCCCCTCCCCAATCATGTGCAGGCTACATTAACCCCCTCCCCAATCATGTGCAGGCTACATTAACCCCCTCCCCCCAAATCAGGTGCAGGGTCCAGGGTCCCCCCACCCAATACTTACCTCCCTGGAAGCACTGGATGCAGGCCTCTTCCGGCCTGTGTCCCGCTCGGTACTCTGCTCAGGCGGCGCGATGACGTCATTGCGCCGCCTGAACCGCTCTGATAGGCTGCCGGCACAAGGCCCGCAGCCTATCAGAGAAGCAGGGAGGGAGACGCTCTCCCTCCCCTGATCGCTGCACAGTCACAGCGATCTGTATCGCAGTCCAGAGGACGGCGATACAGATCACTATGGAGATGAACGCTTCCACAGTGGAAGCGTTCATCTCCTGTCACCTGGAGCCCCCCTTTACGGAGCCTCGCGCCCCACTATTTGAGAAACGCTGGTCTATAGCAACTTTCGGTGCACCTATTTAATAATGAATGCAGTTTGTGCTGAGAAACATGTGGATGGACCTTAAGTGAATTTGTTGTAATAAAGTGATGTTCACTTGGCTTGAAGGACCAAATATGCTAGCAGTTGGCTTGTGTATTAAAAGTCATAACCAGGTGTACACCAAAATCCTGAACCTTGTCAGTAGAGTTGAGCAAACTTCTGTTTTAAGTTTGTTTTCCAAAGTTTGGGTTCGGGTTATCCAAGCATCCCGTTATGGATTCCGCTACCACGGACCATAACAGCCTTTGGAATCCATAAGGGGATTCTTCAATGAACCCGAACCTTGGACAACCCTAGGGACCTGGGGTGATGTCACCGTCATGTGATCAGTGCAGGGGCGTGGCTCAGCAATGGATTAGATAAGAGGTCGTAGGCTACCACCTCTTATCTAATCCAGTACTAAGCCCCGCTCCCTGCACTGATCACAACAGCTCCGTGTTGCCCAAGGTTCGGGTTCATTGAAGAATCCCCTTATGGATTCCAAATGCCGTTATGGTCCGTGGTAGTGGAATCCATAACGGGATGCTTGGATAACCCGAACTTTGGAAAACAAACTTAAAACAGAAGTTCGCTCAACTCTACTTGTCAGGCAATGTTACAGAAAGCTTTATAAGGCTGGAATCACACATGCAGTTGTTGGTGCAGTGTTTTGAACCAAAGCCAAAAGTTCATTCAAAATGAATGACTTACTGTATGCCTCTAGTTTATGCTGGATTCACTTCCAGAATCACAGAAATAAACGTGGCCTAAATGGGTGGGACTGCTCCAAACCCCAAACACTGTGGCGTGTTTCTAACTGGGGGGGCAGTTCCTCCGCATGTGGTTCGCAGCGAACGGCTATCCCCAGCAAAAATTGCCTACAATGGAGGATACCGGCGCGAACCACAAGCACCACACAAACATCCTACACAAAATAAACCATGTGCGGATGAAAATATATAAACACATAACTCACAGAAAAAAGATGCACCACAAGGATAAGCAACTGACAAAACAGGCTAATCCCTCACTCGGATGTTAAAAGCTGAGAGATTCGCCAATATTTCCAATCAGGAACATATCGGAGCCCCTTCAAGCACCACGTCACGGTCTCTCAGCATGGCATGGGGTCCTACCACTAGACTACCTATGGTGTGTGCACCTGGAAGCCGGTGTCACATGGTCTGTTGTAGGTGTAGCTTGCGGCCTCATGTGTTCCCCATTGCATTGTTGGTCCTGCAATGCAGGTGAGTGGGATGGGGCTGTAGGCTGCTTAATACCTTTTCAGACCTTGTTCACACACCATAGGTAGTCTAGTGGTAGGACCCCATGAAATATCTATATCTCAAAAATACGGATGGCACAAAGTTCCGTTAAAATAAATAGTTTATTAAATATATTAATAAAAACATACACAACAATACATTATATATGGGAAACCATTCATAAAAGCGCCACAATATCCTGCAGGAGTGCTCTCCTCCTGACGAAGCAAATACGCTAAACGCGCATAGAGGGGGCGCCATTCCTGCATAGGAGCACTGGAAATTATTCAAAGGTATGTTACCTCGGTTTATTTATTAATGTTATACTGGTCAGCTAGGTCTATGTATTTGTAGAGAAGGATATAGCATGTTATGTGTATTGATGCCTGTTGGTACTACATCTGCGATCTATCTTACATTAATATTGAATAGCTGTATTGCAGTGAGTAGGAGGATGTACTATCGGGGTTAGGATAGAGTTAAGATAATTGTGGATCAGTTATATTAAGCCAATTTACCCTTTGGTATAACGGATTTGCAGGATATTGTGGCGCTTTTATGAATGGTTTCCCATATATAATGTATTGTTGTGTATGTTTTTATTAATATATTTAATAAACTATTTATTTTAACGGAACTTTGTGCCATCCGTATTTTTGAGATATAGATGCTTAATAACTTTTCAGACTTTGTTCACACACCATAGGTAGTCTAGTGGTAGGACCCCATGCCATGCTGAGAAACCGTGACGTGGTGCTTGAAGGGGCTCCGATATGTTCCTGATTGGAAATATTGGCGAATCTCTCAGCTTTTAACATCCGAGTGAGGGATTAGCCAGTTTTGTCAGTTGCTTATCCTTGTGGTGCATCTTTTTTCTGTGAGTTATGGATTCACTTCCAGCCCAATAGGAATGTTTTAATGTATCAATGTTTATCTTCACAGGGAATCCCTGTATGAATTCTGAGGAAAACGTCATGTTATCACTAAATTACAAAGTAGAAGATGAAGATATCACGCTTCGCTCTTCAGGAGAAAACCTCATTAACCTTAATATAAATCCAGGACTTCACAGTACAGAGCTATCATATAATCCCCCTAATCTTGAGGAACCTTCTACTGACCAATCACATATTGTTACCACAAGTACAAGTCAGAGAAAGGGTGAAATGATTCACTCTGGTATAGAGTTTGCAAAAAGCTCAGATCTTTCTAAACACAGAGGAATTCACGCAGGAGAGAAACCATATTCATGTTCAGAATGTGGGAAATGTTTTATTGATAAACCAAGTCTTGTTTCACATGAGAGAAGTCACAAAGGAGAGAAGCCATTTTCCTGTTCAGAATGTTTGAAGTTGTTTACAGTGAAATCGAGTCTTGTTAGACATATTAGAATTCACACAGGAGAGAAGAGATATTCATGTTCAAAATGTGGAACATGTTTTACACAAAAATCAAAACTTGTTTCCCATGAAAGGCGTCACACAGGAAAGAAGCCATATTCATGTTCAGACTGTGGGAAATGTTTTACAGATAAATCATATCTTGTTACACATGAGAGAGTTCACACAGGAGAAAAGCCGTATTCATGTTCAGAATGTGGGAAGTGTTTTGCTGATAAATCGCATCTTGTTAGACATGAGAGAAGTCACACAGGAGAGAAGCCATATCCATGTTCAGAATGTGGGAAATGTTTTACTGATAAATCAAGTCTTGTTTCACATAAGAGAAGTCATGTAGGAGAGACTCCATATTCGTGTTCAAAATGTTTGAAATGCTTCACAGAGAAATCAAGTCTTGTTAGACATGACAGAAGTCACACAGGAGAGAAGCCATTTTCATGTTCAGAATGTGGGAAATGCTTTACACAGAAATCATATCTTGTTAAACACGAAAGAATTCACACAGGAGAGAAGCCATTTTCATGTTCAGAATGTGGGAAATGCTTTACACAGAAATCAAATCTTGTTAAACATGACAGAATTCACACAGGGGAGAAGCCGTATTCATGTACAGAATGTGGGAAATCTTTTAGTGATAAATCACATCTTGTTACACATGAGAGAATTCACACAGGGGAGAAGCCATATTCATTTTCAGAATATGGAAAGTGTTTTACTGACAAATCAAGACTTGTTTCACATAAGAGAAGTCATATAGGACAGAATCTGTAATGCTGAATTGTTATAAGAATAAAAAAAAACTTTAGTCCCATGTTACTCAGACATTAAAGTTGGGTCTACTGTCATGCCTGCGCTGTTGAGGCGAGTCCAACCACAATATGGCGGTGGTGCAGGCGGCGCTCTGTTGCTATGGCAATTATCCCCACTGACAGTTGGGCTGCTCAACCTATCAGGTTGAGAGACAAATCAGGCTCTGTGCCAGCACTGTCTCCTGAGGCGGGTTATTTAAATAGGCAGCTGGTGCCTGTGATGGGTGTTCTGTACCTCACTAGCTTCCTTGTGTTTGCTACTCTAGATCACAGACCTTTGCCTGCTGACTTTGATATTGCTTCTGTTTTCTGATTTTGCCTCGGACATGATCTCCTGGTTTCACTTGTAATTATATCTGTTTTTCGATCTTGATCGATTCCTGGTTTTGCCTGTCTGGTTTTCTCCTCTTCCTGTCTTGCTACTCTTTTTCCCATTTTGGTTTAGACCCCTGCACTTAGTTAAGAAAGGACTGTCATCCAGTTGCGGACCATCTCTTAGGACACCAGGTAGAGACAGTGGTGTGGGTGGAGCTCAGGGCTGCACTGTTCCATACACTTTCACGACAGCTACATGGCAACATGTGTCATGCAACAGCAAGTCTCAAAATAGCCTCGCAACTAGCTGTTTATTGATCTAAAAAAAAAAGCCAAATTGCAGAACAGTTGCAGTCAAGATTAAGTTGCACATGACTTGTAATGTGTTTAGTGATGACCTGCATATAATCTGTGACCAGGAATCCAAGTGTTGGACTTTTTGTGAAGTCACATCATGACTCCGTTGACAATTATTCGATGCTGTGACACAATATAACATTATGATCATCATGTCACATAACACATGTCACCGTGGAGCTCCATCACAGCCGCCGATAAGATAATCAGTAATAAGTCAGAGCAACTAGATTTATTTTTTCTTCAAGACATTTCACTAGACAGCCGACTGGCTTTTTTAATTGGAATGGCTATTACAAGACCTCTCCAGTATTAAATACGGGTGACTCGTGCTTCAGTCATGGAGGCAAGATGTTTATTATATTTACATGACCAAAGTTATTGGGTGTGATTAAACTGTCTCTGGAGAGGTGTTAGAGTAGCTTTGTACTTAAGATGTAGGCGCACAGCTGAGCCTTGACCACGGGTTTTAGCTCTTCTGTGCTGGGCCATACGTTGGCCGCTGTTTGTTTCTCCATTGTACAATTCTTGGCACTCCGCACTGAAGTGGACTGCATACACAAAATTGCTCTTTTTTTTTTTGGCTAAGGGTCTTTTGGGTGAACCAGTAAAATAAAAAAAAAATACAAATCCAGTTGCTGTGACTTGAGACCAAGGGCTTCATTGTAAAAACACCAGTTTTTTTTTTTTTAACTTCGACACCAATCTGCAGCTAAATTCAAATTTTATTTCATTTTGTCAATTTAAATCTTCATCAGAGTCTGATATTCAATGCATTTAATTAATTAAGCAAACTTTCATGGCTGTAACGATGAAACATTGAACAAGCCAGATTTCATTTTGAAATTCCTTTTAAATCAACGACATAAAACAAAATTCAAATTTTGGTGCATGATTTAAAAACAAGCTACCGTATTTTTACAATGAAGACTTTGCCCCAACAATCGGCCTGAAGCTGCAGCTCTCAGATGAGGACATGCCATCCTCCCTCCCACCTGGGCTGCTTAGAAATGGCTCACACCAGTTTAGCTTGGGGTACCCTGCCCTCCTCTCTCATCCTCTTATACTCCCAGCCCTCTACTTCCATTCTTGCATGTTCTATCCCCTCGGAAGGGAAGCAGGTGGAGAGAACATGAGAGAAGTGCAGTACCCCAGAGCGAGAGTATCTACAAATAGGTAAGGCTGATTAGCAGCCTGCATTTGTGGGAGGGGCCTGCCTTATTTATTCCCCCACTCCGGCTCATACCTCCTGCTCCGGCCGCGCGCCCCTCCCTCCCACCCCTTTTTTCTTCAATTCTCCCTTCAGGGTATGCCCCCTTCTTGGCCTACCCACGACCGTGGCTCCCGGCACACCTCAGCCACTGTGGTTAGGGGTTAGGTGCCCGCTCACCAGCCTAGCCCTGACCACAAATAGTTTCTTGTTAATTATATGATATGAAATGTCCTGTTATGTCATGTACACTAAGCATAGCATGGTTGGCATGGGCAGGGTTAACATTCTAGCTCAACCCTCATAGGAGGCTAGAGGTGGGCTGGCTCCACACCTAGCTCTAGTCAGTTCTTAGTGAGAGTTGTGGAGGAAGGAAGCAAGTTCATGTGCTCTTTCTTCTTAGACCTCAAGTAGCAGAGACTAACCAATCTTTGCAAGGTCTTTAGAAGGTGTGGGGAGTCGCTCTGGTAGACAGCGGTGCGGGTGCAGTTTAGAGGCAAAACAAGGAGTCCAGATTGTGCAACAAACAGTGTTTTATTCACACTTGCACACAAAATGAAAAACAGTCTCTTGGTGACAGTTCACACACAACGGAAATAACGTAGCCAAACAAAAACAGTCCAACACAGGTTCAGTCACCTGGGAGGTGTAGGTGCAGGTTCGCACCACGCTGTCGGCCCAGCCGCAGGAGAATCCAGCTTCAGGCAGCCAGGAACAAAATACCTCCTTGCTGAGCTCTTTCCTCCTGGACAGAGAACTCCCAGCCCTGTCAGCAGCTCCAGGATAATCACACTCCTCAGACACAGCTGCTGGCTGCGTTTTATATCCAGCCCAAAACATGGACTGGACCGTGGGGAGCAGCCACCCACCCTACTCTTTAGCTGCTCCCAGTAAGAGCCGGCCCGGATCGGCTTTGCAGCCATGCTATTTAACAAAGTCAAACAGCACTAGCTGCTGCAGACAAAAACCCGGCTCTCACCTCACCGAGGCCAGCAACCTCGGTGACACGTACCTGCCATCACATATGACACCTTGCACCTTACCACATACCCCCCTTTGTTCCAGCCCTGAGGGGTGAACACACGTGAAGGCAGTGGACGCGGGACAGGGCATCTGCGTTGCCCTGCAAGCGGCCTGCCCTGTGTTCCACGGAAAACTTGAAATTTTGAAGAGATAGGAACCACCTGGTGACCCGAGCATTCCTCTCCTTGGCCTGACTCATCCATTTGAGGGGAATGGTCGGTCACCAGACAGAACCTCCTCCCTAACAGGTAGTAGCGGAGAGATTCGAGTGCCCACTTGATAGCCAGGCACTCCCTCTCCACTATACTATACCTGGACTCGGCGGGACTGAGCTTACGGCTCAGGAAGACAACGGGATGTTCTTCCCCGTTGACCTCCTGCGACAGTACCGCACCGAGGCCTACCTCCGAGCGTCGGTCTGTACGACAAACTCCTTGTTGAAGTCGGGTGTCACCAAAACCGGGGACCCACACAGGGCCGACTTCAACGCGGAGAAAGCCTCCTCCGCCTTCTCACTCCAGCTAACCCTCCCAGACTTTCGCCCCTTCAACAGGTCTGTCAATGGCGCTGCTATTGTGGCAAAGTGGGGCACAAACCTCATGTAGTAACCTACAATCCCCAGGAACGACTTTACCTGCCTGGTGGTGACCGGTCGGGGCCAGTTACGAATGGCCTCTACCTTAGTTACCTGAGGTTTGATGACTCCCGCCCAATTACATATCCCAGATATTTTGTCTCCTCTAACCCTATGGAGCACTTCTTTGGGTTAGCGGTCAGTCCGGCTTTCCTCAGGGCATCCACTACCGCCTGCACCTTGGGTAAATGGCTTTCCCAGTCGGTGCTGTGGATGACTACATCATCCAAGTAGGCCGAGGCGTACCGGCGATGTGGTCGCAGCACTATGTCCATTAACCTTTGGAAAGTGGCGGGCGCCATGCAGGCCAAAGGGTAACACCTTGTAGTGATACAGGCCCTGCGAGGTAACAAATGCGGTTTTTCCTTAGCCGACTCCGTTAAGGGTACCTGCCAGTACCCTTTAGTGAGGTCCAGCACAGAAAAATAACGGGCTTGTCCTAAACTTTCAACCAGCTCGTCTACTCGGGGCATGGGATGCGCGTCAAACTTGGATACTTCATTTAACTTGCGAAAGTCGTTGCAGAACCATAGCGTCCCATCCGGCTTAGGTATTAGGACTATGGGACTGGCCCACTCACTTTTCGACTCCTCAATGACCTCGAGCTTCAACATTAACTGTACTTCCTCCGCGATGGCCCGTCGCCGAGCCTCGGGTACCCGGTATGGTTTTAACCGGATCTTGGCCTGAGGCTCAGTGGCGATGTCATGTTGGATGAGAGACGTGCGGCCAGGGAGGTCGAGAACACATCCGTGTTCCGACTGATGAACTCCTGACTTCCTGAACTTGTTTGGAAGACAGGCTGTCTGCAATTTTACCGTGGTTACTGCTTCACAGGCCTCGAACTGTGGGGCTGGACCCTTTTCACCTAGAAGCCCTGGCCGGGGGCTGTGGTCGTCGGCTGTGTCCCTATCTTTCCACGGCTTAAGTAAATTCACGTGGTACACCTGCTCCGGCTTGCGCCGCCTGGCTGGTGTACTTTGTAATTACTTCCCCTACCTTCTCGATCACCTCATAGGGGCCCTGCCACCTAGCTAGGAATTTGCTGTCAAGGGTGGGTACCAGAACCAAAACCCGATCTCCCGGATTGAAGTCCCGTACCCGAGCCTGACGATTGTACACCCTACTCTGGGCTTGTTGCGCTGCCTCCATATGCTCCCGGACCAAGGGCAACACCCTTTCCATCCGGTCCTGCATTTGGGCGACATACTCAATGACACTTTTGTGGGGGACAGGCTGTTGTTCCCACGCTTCCTTGGCGATATCCAACAGGCCCCGAGGGTGTCTGCCATAAAGCAGTTCGAAGGCGAGAGCCCAGTAGAGGCCTGGGGCACCTCTCGCACTGCGAACATGAGATAGGGCAGAAGCAGATCCCAGTCCTTCCCATCTCTAGACACCACCCTCTTTAACATATTTTTTAGAGTTTGGTTAAACCTCTCCACAAGACCGTCTGTTTGCGGATGGTAAGCGGACGTCCGTAACTGCTTTATACGCAACAATTTACACAGTTCCCTCATTACTTTGGACATAAAAGGGGTCCCTTGGTCTGTCAGAACCTCTTTTGGCAGGCCCACACGGGAAAACATCTCCATTAACTCTTTGGCAATGAGCTTAGCTGAGGTATGTCGCAGAGGCACCGCCTCCGGATACCGAGTGGCATAGTCGAGAACTACCAGAATGTGTTGGTGGCCCCTGGCAGAACTTTGGTACAGGCCCAATTAAATCCATCGCGATTCGCTCAAGCGGTACTTCAATAATTGGCAGAGGTACCAGGGGACTACGGAAATGTGGCTGGGGGCTAGTTATCTGACAGGTCGGACAGGACTTACAATAATTCTCTACCTCCTTGAACACACTGGGCCAATAAAATCGCTGCAGTATGCGGTCCTGGGTTTTCTGCCACCCCAGGTGTCCCCCAAGAACATGTTGGTGGGCAAGCTCCATGACAAGCTTGCGATACGCTGTGGGCACCACCAACTGTTCAACAGGTTCGCCTCGGATTTGGTTCACCCGATACAACATATCCTGCAGAACAATAAACCGTGGGAACATTAATTCAGCCCCTGGTTTCTGGGGTTTCCCATCAATTTCCAGCACATTCTCCCAGGCCCTGGTTAGGGTTTGGTCCCGGTGTTGTGCGGTCCCAAAATTTTCCCGGAGACATTGAGGTCTGCCAACTCAGGTCCCGGTGGCAAGTCCTCCGTGTCTCCCACCATTACACTCAGTGGGGTTGTCTCCCCCTCTACCGCTGGAGCAGTGGTCACCCCTACCGCCCGGCCCTTCAGACTCGGGCTCCCAGGGTTCTGGCCTTCCAGCGGTATCAGGCCACTCTACTAGGGTCACCCCTGTCTCGGGTCCCTCAGATACCTTTATTGCCGGCCACAGCGCCGGAAAACCGAGGAAGTCCCTCCCAAGTATTAGTTCGTGTGGGAGTTTAGTAGCGACAGCCACCTCGTGGGTCCACCTACCAGCCGCTGTGGACAAAGTCACTAGTGCAGTGGGATAGTCTTTCAGGTCTCCGTGGATGCACAGGACCCCGACTTTACGGCCAGTATACTCCGCAGGCCGTACAAGTGCAGCCCTTACCAGGAGACTAAACTCCCGGAGTCCAGCAGAGCCACCGCCAGAGAGTCTCCCACCTCTACCTGACACAGGTGGTTATGGTCCTGCACCTCACGGGTGCCAGTTGCGCACAGCTTCCGTGCATACAGGGAGTGACGACCCCCGTAGTTCATATCCATCGGCTCATCCCGATGCGGACAGTCGGCCCTGATGTGGCCTGGCTCCTGACACCTCCAGCATACCACGGGAGGCGGACTCGCAGGGGTATATTCCGGGCAGGCCGCTCTGTCGCCGGACGTCGGAACTGGGGCAGAGGCCTCCGGGGTTTGACTGACCCCTTCCCGCAAGAGTCCCCTGCAGGTTTCTGGTGGCCTCGTGGCGCTCCACCAGGTCGACCATCTCCAGGGCATTGGTGGGCGATACCTGGCCGATCCAGTGCTGGAGGGGATAAGGCAGGGCCCTCCAAAGATGTCCGCCAACAGCCGATCCAGCATGGCAGTGGGACTTAGTAGATCGGGCTGCAGCCACTTTTGCAGCCTGTGCAGCAGATCGTAGAACTGCGGCCTAGCGGGTTCAGTCATTTTAAAGTCCCACTGGTGGACTCTTTGGGCGCGGACCAGCACGTTCACGCCCAGTCTGGCTAGGACCTCTCCTTTCACAGTGTCATAATCTGCCGCTTGGTCGTCCGACAAGTCGAAAAACACCTGCTGGGGTCCGGAAGCCAGGAACGGAGCGACCACCTCAGCCCACTGGTCACGGGGTAACTTTTCCCTCACGGCGACCTTCTCAAAAACCGCCAGGTACGTCTCAACGTCGTCTGCGGGGGTCATTTTGGGATCGCCGCACGGACCGCTTTCGGGCATCTTGGACGTGGTGGGACGCTCCTGCCGCCTGTAACGCCATCACATGTTGTAGCAGTAGTTGGTTGGTCTCCCGCTGCTGCACGTTAGCCTCTATGAGAGCCTTCACAGCAGCCTCCATGTTGCCAGAAACTCCTGCTTGCAGCTTTGCTGGCTTAATATATTCCATACACTTTAGAAAAACAAAACTTCGGCGTTCACGCCAGCCTCACTGCGCATGCCCGCATCCGACACCAAATGTGGGGAGTCGCTCTGGTAGACAGCGGTGCGGGTGCAGTTTAGAGGCAAAACAAGGAGTCCAGATTGTGCAACAAACAGTGTTTTATTCACACTTGCACACAAAATGAAAAACAGTCTCTTGGTGACAGTTCACACACAACGGAAATAACGTAGCCAAACAAAAACAGTCCAACACAGGTTCAGTCACCTGGGAGGTGTAGGTGCAGGTTCGCACCACGCTGTCGGCCCAGCCGCAGGAGAATCCAGCTTCAGGTAGCCAGGAACAAAATACCTCCTTGCTGAGCTCTTTCCTCCTGGACAGAGAACTCCCAGCCCTGTCAGCAGCTCCAGGATAATCACACTCCTCAGACACAGCTGCTGGCTGCGTTTTATATCCAGCCCAAAACATGGACTGGACCGTGGGGGGCAGCCACCCACCCTACTCTTTAGCTGCTCCCAGTAAGAGCCGGCCCGGATCGGCTTTGCAGCCATGCTATTTAACAAAGTCAAGCAGCACTAGCTGCTGCAGACAAAAACCCGGCTCTCACCTCACCGAGGCCAGCAACCTCGGTGACACGTACCTGCCATCGCAAATGACACCTTGCGCCCTCTTACAAAGGGGAGAGAGAGAGAGAATTGAAAAGCTTGAATCGACATGGCCAAGCATAGGAGTCAGTAACCTGCTACTACAGCCATTCAAACTTTGCTGCTGTGAGGGATAGTGTTAAGACACCCCTCATACTTGGATATGTCTTGGCCAGACATACCTTCAAACCCTGCATTTTACAGTAGACACTACAGCCACAATTGCCAAAGTTCTATTATCAGCCATAGATTCTATAGAGGGCTTTAGTAAGACAGAGTACAAAGATTGGCATAGCCTCCATACCTATTTAGGGAAAGAATTTGCACTGTACACAGAAGAAACTGTGCCTCATTTGTTGTTTGATATACTACAACTCCTATTTTTTTACCAGAGTAAAGAGACGTTTATTCTTCTATTTCTGGCCTGGTATTCTGACTTCTACACCATACGCTGGGCACTGCATTCTACATGCCCTGCCTTGCACCTATCCAACCACTAAAACCAAGGGCACCCTAGCATTAGGGGGTGCAGCAAGGGAAGAACAGGGTGCATCCTTCTTTCACTGCACTGGTCTTAGTGAAGAACGGTGTGAGGGAAGCCATTGTGATAGACCATGCTATAGCCATAGCCACTACTATTCCCATCCTCCTCTCTGGCTCCTCAAGGGCTTGCTTCAGAAGTGGGCAGAGAATCTAAGA
Organism: Bufotes viridis; assembly: GCA_033119425.1. Taxonomy (NCBI): domain Eukaryota; kingdom Metazoa; phylum Chordata; class Amphibia; order Anura; family Bufonidae; genus Bufotes; species Bufotes viridis. The sequence continues at coordinate 6,894,902 of CM065589.1, read as the reverse complement.
AAACAGAGGATAAAGGAAGCAGACAGGGTGCTGAGGTATTAGTATGAGAGAACAACAGCCAACAGGTTCCAAAATTATATACCCTGTTAATGTTATTACAGCCATAAGACTTTGCCTAATTAATATTCACTACATGTCATTCATTGCAAGCAGTGAATATTACTTAGGGAAAGTCTGATGGCTGTAATAACGGCCATTACATTGAAAAAAGTAGACTGAGCTCCCTCTCTCCCGCCTCCTTGATGTGGATGGCTTGGCCTCCTGATGAAGGGCCTTAGGCTCAAACAAGTATTGCTGGCTGAGCGTCAATGAATCAGCGGTAAAGGGCAGACCGCACATCCCCGCTTCTCTCAGCATCAGGGCTGGTAATTTTTCCAGTGGATTCTGATTGGCTCATGTAGGCACATGTTCTTCAGTAGCCAATCAGAATCTACTCTCATTCAATTATCAATAAACCACTACTTTAACACATTGTAATAGTCAATTACTGTCAGTGAAAGTAGTTTCTGATTGGCCTCTACAGCATGTGACACAACCAGCCAATAGGAATGCAGTAACATTTTTAAACCAATTGGTGGCTCTTATTCACCACATATTACATGGAGCAAGTAGCCTTTTATCCCTATAAGGTCACATGGATGGACTATCGATATGGCATGATTTTAATTAACCTGTCACGGTTTATATTTTATATATTATATATTGTGTTGCTCACAAGGATATTCTGTAGAATCAGGTATAGTATGTTATGGGCACAACACTAATTTACACCTTTTTTCACAATCACGTTTTTTCACGTTGTATTTTTATCACTTCTTATCACGGCATGTTTCATATGTAAAAAACTCACCTTATTTATTATTTATATTTCATTTATTGTCTATTTATTAATTCTTTTTTTATGGGGAATATTCTGTCGATCATTTCCAGACATGTTATTTGACGAGGTCATTAGCAGAAGGATAAATAGGGGCTTTAATTTAATTTTTGTATGTAAAAATAGGAGAATAATATGTTGATAGTAGGAGAAACATACGGTGACAGGTGCTCTAATTCCACTAAGGTTCCTGTAGCAGCGGCCGGATGCGTTCCAGGGTGGAACGCTAGCATCACATCCGGATATGACGTCGTACTACGCATGCGCTCTTGCTGCAATGAGATCGCTATGCTAGGAGCCGGCTGCGTTCCAGGCTGGAGCGCAAGTGTTGTGCATGGATTTCACCTCATATGAGGTGGACGTCCGGGCTAAAAACTGATGGGCGAATTATGCCTGGGTGTGTGGCCAGTCAGTAAGGGCATGCTCCCCCTCCACAATGATATAATATGGCCGACACTGGGGCTCATTTATTATTACCTTTATGAGCCAGCACTTACGCGGCATATGCGTTCCAGTTTGGAGCGCATGGATCCACTTCCGGTGACGTACCTCTGGTTGTGTATTGCCGGGCAGCCGCGAAATAACGCGATATACCACAAGGGGAGGATTTGAGGATGGACAGGTGCAAGGGATTATTGGGGCTAGTGTATGTATATAAATGGGGACAGACTGAACAACATCATTCGCCCCCTGAGGAAGCATTAGGCGAAAAGTGCGTTGGGGCGTTGGATACGTGGCTGGTATGTTATAACCGTTCATACTATGATTGATGTAGTTGCTGTTGGGTCGCACTATGCACTTTACTCTGTAAAACTTTGAATGTGATAATACCTATGCACTTTATATTGATATTGCCACTCGTAATGGTTTTGTGTAAATAAGTGACTCACGTATCCCATCAGGGCTACTTGTCCTATCTTCTATGACCATCAATGTCATTTTTATATGTTTTTAAGTGTTGTAATAATAAAGATATATTGTAATACGAAAAAATCCAGCTCACCGAAATCCATGCGATTCTTTATTGTAATTCATTAAAATTTCCAATACAGTAGGACAGACATATAGCACTGTTACGCGTTTCGGACCTCTTACAGATATGGGTCCTTCATCATGACTGGAATAAAGATATATTGATTGATTTATTCCGGCTGTTGCTAAATTTCTCGGAGTGCTGTTTAAGGGTTTTAGCCGGAGCGAGACATGAGCTTGTAGCCCCTGCTTATTACAGGTGTTGATGTAAATATATTGAGCCTTTTTCTGCTACTTTGCTGTATTGTTTAACCTGTTGTGATTTTTCATAGGTGTAAAACATTTATATTCAATTATTCTAGTTATAGTGGGTTTGACTATATATGTATACCTATAAGAGGCCATGTTGTTATATGCTATGTATTTTTAAGATGGCCGAGAGGGGGTCATGCAAAGGACACCGTTCATAAGGTTTATTCTCATGGATGTACCAGTCTGACGGGGTTACTGCTAATTAGTGTTTGTTCTTGCAGATGTGTGAGAGGAGAAATTCTTGTCTCCTTATAAAATTTAAGGCTGAGATAAGATGATTCTCTAGGCACATCTGGTACCTTAGTGATGAGCGGCAGGGGCAATATTCGAATTCGCGATATTTCGGGAATATTTGGGCGAATATTCACCATATATTCGAAAATTCGCGTATTAGTAATCTCCAGTCATTTTTTTCTTGATTGCCAAAATTTGCATAGAAAAATTTGCATAAAGGTATCTTTTAAATACCCGTTTATGCAAATTTTTATGCAAATTTTATGTGCATTTTATATGCAAATTTTCGCAATCAAGAAAATGACATTATTTACTTGATTGTGAAAATTTGTATATAAAAAAATTTGCATAAAAATTTGCATAAACTGGTATTTTTTTAAAAAATTAATATTCACGATTGCAAATATATTTCCCAATATTCTAAAGTGCCGATATTCACGATTAAAATTCGCAATTCGAAAATTCGTGATCAACACTAGTACCTATCACTCTTAATTCACGCTTCATCATGCCTTGATGAAGCGCGTCTAGCGTGAAACGGCTGTACCTTCAGTGATTTATGTGCACAGACCTGCTTGACCCTATCTTAAACAAGTACAATAAATTGGACGTTTTATCTTGGAATTGGTGAGTGCCGCTGTCTCTCTCTATCTTTCTTTCAAGTACACATAAGTAGGTGACATTACAACAGTAGCAGAAGTGCATTCTGGGTGATGTAGTGACATCATCACCCTTATCACATGTACACGCCTATCCGACAGTGATTGGAAAGTTCCAAACTAGGAAGGTGTGTCTAACTGATAAGCTGTGGATAATAACCCACATACAAGGGGTAGGGAAAAAAAGGATCCCAAAGGAACAGAGGCAGGAGGCGGAAAAGAAACAAAGAAACAAAAGGGAGATCCCTGGAGAAAAGCCCGGTTGTCAGAATATTCGGAGAGCTGACGTCCCCGAGACTCTGCACATCACTTGACCCTCGGGTAATGTATATTTTGTTATCTGTAGTATTAATGTAAATTAATTGGCTTGGTACTTAGCCAATCCCCGCTTATTGTGGACGTATAATGTTAGTGCTACATCAATATTGACGGTATTCAGTGAAGATGCATATCACTGAATCAAAGATCTAATATTGATATCTGGGAATCTTTATATTCCCTAGTCTGATATCAAGCCAATTATTTTTAATCTTTATTGCAATACTACCAATTATCCGAGATTGGTCATAGTCTTCGCAGAGCAAGGGTTCATATCTGTCATTTTCTTAACCTCTTAAGGACATAGGACGTACCCGTACGTCCTGTGTCCGATCTTTAGAGATGGCGCCCGCTCCTGCTTCATGCGGGCGCCTTAGCCGCGGGTGTCCGCATGGTTCTTGTAGCAGACACCCGCGGCTAATGGCCGCAACCGGCAGCGATGCCGATCGCGGACATTTAACCCCTCAAATGCCGTGGTCAATCCTGACCACGGCATCTGAGTGCGCACAAACCGAAAGTTTTACTTTTGGTTTTCGCTCCGGCTTCCCAGTGTGGCAATCGGAGGAGCCGGAGCGCCCCGGTAGTAGCCTTGGTCTCTATGAATGAAACCCAGGCTGCTCTGTAGTATTTCCTATGGAGCCTTGCTTGTAGGCTTCATAGGAAATATGCGATTTTTTTCATACATTCCAATGCTATTGCAATGCAATCAAATGATTGTAAGTTATAGTTCCCTATGGGAACTATATAAAAGTGTAAAAAAACAAAACAAAAAAAAAGGTTAAAAAAAAAAGTTCAAATCACCCCCCTTTTGCTAAAATAAAAATAAAAAAACAAAAATTAAAAAAAATACACATCATGGGTGTCACAATGTGCGAAAACGCCCATACTATATAAATATAAAAAAAATATTCCCCATACGTCAAACAGCAAAACGAAAAAAAAGCTTCCAAATGGCAGATTCGCCATTTTTGGTCGCTTAATTTTCCACAAAAAATTACATAAAGGTGATCAAAAAGTCATACACACCCCAGAATGGTATTAATAAAAAGTTAAGATTATGACGCAAAAAATGAGCCCCCATACAGCTCTGTACATATCATTACAAAAAAGTTATAGGGTTCAAAACATGGTGACAAGAAAGTTAAACAGATTTTTTCCCACTTTTGAATTTGTTTTTCACTATCAAAACGCAAGAAGACCTATACATATAGGGTATCGCCGGATTCGTACTGACCTGTAGAGTAAAAGTAACTGGTCAGTTTTATCGCACATTGAACGTCGGAATTTAAAAACCCGCAAAACTGTGGTGGAATTGCTTTTTTTTTGCAATTTCACCCAATTTGGAATTTTTTTCCTACTGCCTACTTCCTACTACATCATATGCAATATTAAATGGTGCCCTCATATGGCTATGTGAACCGAAAAATAAAAAAAGTTATGGCTCTGGGAAGGCAAAACGAAAACGCAAAAAAAAAAAAACCTCCAGTCCTTAAGGGGGTTAATTGAATTTCTGTGCATAATTAATTGATGATATATCTCTCATAATTGTAACAGAATTTGTGTATAAATTCTTTGCTGGTTATATAGTAGAGAGTGCTGGTAACTTTGTTCTGTTGGCACCATCTAGTGGCAGATTTTGGGTACTGCATTTTTCTAACTATCATTGATTTCATATTCATTGTTATTGATTGTATATAATAATATTACCTTTCCCAACTGGTTCAGGCCCCGACTAGAGGGACGGCCATACTGGATTTAGTATTAACCAATAGACCTGACAGAACAACAGATGTACAGGTCGGGGGACACCTGGGAAATAGTGACCATAAAGTAATAACCTTCCAATTATCATTCAAAAAAGCATTTCTACAGGGAGGAACAAAAATACCAAACTTCAAAAAAGCTAAATTTAGCCAACTAAGCGAGGCCATAGGCCTAACTAACTGGGACAAAGTCCTCAAAAACAAAAATACAGCCACAAAATGGGAGATCTTTAAAAGCATCCTAAAATCTCATTGTGAGAGTTACATATCGTATGGGAATAAAAGGTTAAGGAACAAAAAGAAACCAATGTGGATAAATGGAAATGTAAAGAAAGCAATAAATGACAAAAAGAAAGCATATAAATCACTAAAACAGGAGGGAGCCGGGAAGCACTGAAAAACTATGAGGGAAAAAGTAGAACATGTAAAAAACAAATAAAAGCGGCCAAACTAGAGACCGAGAGATTAATTGCCAAAGAGAGCAAAACTAACCCTAAAATGTTCTTCAATTATATAAATGTTAAAAAGTATAAATCTGAAGGTGTCGGCCCTTTAAAGAGTAATAAAGGGGGAGTTGCAGAGAGCGACAAGGATAAAGCAAAGCTGTTAAATATTTTTTTCTCCAATGTATTCACTAAGAAATATAAACTGTCTGATGAAATGCTGAAAATAAATCCCCCATTAAAAGTGTCCTGTCTGACCCAGGAAGAAGTACAACAGTGACTTAAAAAGATTAAAATAGACAAATCGCCAGGACCAGATGGCATACACCCCGTATCCTAAGGGAATTAAGTAATGTCATAGCCAGTCCCTTATTTCTGATATTTGCGGACTCTATACTGACAGGGAATGTTCCACAGGATTGGCGCATAGCAAATGTGGTGCCAATATTCAAAAAGGGTCCAAAAACAGAGCCCGGAAACTATAGACCGGTAAGTCTAACATCTGTTGTTGGTAAACTGTTTGAAGGGTTTCTGAGAGATGCTATCTTAGAGGATCTCAACAGAAATAAGCAAATAACGCCATATCAGCATGGCTTCATGAGGGATCGGTCATGCCAAACTAATTTAATCAGTTTCTATGAGGAGGTAAGTTCTAGACTTGACAGCGGTGAATTAATGGATGTCGTATATCTGGACTTCTCCAAAGCATTTGAGACTGTACCTCATAAAAGGTTAGTATATAAAATGAGAAGGCTCGGACTGGGAGAAAATGTCTGTAAGTGGGTAAGTAACTGGCTGAGTGACAGAAAACAGAGGGTGGTTATTAACGGTACATACTCAGATTGGGCCACTGTCACTAGTGGGGTACCTCAGGGGTCAGTACTGGAGGGGTCACTGTCACTAGTGGGGTACCTCAGGGGTCAGTACTGGAGGGGTCACTGTCACTAGTGGGGTACCTCAGGGGTCAGTACTGGAGGGGTCACTGTCACTAGTGGGGTACCTCAGGGGTCAGTACTGGAGGGGTCACTGTCACTAGTGGGGTACCTCAGGGGTCAGTATTGGGCCCTATTCTTTTCAATATATTTATTAATGATCTTGTAGAAGGCCTGCACAGTAATATATCAATTTTTGCAGATGACACTAAACTGTGTAAAGTAATTAACACTGAAGAGGACAGTATACTGTATATATATACACTACAGAGGACAGTATACTGCTACAGAGGGATCTGGATAGATTGGAGGCTTGGGCAGAGAAATGGCAGATGAGGTTTATCACTGACAAATGTAAAGTTATGCACATGGGAAGGAATAATGCAAGTCACCCGTACACACTAAATGGTAAAACACTTGGTAACACTGACATGGAAAAGGATCGAGGAATTTTAATAAACTGCAAACTAAGCTGCAAAAACCAATGTCAGGCAGCTACTGCCAAGGCCAATAAGATAATGGGTTGCATAAAAAGGGGCATAGATGCCAGTGATGAGACCATAGTCCTACCACTTTACACATCACTAGTCAGACCACACATGGAGTACTGTGTACAGTTCTGGGCCCCTGTGAACAAGGCAGACATAGCAGAGCTGGAGAGGGTTCAGAGGAGGGCAACTAAAGTAATAACTGGAATGAGGGATCTACAGTACCCTGAAAGGTTATCAAAATTAGGGTTATTCACTTTAGAAAAAAGACGACTGAGGGGAGATCTAATAACTATGTATAAATATATCAGGGGTCAGTACAGAGATCACTCCCATCATCTATTTATCCCCAGGACTGTGACTGTGACGAGGGGACATCCTCTGCGTCTGGAGGAAAGAAGGTTTCTACACAAACATAGAAGAGGATTCTTTATGGTAAGAGCAGTGAGACTATGGAGCTCTCTGCCTGAGGAGGTGGTGATGGTGAGTACAATAAAGGAATTCAGGAGGGGCCTGGATGTATTTCTGGAGTGTAATAATATTACAGGTTATAGCTACTAGAGAGGGGTCATTGATCCTGGGAGTTATTCTTTCCTCTGGATCAACTAGCAGGATGACAGGCCGAACTGGATGGACAGATGTCTTTTTTCGGCCTTATGTACTTTGGTACTATGTTACTATTTATTGTATAATAAATCATTTATATTTTTGCATAGAGGCTTGTTTCCTGTTATTACTTATTGCACAAAATAATTAGGTTCTCGATCAAACTCATTTTGAGGTGTTTATATGTCCACCTCGGATCAAAATACTCTTGACATTCTTTTTGTTTGATCCTTTCTTTTATATAAAGCATTTGCTTTATATACTCGACAAACCTACTCCAGACATGCGCTGTATATGTACGGTGCAACAGGATGTGAGTTCCAGATAGGCACCGTACATGTACAGCGTGATCAAGCGAGTGCAGAAACTGCACTCGGTAAATCAGTGGCAGGGTGGGAAATCACACCAGAGCAAGCAACAGTGTATGAAAAGGGAAGGAACAGACTGGATGCTTCCATCAAGAACGTGAGAATGATACGTTCCTCACTGCGATTATCAGTTCAGGTGATACGATCCCTTAGGTTATGAGTTACATACATACAACCCCAAATTTGGGCCCGAAACGGAAAAATTTAGTCGCCAAATTTAAAATACATATAATTATATTAAAAAAGACATGGAGGTGAATAGAACACCACATACCTCTTACATCCAGTGACATCTCCTGTCATGTAGACCTTCTCTTTCCTCTTCTCCTCCGTTTGACCCAGACCGCCATGACAAATTCTTTCAGCCACATCTCGTCTCTACAGAGTTTGTTACACAGACACGTTAGATTTCTCAATTTTCCCATCAACCTCCCCATCCTGCTGCCACCTCCAATACTGTGCCCGTTGTGCTCCCCAATGTCCCAGGTACTATACTGCTAAAAAATAGTGACCCCAGTAGACATAATCAAACTGGCGTAAAGTAGAACTGAATTTCCAAAAGAGCTGTCAAATATGAAGGGTGAAACCTGATTGGCTGCTATGGGCAACTAAGCCATCTTCTAGTTTACACTAGTTTGATAAATTACTCCAAATGTCCCTATAGTGTCTACAGCAGGTATAATGTCCCCTAGAGTGCCCCCAGTAATAATAACACCCGATATTGTGCTCCAGGCAATAATCCCTGTATAGTGTCTCCATAAATAATAGAATTGCCCCTACAGTGCTTTCCCAATAGCAACGCCCATATAGTAATTTCTAGCACACTGGCCCCACATAGTAATCACCTCATAGTCATTTCCCCACACACTGCCCCCACATAGTAATTTCCCCCACACTGCCGCAACACAGTAGTTTCCCCCGCCCCACATTAATGTCCCCCAAATAGTAATTTCCCCCACACTGCCCCCACAGTCATTTCCGCATACTTCCCCCATATAGCAATTTGCCCCAGACTGCCGACACAGTAGTTTCCTCCCACACTGCCCCACATAGTAATTTCCCCCACACAGTAAATTACCCCACACTGCCCCCACACAGTAATTTACCCCACACAGAAATTTACCCCACACTCCTCCCACGCAGTAATTTACCCTATAGTGTCCAACATTGTACCGTATTTTTCGCCCTATTAGACGCACCCGCCCATAAGACGCACCTAGGTTTTAGAGGGTGAAAATAGGAAAAAAAAATATTTTGAACAAAAGGTTTTAAAATTTTTAATAAAATAACAGGACAATATTTTAACACTGTAAACAGTGGTAACCAGCAGCATTAACAACCATCATTACTGACTAAAATGTCCATGTACACTACTCCTCTATTCATCAGAGAGCCCCAAAAACTCCTCATCACTACTGTCCAGGTTAATCACACTCTGTGGCTCAGTATCACTGGTATCGATGCCTTCAGATTCGCTGTACAGCATATTGTCCTCAGTGCCATTCAAGGCATTGCTGACGCCACACTTTTTGAATGATCGGACAACGATTTCATCGTTGACTGCCTGCCATGATGTTTTCACCCACTCACAGACTTGAGTGATGGTGGGCCTCTTCATCCGTCCAGTGGGAGTCAGGTCATGGTTCCCAGCTGCCATCGACTTGTTCCATTTCTTCTGCATGAACACTTTAAATGGCTTGTTAATGGAAACGTCCAGAGGTTGCAGCTGGCTGGTAAGCCCCCCAGGAATTACCGCTAGATGGGTGTTTACTTCCTTAAATCTTGTTTTTGTCGTTTCGCTGATATGTGCCCTAAACTGGTCAAGAACTAGCAGGGCTGGTTTCTTCAAAAGTCCTCCAGGGCGTTTGGACCACACCTTTTCGATCCATACTTTCATGCCATTTTCGTCCATCCACCCTTTGTCGTGAACATGGACAATCACTCCTGGTGGAATCACTTCTTTGGCATGTTCTTCCTTTTGAAAATCAGCATTGGTGGTAGCTTGGTGCCATCTGCGCAGCAGGACAACACAACCGTATAATGTGTTTTCTCATGTCCTGAGGTTTTCACCGTTATGGTTTTTGCGCCTCACATCAACGGTCCTGTTCGATGGAACATCAAAGGTTAACGGGACTTCATCCATGTTCCCAATCTGGCCTATTTCATAGCCATTTCTCTTTCTAGAATCCAACACAAATTTATGAAAAGAGAGAATCTTGGACTCATATTCTTTGGGCATTTTTTGTGCTATTCTTGTTTTGGTGCGCATAGCAAGCCCACATCTTCTCATGAATCTGTAGCACCAAGATGCTGACCCAGTGAAGTCGTCAATGCCTTTCTCTGCAGCAAGACGTTTGGCTTCATATATGACCATTTTTGTAGATACACAGAACCCGTTGTTCCTGTGACGTGTGATCCACTCTTTCATGTCCACATCTAGCTGTGGCCACTTTGCAGCACACCCACGAAAAGTGTATTTGCTTTTATCCGTTTTTTCCAACTGATCCTCTTGTTTCCTCCATTCACGAATCATCTTTTCAGTTGGAGGCGGCCCAAAATGTCTCTCCGCTGCCCTGTTTCCATGCTCTTTGGCATACTTTATCACCTCCAGTTTAAAAGGAATTTTATAAGAAAGCCTTTTCTGCTTTGACATCGTTTAGAAATGTAGAGTATGCAGCAGGAGACTACGGTAATTTTCTGCAACAGAATACAGTAATGGAAGAACTGTCAGCACTACAATTATGGGGGTAATGTAGATAAAAACATTAGTGGATGACAATGTTATGAGGGGATCTGCTGCTGACACAATGTTATGGGGAGATCTGCTGCTGACACACTGTTATGGGGAGATCTGCTGCTGACGCACTGTTATGGGGAGATCTGCTGCTGACACACTGTTATGGGGAGATCTGCTGCTGACACACTGTTATGGGGAGATCTGCTGCTGACGCACTGTTATGGGGAGATCTGCTGCTGACACACTGTTATGGGGGAGATCTGCTGCTGACACACTTATGGGGGAGATCTGCTGCTGACGCACTGTTATGGGGGAGATCTGCTGCTGACACACTGTTATGGGGGAGATCTGCTGCTGACACACTGTTATGGGGGAGATCTGCTGCTGACACACTGTTATAGGGGAGATCTGCTGCTGACACACTGTTATGGGGAGATCTGCTGCTGACACACTGTTATGGGGGAGATCTGCTGCTGACACACTGTTATAGGGGAGATCTGCTGCTGACACACTGTTATGGGTGGGATCTGCTGCTGACGCACTGTTATGGGGGGGATCTGCTGCTGACACACTGTTATGGGAGAGATCTGCTGCTGACACACTGTTATGGGGAGATCTGCTGCTGACGCACTGTTATGGGGAGATCTGCTGCTGACTCACTGTTATGGGGAGATCTGCTGCTGACGCACTGTTATGGGGGAGATCTGCTGCTGACACACTGTTATGGGGGAGATCTGCTGCTGACGCACTGTTATGGGGGAGATCTGCTGCTGACTCACTGTTATGGGGGAGATCTGCTGCTGACGCACTGTTATGGGGGAGATCTGCTGCTGACTCACTGTTATGGGGGAGATCTGCTGCTGACGCACTGTTACGGGGGATCTGCTGCTGACACACTGTTATGGGGAGATCTGCTGCTGACACACTGTTATGGGGGAGATTTGCTGCTAACGCACTGTTATGGGGGAGATCTGCTGCTGACACATTTAAGGGGGTAATCTGCTGCTGACACACTGGAAAGAGAGGGGATCCAGTGACACTTTATTAGGAGTGGGGTCACTTTATTAGGAGTGGGGTCACTTTATTAGGAGTGGGGTCACTTTGTTGGGGGGGTCACTTTATTATGAGTGGGGTAGCTTTGTTGAGGGGGGGCACTTTATTATGAGTGGAGTAGCTTTGTTGGGGGGGCACTTTATTATGAGTGGGGTAGCTTAGTTGGGGGGGCACTTTATTATCATTGGTGTCACTTTGTACCTGGATCACTTTCTGGCAGCTCTGAGGACGCAGCACACGTACAGCACTCAGGACAGGAGCAGGCACATGTGACGAGTGAGAGGTGGAGCAGACATGTGTGACAGAGAAGCCTGCTCCGCCCCTCCTGTGCGCCTGCTCCTGCGCTCCCATCCTATACATATTGGTTCCTTTCACCCACGCGTCCCGATCGGCAGCAAAGGTTACAGGCCCCTGCATTCAACCATCGGCAGCAGGGGCCGATACCCTCCTTGCAGCTACACCAGCGCGGCCGGCCCTTAGTACCTGATCCAGCAGTACAGCCGGCCGCTAGCACCCGAACCAGCAGCGCGGCCGGCCGTTCCTGTCATCAGCCGCACAGCGCAGAGCGCACAAGGTACCAAAAGTAAAGCCCGGACATTTTTTTTCCACTGTATTCACCCCATAAGACGCACTAGCTTTTCCCCCTGTTTTAGGGGGGGGGGGGAAAGTGCGTCTTATGGGGCGAAAAATACGGTAATTTCCCCCACACTGCCCCCACACAGTAATTTCCCCCACACTGCCCCCACATAGTCATTTCCTCCACACTGCCCCCACATACAGGTCCTTCTCAAAAAATTAGCATATTGTGATAAAGTTTATTATTTTCTGTAATGTACTGATAAACATTAGACTTTCATATATTTTAGATTCATTACACACAACTGAAGTAGTTCAAGCCTTTTATTGTTTTAATATTGATGATTTTGGCATACAGCTCATGAAAACCCAAAATTCCTATCTCAATAAATTAGCATATCATGAAAAGGTTCTCTAAACGAGCTATTAACCTAATCATCTGAATCAACTAATTAACTCTAATTACCTGCAAAAGATTCCTGAGGCTTTTAAAAACTCCCAGCCTGGTTCATTACTCAAAACCGCAATCATGGGTAAGACTGCCGACCTGACTGCTGTCCAGAAGGCCATCATTGACACCCTCAAGCAAGAGGGTAAGACACAGAAAGAAATTTCTGAACGAATAGGCTGTTCCCAGAGTGCTGTATCAAGGCACCTCAGTGGGAAGTCTGTGGGAAGGAAAAAGTGTGGCAGAAAACGCTGCACAACGGGAAGAGGTGACCGGACCCTGAGGAAGATTGTGGAGAAGGACCGATTCCAGACCTTGGGGACCTGCGGAAGCAGTGGACTGAGTCTGAGTAGAAACATCCAGAGCCACCGTGTACAGGCGTGTGCAGGAAATGGGCTACAGGTGCCGCATTCCCCAGGTCAAGCCACTTTTGAACCAGAAACAGCGGCAGAAGCGCCTGACCTGGGCTACAGAGAAGCAGCACTGGACTGTTGCTCAGTGGTCCAAAGTACTTTTTCGGATGAAAGCAAATTTTGCATGCCATTCGAAATCAAGGTGCCAGAGTCTGGAGGAAGACTGGGAGAGGGAAATGCCAAAATGCCTGAAGTCCAGTGTCAAGTACCCACAGTCAGTGATGGTCTGGGGTGCCATGTCAGCTGCTGGTGTTGGTCCACTGTGTTTTATCAAGGGCAGGGTCAGTGCAGCTAGCTATCAGGAGATTTTGGAACACTTCATGCTTCCATCTGCTGAAAAGCTTTATGGAGATGAAGATTTCATTTTTCAGCACGACCTGGCACCTGCTCACAGTGCCAAAACCACTGGTAAATGGTTTACTGACCATGGTATTACTGTGCTCAATTGGCCTGCCAACTCTCCGGACCTGAACCCCATAGAGAATCTGTGGGATATTGGGAAGAGAAAGTTAAGAGACACAAGACCCAACACTCTGGATGAGCTTAAGGCCGCTATCGAAGCATCCTGGGCCTCCATAACACCTCAGCAGTGCCACAGGCTGATTGCCTCCATGCCACGCCGCATTGAAGCAGTCATTTCTGCAAAAGGATTCCCGACCAAGTATTGAGTGCATAACTGAACATAATTATTTGAAGGTTGACTTTTTTTGTATTAAAAACACTTTTCTTTTATTGGTCGGATGAAATATGCTATTTTTTTGATATAGGAATTTGGGGTTTTCATGAGCTGTATGCCAAAATCATCAATATTAAAACAATAAAAGGCTTGAACTACTTCAGTTGTGTGTAATGAATCTAAAATATATGAAAGTCTAATGTTTATCAGTACATTACAGAAAATAATGAACTTTATCACAATATGCTAATTTTTTTTAGAAGGACCTGTAGTAATTTCCCCCACAGTAATTTCCCCCACATACTAATTTCCTCCACACAGTAATTTCCCCCACACTGCCCCAACACAGTAGTTTCCCCCACATTGCCCTACATAGTAATTTGCCCCCACAAAGTAGTCCCTCCCATAATAATTTGCCCCCACACAGTAAACCTTCCATAATAATTTCCCCTCACATAGTAATATGCCCCAATATAGTAATTTCCCCCGATGTCTCTTAAATGAAGGCCCTGCATGCATTGGCTCCCAAATTCTGCATCACCTTGTGGTTGGGTAAACCTTCTCTTTTGTGACCCAATTATCAACTGCCTATCAATACCGTTTGTTCATTTAATGCACAGTTCCTCAAATATGCAAATCACTCAATCCCATGGGTATTCATAAAGTGCCCTAACATTGAGGGTCCACTGACACACCAGGGGGCCTACAGGTAGGTCTCCCACTTCAATGGAATGAGTGAATATATAATATGCTGTAAATCATTTCTGTTCCATACATGTTAATAATGAAGCCCAAACACTCCATATCTTACAGCATGTGTCCCCAAAGGATTTGACTTTCTGTAGGGCATTCATGGCTCATATTTAGTGTTTAGACAATTGGTATGATGAAATATGAATTATGGGGGGACTTCCTGTCCCGACACTGCCATTTGAGGACGCAGTGAAGTGCTCCTTTTTAGTGGCATTTGGCAGCAACATCGCCACATCCCTGCTCTGTGGCACGTACTAGTGACTCCTGAGGTCTCTCCCTACCAGATAGGTATCTCCTCCGAAGTGGGCAAAAAAAACACAGGATGACAACATTTCTCACATACAGCACAGGCACCCAAGATGGTGGTGGACTCACCTCCTGCACTCCATGAGGACAGCTCTTGGGATCTGGAGATTTGCTCAAGCGGCAGATCATACCTTGGTAAAGGGGCGCCTTCCCTGGATACAAGCGCCTGGCCATACAGGTCGCACTGTGAATTACCCTAGATATCCAGAAGACGCTGGAGGCAAGTATTCAAGCGTCATTGAATGCCATCCAGGTAGAGGTCAACCGCACTACCTCCAGCATTGAAGAGCTAGAACAAGAGATCCACTCTCTTCAAACGTCCTTTTGGGCTTTGATGTTACCCCCCAGGCACAACAACAGGCGCTGGAGCAGCTCTGTAACAAAATAAATGACTTGGAACATAGGTCCCGCTGGAATAACCTAAGGTTAGTAGGACTGCCGTAATCTATCCCACCCTCGCAACTATTAGACCTATGTGAGAGAGTGCTTCCTCAGGTCCTGGGCCTGAATTTCTTCGATCGAGTGGAACGGGCATACAGAGTGAGCCCATACTCCTTGACCCAATGGGCTAACTGACCGTGGGGCCTCTTCTACAGTATATCGAATATCCGGCGACCTCTTCAAGTGATCATGCACCTGCTGGACTTCTGCCGGCCATGCTCCGCAGTTTTCGCAGATGCCGCCACCCAATTACCATTAGAGGCTATGAAATTATGCTCTATGAGGTCTACTTGGTGGAAGTTGCACAACGCCGTGAAACCTTCAGCCATATTTGCACCTATTTGTTTCGAAAGCAGATTTGCTTTCAATTGGCCTACTTGGTGCCGTTGAGGGTATATCATGACAATGGCAGAATGGCAACATTTGTCTCACCTATGGCAGATGATAAGGTGCTGAGCAACCTGATCGCCTCTATAACCACCAGCTGGGCCCCTCCCCAGAAGAATCTCCAGCCTGTTCACAGTAAAAGTCTACAGAGTGGCAGCAAAGAAGCCACATGGTGCAACGGTCCTTGGGGTGCTCCCTTAGTTCCTCGGGAGGATTTTTAAGGAGCTGAATGACCTCATGATATCTCCTCAGTGAGCAAGGGACAATAGGGCAATACTCTTATTGGAGGAGACCTGTTACTCTGGACAGTTAAGCATAATTCTGGATCTCTCTCTGCCATGGAGGAGAGTGGGTAGCTAGTAGGTATGGGTTGGAGGGTGCCCCGCCATGGTAGGAAAAAGTGGTCCACAGCCTAGTGCCACGAGGTCTTCATCCTTAACTGCCTTCCGCAACAGGCACAATAGAAGTAGTGTGTTCCTGCACTAAGATGAGTTACTTCAGGACACCTACCTGAGTTGTTGAGTTTTCAACCTCCTTTATGTCCCCCCCCTCTTGTATCCTGGAATGTGAAGGGGCTCCGACCTCCCTAGAAACAAACCAAATTGTTGTACCAGCTGAAGCATTTTCACCCTGATGTGTTTTTTTTTTGCAAGAAACCCATTTATGTGACTCTGATTTCGTCAGAATGTATAAATTCTGGGTTGGCCATGACTTTGGATCTCTGGCGCAAAACCGGAAGGCGGGAGTGATGATGTTATGGCATAAGAATCTCACGCCTAATGTGCTATTCAAAGAGCACAAGTGGGAAGGCAGATGGATTCGGCCCTTCTTAAATTATGAAGGTACCAGACGTGGTCTTGCATTGATTATCTACTAGCTAACGCTAGCTTAGGGGAACGTGTGCTTACTGCTGAGATACAAGACTTGGTGAACTTAGATCACTCATCCATCTCCATTTGTTTGCAGGACACCCACCTTAGAGGGACCGATTATTTGTGGGTTTTCCCTTCATTTCTAGCTAGAGACTAGAACTCGCAAGGTTAGTGGTCGAAGTTCCAGGGCAACAATGCTCGCCATGCTTCGGATGTTCCGTTGTACTGGGAATCAGCTAAAGCAGTCCTGAGGGGTAAGATCCTAGCTTACGTGACTAACTTACATAAGACAGTATCCCCAAAATACCAGGAAGTGAGCAGGATGCTGAGGGCGGCCTACACTGCATTTGTGCAGCACTAAAGAAAATGGCAGACCGCAAGAAGTGATTATGAGCTGTGGCTGGATAGGAGGGAAAGTATGTATAGGTCAGCCTTCCACACCGACCTCTTCTGTTATGAGTAACAAATCCGGCCACATGTTGGCAAATTTTGCCAGAGAGTGATTCTCCCCTTCACTCATCTCTTCTCTGAAAGATCAAAGAAGGACCCCCCAGACGAGCCCTAAGGTCATGAACTCCATACTGGGAGATTACATGCCACTTTTTACTCAAGCTCCTCAGTTGATGCGGTGGCAGTTTCACAGTTCCTGTCCTCTATCTCCATGCCTTCTCTGACCAAGGAGCAACAGGAGGCTCTGAGTCTAGATATTTCAGAAGGGGAAATTGCAAACATCATCAAGTCGCTACATAATGGCAAGGCACCGGACTCAGATTTCCTACACCCCACTCTCCTACTATAATCATCTTTTCCACACAGGACAGTTCCCGAGACACTCCAATGTTGCCCATATCAAACTCTATATAAAGCCACACAAGGATTCGTAAGATCCTGGCTCTTATCGTCCCATCTCACTGATCAACTAGGATATAAAGATCATGACAAGAATATTGGCAAGTAGGCTGGTCTTGCGAATTCCATTCATAGTGGGTCCTTCTCAAGTTGGCTTTATTAGGGCACATTTGGCAATAGAAGGTGTTGGCAACCCTGGATTGGGTCCAGCATCGTTCCCGGCAAGGCAATTCTCCCATTCTGATAGCCCTAGATGCTGAAAAGGCCTTTGATATGGTAAGATGGGAATGGCTGGGAGCGGTGTTAGACAGGTTCAACATCCATGGGCATTTCCGTACTTTCCTGAACAGACTGTACGTGAACCCGACAAGGCTGCCTTTTATCACCACTCTTATTTGATTTAACGTTAGAGCCACTGGCCCGTTCGTGGAAGACTCTGACTTATATAAAGGTATTACAATTGACAAGAAAGAAGTTAAACTCGCCCTTTATGCATATGATCTATTGATTTTGTGGCCGAACCCAAGCTTCATCTCGGCCCCTTAAAGGGATTGTCAGGATTCAGAGATGAACCCGGACATACCTCCATTTTCACCCAGGCAGCCCCCCTGACCTGATACTCTCCTTTGCCCTGCGCTAAATCGCGCAGGGCAAAGGCATTTTTTGGAGTTCCGGTGACATACCGGCCTCTCCATGGGACTGCCAGGAAGCCCGGTGATGTCATCGGCACTGATGGGCGAGCTTTATCGCTGCACTAGCCAGTAAAACGTCTAGGGCAGCGCTAAAGCACGACCATCAGAGCCGGTGACATCACCAAACACACAGTTGTGTGTTATTGTAAACAAAAGAGCCCTTGCCCTGCACGATCCAGCGCAGGGCAAGGGAACGCATCGGAGCATGAGATGCTCCGATGCTAACATCAGGGATGCTGCCTGGGTGAAATTATGTGTATGTCCGGGTTCAGCTCTGAACGCAGACAACCCCTTTAATGGCCTTCCTCAAACACTTTGGCTTGTTTTCAGGGTATAATATTAACTCTTTAAAAAATGAGGTTTTGGAGTTAGGAACGAGGCACTCCCCACTAACTATGGTGCGACTCCGGCCTTGTCCCTTCATCCGTCAAAGAGAACATCACTTACTTAGGACTGAAGCTAGGGAAATTGCCCAGCTCTTTATGTACTTGAAACTACCCGCCACTGATACAGAAAATAGTGACAGAACTGAAGAGGTGGCACTCCCTTCCCCTGTCCTTTATGGGCCGATATCACTTGGTTAAAATGATGAGTTTTGCTAAGTTGTTATACCTACTTCAAACTCTCCCCATATTGATTAAGCATGCAGATGTGGTCACCCTTAAAGGGGTTATCCAATCCTATAAAATGTCCTCCCATATGCCGGGCCCCCCCACACTGAATATACTATCCTGGGTCCCCGCACTGCTCTGGGTCTCCGCACTGCCGCTTCTCCCTGTGTCCGGATGAAAACATCCAGTGTTGGGGAGGGGGGAGAGAATAACAGGCGGGGATGAGCCTTCCTGGTGTCACCCGTGATGCTAGGGAGGCTCGTCCCTGTCACTGCCTGCCATTTGCTGCCCCAACCCTGAGACTGGATTCACGGAACCTGGCCAGACTTCCAACCAGATCAAGAACTCCGTGCTGGAGAACACTGCTGTCGGGGACACAGTGGTTGCGTGAAAAGTGATTAGAAAAGCATTCGGCCCGCCCGACTATGTGTCGAAATGGATGCCTTTATGGGAGCACCCAGAATTCCCATACAGGACTGGAGATGCATGTGGATACTTTAGTGGATACTTACGGCAGATGCATGTGAAAGGGAGATGCTGGTATACTCCCACGGAATTGAAGGACAGGTATCAACTGCTCGAATTTCATTTTTTACACATCCTATAGGTGTTGGCCTTTTGCAAACATAGAGTTCGAGATTTAACTAAGAAAGCCTCCACTACTAACCTGGATGATATTGTGGGTTCCACCCTGGTTAGTATCTCTTTCAGAGTTATATAGAACCACGTCCAACAACTTCCTGAAAATCACTGCATCCAGAATATTTGCAACATGTTAGAGGATCACTCAGGATGCTAAAATTAGGGAGAAAATTCTCGAGGGGGGCGAAAGTCCGCCTGTGTGTCATAAATGAGAGGTGGAGGGAATCCTTTTTAAGGATGATGAACAATGCTATATATGGCTACAGTTCACCTGCCTCACCTCGCTTTCAAGATCGCATTACCCACTACCCTAAATGTAATGGTATTTGGACCTGCCCCAGGGTGTCTGTTTTGGCAGGACTTGGTACATGTTTCCAATATGAAACAATCATCAGGGGAAATACGTAAGTTAAATCGTATGTTAAGTCTCAGGAGGTCCCAATAGGCATATAGATACAAACATGCTATCTATCAGGATATTTCAAGAGAATCTAGGTCAGAAAGACCTCCTCACCCAATCTGTAAAAGCTCAACGGTACAGCTGATAAGGCTCTGGATTACGACCTTCAGAATTTTAGCTTAACAGAGGGTGGAGGGTCATGGGATAGGGAGCATAGATAGCTGCTCACAAATCCCCCATAATGTGGGGCTGGTTTTTACCGCGAGCGATGTTGCGCATATACAACCAGTAGCGCTGGCATTTAAATGCCTTGTGGCGCGAAACATGGGGCCTCCACCGCGTCTGACGTCATTGCGCTGTATCGCGAGACTATAGAAGGTCCGCGCATGCGTAGTGACGCGACCGCTGTGTGAGGCTTTCTCAAAGGACGCAGCTGACGTAAGATGATGTCAGCGCGACGTCCGCACAGATGTAGTGTGCGGAGGTATGGCTGGAAGCTAAGTAGTGCACATAGATAACTAAAGAGCCTAGCTTGAGAAAGGCTCTAAGTATATATGAGAGTTAATGGGGATATACATTACAGATAAATGGATGAACCCCATTGAACTAAATGGTCCTAGATACCGTAAACATTTGTCAGGTACAGGGGGAGGGGTCTTGCTTCAGTGAAATTAAGCAGCTGAAGTTAAGCTGCTCGTTAAGCCCCGTTGGTGAAACAGTATGTAACTGGAAAATCCACCGAGCCTCATGCTGTAGGAGGATACGGTCCCAGTCACCTCCCTTAACCGGGGGTTTGACTAGTTCCATACCCACAGCACTAAGTCAACGTGCATCACCCTACTGACATTCATGTACATGTCGAGAGACTGTTGTGTCTTTTTTATTCGCTATATCATTCAGGTGCTCACCTATTCTCCTCCTTAGTTCACGTTTGGTTTTCCCTATGTATTCTATTTTGCAAACGCCAGTAATCTTATAAATGACCCCACAGTTGCGGCAGTTGATGAAATCAGTAATACGAAAGGAGCGTTGGAGGTTAGTGCTTTGGAATGTCTTACATGGTCTCAATGTACCGCAAGCGATACAACTGCTACATCTAAAGCAACCTTGCGGTTTTCGGTCCAACCATGTCCCCGCGGCTGGTATGGGGGAATGATGGCTGTGGACCAGAACGTCTCTGAGACTTTGGCCTCTCCTAAATAATAATTTGTGGATAGTCATGGACCTTTTCACAAATATCAGGGTCCATGAGGAGAATAGGCCAATGTTTATAAAAGACATTCCTAATTGCACTGGACATACTGTCAAAGGTTGCGATAAGGCGAATCTTCATGTCATCAGAGCTCTTTTCTTTGGGGGTCAACAGTTTCGTAGGCGGGGTAGAGAGGGCTTTCTGATATGCCCTGCTTAAGACATCATCCGGATAGCATCTCAACTGTTGAGGTTCTGCTCCCAAGTACTTCCAAACATGGAAGACCTTTCTGGTCACACACTTTAATGCTGCAGATTTGGCAGTACTGGTCCAAGCTTTTCAATATACCTTCTGGTATCTCACGCCATTTCTGAAAGGTAACTTGGGGGTCTTATGTGTGTAGTCATTGTGTTGTTGGGGGGGGGGGGGGGGACAAATTCATTTTATAGGAACATGACAGGGTTAACTGTGGAAATGTTGGGGGTGTTTATGCTCAATTTGCACCCTGAGTGAAAGCAAAATGAGCGACTGGAGTAAATTATACCCTTACATCATGTGCTATGGCAGTCCGTACATGACAGGGTCAAATGAATGTAAAATACCATTGTGCACCAATGACATCGGCATCATACTTATTTTAATCCCCCCGTACCCCCCGGGACAAAAACAAATAGTGCAAATACAGAAATTGTTGGGCTTAGAGAGGACAAACTTGGAAAGACACAAAAAAAAAAACACCTTAATATCCTTAATCTAAATTCTTCATTGAATAAAAAATCTTCAGGTAGGAGCAAATGGAGCAAGGCAGAGCAGTAGATTTCATTTCAGATATCTTCAATATCATTAAAACACAAAAAGAGGTTTTAGTTTCAGAAATGTATGGTATATCCGAGATGTGGGTCCCACCTCTAGGACCTGCACCTATCTCTAGAATAGGGGTCCCCAAACCTTGCCCCACTGGCTGCCATTTCCAAACTGCAAAATCTTTTTGAAACATTGGTTTTTACTGAAATACCCTCAGAGATACATAAGGCAATATGTGAAATACAGATATAATGTTGGTTTACAATATTACAAATAAATCAAAATGCAAGAAAATAGAAAGACATAAAAAAATTATCTAACAACATGAGGGGGGTGAGACGTCAGTTCCTTCATACATTATAATCCTTGCTATCTAATAGCTAATATGGCATTTCTCAGTCAACACTGTGCATCTATCTGACAGGTATAGCGATTCAAAGGGGTTTATGAAAAATAGAAGTAGTCCATACTTCCCATCTGGACTGACACTTGCGAGAAGCATTAAAGGCCGAGGCAGAAATCCTTTCATACCAACATTGCCCATTAATAGACTGTAGAGTGTTTGAGATGTGTATGGGCGTTCTTGTTTTCCAATTGGCTGCAATTTTTAGTTTCATAGCTATACATGCATGAGAAATTATAGTAGAGTGTAAAAAGCAGAAGTTCTCAATACCAAGGAATAGAAGAGCTAAGGCCGGATCTGGGACAATTTGAAATTGTCATACATCGGATAGTATAGAAAAAATCTGGTGCCAAACTTTCTTTATTAATCCACATTCCCACCACATATGTATATCAGAACCAAATCCACTGGTACATCTCCAGCACACATCTGAGGTGTTAGGAAAAATACGAGGTAAACAGGACGGAGTGAGGTACCATCTATAAAATACTTTTCGGTGAGTTTCCAGGTGGGATATACATTTAGAAAGTTTGTAAACAGAGATAAGAGCAGATTGCCATTGGTCATCAGAAAAGCTTTGGTTTAAGGCTACTTTCACACTAGCGGCAGGACGGATCAGATAGGCTGTTCACTCGATGGAACAGCCTGTCGGATCTGTCCTGCCGCTAGTGAACGTAGGCTAGTGACTATAATGGGGGCGAGGCAGAGTTCCGGCGGAGGCTGCCGGAATATAACTACGACATGTCCGACATTTATTCTGGCAGCCTCTCCGCTGGAACTCCACCCCGCCCCCATTATAGTCAATGGGGCCGAAGCGGTAGGCCGGAGGCACATGTTCACTAGCAGCAGGACGGATCCGACAGGCTGTTCCGTCAGGTGAACAGCCTGTCGGATCCATCCTGCCGCTAGTGTGAAAGTAGCCCAAGTCATGATGCCAGTGGTTTTAATTTTTTTCTAACTTGCCTCTTCTATCAGCAAGTTTCTGTAGAAGATGGATATGCTGTGGGAATTGAAACTAGGATTAGAAATCCATAGTCTTAAGGCCTCATGTACACGACTGTATGTATTTTGCGGTCTGCAAAAAATATGGATGACGTCCGTGTGCATTCCGTATTTTGTGGAACGAAACAGCTGGCCCCTGATAGAATAGTACTATCCTTGTCCGTAATGCGGACAATAATAGGACATGCTCTATTTTTTTGCGGAACGGAAATACAGAAGCGGAACGGACACGGAAAGAACATACATTCTTGTGCATGACCCCGAACAGAGGGAAACTAGAGAATTGAGCAATAGGGATTGACCCAGAACGAAGTATGTGTCTGAGTTGCATGTACTGGAAGTGCCCTGAGGGTGATAAGTTACGTTTAGATGCTAAAATGGGGAATTGCAGAAGGTTAGGGACACCCAGATCCTTCAAAAGGTGAAGGCCTTTCTCGGTCCAATGTAATGATTAGAAATTGGGAACTCAAAAATGGATATAGGAATGTCCATTATATCTATGGGGTCAAAACATCTGTGGAGGGATGGGTTAATCCACATCTGTATTGCAGCTGAAATTGAGGAGGTCAAGTTTGGAAAGTTGTTGTGGAAACCGAGCTACAGAATGTGTGTAAGAAGATATGGATGTTGTGTCCTCTTAATAGGCCAGGCTCAATTTGCACCCATTTTTTGAAGATATCCCCAATCCACAATTGCTTCAACTGAACTAGTATCACTGCTTTGTAGTATAAAGACAAAGATGGAGAAGTCACCCCTCCTTAACCCTCGGTCTCTTCCCACCCCACACAAACCGCATAAGCAAATATTGTATTTTTTGGATATAGGAGGGTGGAATGTAGATTGGCACATTTCTAAAACTATAGACAATCTTTGGTAGGATTACCATTTCGGCCACAGCAATCCTCCCCATCCATGAAATACCAAACAACGTGAAGGAGGATAATTTATTCTTAACCTCATCTAATAATGCGAGGTAGTTAGTTTGGAACAATGTGGATGGTGAATGGGATCCAGTGCAAAATTTGGTTGGGTTTACAAAAGCAGCCAAACTCCCTGCACTACTGTTTCTGAAAGGCCTATAAAAAGTAAATGGGCGTTAAAAGGGTATTCCAGTCAGTTGCATTTATTCCCTTATTCATAGGATATAGCAGTGATGGCGAACCTTTCGACCGAGTGCCCAAACTGCAAACCAAAACCCACTTATTTATCGCAAAGTGCCAACACGGCAATTTACCATGTCCAATATAGTATATCTTCCATGTACTTTATCACTTAGCTATTCATAGCACGTTCTGCATATTGGTACACTATAGACTTTTTCAAGGGTGCGGGTGCGGACAGAGAGGGCTGTGAGTTCCGCCTCTGGAACCCGTGCCATAAGTTCGCCACCACTGGGATAGGGGATAACCATTAGATCAGTGGGGGTCCTACAGATGATCCACGAATCACATGAATGGGGGCCCCCTAAAAAGAATAGAGAGGCCAGTCGCACATGCAGAGTACAGTGCTCAGCTATCTCTCGAATTCCCATAGAAATGAATAGAGCGGCCACATGCATGCCTGACAGGCCACTCCTTTCTTTCCAGGGGGGCTGCAGAGGGTACAGGGCCCCCATTCTTATGATCAGAAACAAAGTAGTAAAGTATCCATACACTTCTGTCAGCATGTGAATATGGAAACAGTAAAATATAAGTTGTAAAAAAAATACATATCTTCCTATACAGGATTTGTCAGATGTTTCCTAGTAGCCATCATGTGGCATCAATAGACCTTTCATATTTTTATATGGTCGGCCCATAGCCCACCGTGTGAATCAGCAGTATGAGCTAGTACTGAATTACCCGAGCTCCAGCAGTGGGGGCCCCACATCTCAGAACTCAGGATAATAAGTCACCGAAGAACAATCCATGGAGATGAACACTGACACCTTGCACCCCCACCCCCCTGCACTGGACAGTGGTAGCAGAGCTCACGCTCTCCGTGATTTTTGGCTTGGACAGGGGTGCCTCAAAGCCCCTGTACTGACAATCCTGGCATCGCACTAAACAGGGCATAAAAGTATCGAGACTGTGATAGCCGATGCATCCCTAATTAATTCATCCACATAAGTTATAAAACTATTCCATGGAGCGTCGTTACTTCTCCCCATGTCACTCTGGACTCTCCCGCAGTGTGGGTGGAGGTGTGAATACAGGGATAAGAAGCAAGGTTCATGGGGACAGGTTCATCTTCACTGCTCTGGAAGTAAACAAGGCTCTTCTACTCTTCCTTATATGCACAATACTTTTCCATAGATGTCGGTCACAGTTGACCTTAGAGAAATATAATTTGATTGCTTTTCTGATCCGAGATAATTCCACAAAAAACATAAACTACCTTCTTAAGGTAATTTCACACTAGCGTTATTCTTTTCCGGCATTGAGTTCCGTCCTAGGGGTTCAATACCGGAAAATAACTGATCAGTTTTATCCTAATGCATTCTGAATAGAGAGAAATCCGTTGAGGATGCATCAGGATGTCTTCAGTTCAGTCACCGCACGTTTTTTGGACGGAGAAAATACCGCAACATGCTGCGGTATTATCTCTGTCCAAAATTCCGGAAAATTGAAATGTATTAGTGCCGGATCCGGCATTAAATATACCGCATTGACGGACCCGTTCTTCCGGTTTGCGCATGCGCAGACCTTTAAAAATGTAGAAAAATAAATAACAGATCTGTTTTTCCGGATGACAACCGGGGAGAGGGATCCGTTATTGCAATGCATTTGTGAGACGGATCCGCATCCGGATCCATCTACAAATGCTGTCCGTTTGCATACAGATTGCCGGATCTGGCAGGCAGTTCCGGCGATGGAACTGTCTGCGTATCCTCACAACGCAAGTGTGAAAGTACTCTTAGCTATTTAAGATCCATAAATAACCTGATATATTAAAATATGTGAAAGTGGTATGACAAGATTTGTTTTCTCTGAAAAGTGCCTCCCACATTCTGAACATTAATTTGGCTACCCTCCTGTGTGACTTTTCATATGTTTAACAAGACTTGATCTGTCATAAAAGCACCTCTCACATTCTGAACATGAATACGGTTTCTCTCCTGTGTGAATTCTTTTATGTCTAGCAAGACTTGATTTATCTGTAAAACATTTAACACAATCGGAACACGAGTATAGCTTGTCTCCTGTGTGACTATTTTCATGTGTAACAAGATGTGAACTCTGTTTAAAACATTTCCCACATTTTGAACATGAATATGGTTTCTCTCCTGAGTGAATTCTCTGATGTGTAACAAGATGTGATTTTTGTGTAAAACATTTCCCACATTCTGAACATGAATACGGCTTCTCTCCTGTGTGAATTCTCTTATGTCTAACAAGACTTGATTTATCTGTAAAACACTTACCACAATCTGAACATGAGTACAGCTCGTCTCCTGTGTGACTATTTTCATGTGTAACAAGTTCTGAACTGTGTTTAAAACATTTCCCACATTTTGAACATGAATATGGCTTCTCTCCTGTGTGGTTTTTCTCATGTGTAACAAGATGTGATCTCTTTGTAAAACATTTCCCACATTTTGAACATGAATATAGCTTCTCTCCTGTGTGAATTTGCTCATGTATAACAAGATGTGATTTATCTATAAAACATTTGCGACATTCTGAACAGGAGTATAGCTTCTCCCTTGTGTGAATTTGTTGTGTAGAAAGACGTAAGCTTTTTGTGAACTCTTTACCATGTTGAAATCTTTCACCCCCAGTACTTGTGGAAACAATCTGTGATTGGTCAGAAGAGTCTTCATAATTATGAGGATTATATGACAGCTCTGTACCGTGAACTTCTGAATATACATTAAGGGTAATAAGGTCTCCTCCTGAAGAACGATGCATACCATCTTCATCCGATAGTAACATGACGTTTCCCTCCAAATTTTTACTGGGATTTTCTGTTAAGATAAAGAATAAAAATTTAACCACTTCATTACCAGAGTGTTTATTCTCCTTCCTTACAGGCCAATTTTTCAGTTTTTGCAATGGTCCTATCTGACTGCAAATAACTATTTATTTTTTGAGCTAACCTACATGTCTTTGAAATTATTTTTAACCTTGGACCTTTCTTTTATGTTATTAGATGACAAATTAAAAAAATAAAATAATGAAAATTATTTAAAAAAAAGTATATTTTTACATTCTTAACAATATTTTGTAATTGTTACAAAAGATTTAAAAAAAAAACATGTCTAAAAACATTACTGTATGTGTGTACTATGAAAATTGATGTGTAACTACTGTCTGGGCCCAACACGAGACCTGAAATGAGTGAAGTGCATTATAGAATTTGGAGGCTTATTTTTCTATTGCTGGTTTTATGGCACCATCCTGCCCGAACACTAGTAATGTGTGGCATAGGCAATATTCGTTTTTGCAATATTTCGCTAATTTTTCGTATAATATTCGCTATAAATTCATGAATTCTAGAATTTGTGATCTCGTCATTATTTTCGCGATTGCGCAAATCGGCACTGATGATGCGCATATTTTTTGCACAATATGTGCAACTTTACATTTTATCAGGTCTGAGTAGCTATTACTGATTGGTGCACTAAGTATTGTTGTGACATCAAAGCACTATGTCTGTAGCATGTATGTATGGACAGCAGAGAAACAGTAATCCCTATCACACTACCTAACACCCTGCACTGGAACTTATCAGCTACACTATATCACTATCTAACCTACACTGACTATCTCCCACTAACTATCTGTATTATATATATGAGCTAACTAACTAACTAACTAACTAACTAACTAACTAACTAACTATCTGATTTAATTGGATAAGGAATAGGAGCCAGATGAAAGCACAGAGCACAGCAATGTCACTGCTCCCTCTCTCCCAGAACTGCAAAAAAACAGCAGAAAATGGCTGCTGGGGAGTTTCTTATATAGTAAGGGGTAGGCAACTTTCCTATTGGTTGCTAGGGATCTTGCTAAGTTCTGACAAAGACACTGCAGCCTTCTCATTGGCCCACAAGCAAGAACTGAGGTTACTGATGAAAAAAAAATCTAAATTATTCGCGATTACAATTATATAGCACTATATTCTACATCTTCGCGAATTCTCAAAGTGCCGATATTTAAAATAAAAATTTGCGATTAGAATATTCGCGATCAACACTACCGAACACATGTTGTACAGTACCAAAACCTGAGAAACACCCACAAAGTGACTACTTTTTAATATGTTGACCTCGTAAGGTATTCCTCTTGGGAAAATTGGGACATTTAGCACTTTTGTCTTTTTTTTTAGGAAAATTTACTGAATTTAGGTAGACAAAAGAAATGCATTTTTTTCTACAATTTTTTGGGTTTAGTGGCCTTTCACTTTCACCGTGTGGCCTTTCACTTTCACCATTTTCACCACACTGCCAGAACAGATTTTGTCAACTGCCGAAACATAAAAAGCACCTCTACACAATGAACCCCCTCTTCTTTGTGAAAGCGAGATATTTATTTTATGTTTAGATACAGTAAGAAATATACATTCCATCACAACCTATTTATGACAGAACAGAATGTTTTGGGCCAAATCCAGGGAATTGTTTATTTGGGGTTTTATGCCGATATATAGTATAATAATTTAGGAGAAATATGGTAAATTTTCGCTAATAACGCAATGACGTGTGATATTCCTTAAAGCTATTTGTTTACACAGAGGCCAGGGTTTTGATGGACACTGGGGACAATATTATCTGGTGTCTTCTAATTCCATTCCTTGTACAAACCCTGAACCTCTTCTGCCGGTTAGTTTTGCTTCTGGAATGAGGAATGGTGTCAGGGAAATGCCTTTCGATCAGTCTACTGATGGACTCGGACCCAGAGCTCACAGGAATATCACCTGTTGGGTACAGTAGTGATATTATAACTTCCTCTTGAAAATTGAGAAAATAACCCCGATTTCCAGATTCTTTGTATACCACATAGGAATTGTATATTGCAGCAGACACAGAGACACTATTCTGTACCACGGCTTGGATTTCCGTAGCACCAGTTTTGGTTTCATTTGGTTGATGAAATCTTCTGCCCCCATGTACTTATTGTATCCAACGACACAGAGCGGCTTTTCAGTAAGTGCATGTCTTTGACTTAGACTGGAATTGCCATGGATTGTGCAGAGTGAGAAAACATTTTTCTTATCTCTGTATTTCACAGCCAGCATTTTCGGAGCTGGACAGAGACACTGATTCTCCTCTCTTTAGATTTTTAATGTCCGTTGATTGTGGGCAGCCCCTCTTGTTTTTTCTAATTGTCCTACCGGACACGGTTCCTTCTCATACAAGTGTCTGAACAGTGGAATACTTGTATAGTAGTTATGCACATACAGATTATAACCTTGTTTTAGCAGTGGATTCATTAGATCTAAGACAATTTTCCAATTTGTGCCTATATGGGATGAACAATCAGGGGGATCCAACTGGCTGCCCTTTCCTTCTTACACCCTAAGTGTATGGGTGTAGCCGGTCCCACTTTCGTACAACGTATACATCTTGACACCATATCTAGAAAGTTTACTTGGGTTGTACTGGTTGAACGACAGCCAGCCAGTAAAATGGATCAGGGATTCATCGAATGTGACATTTTTCTTGGAAAGGGGGGGGGGCGTGGGTTGTGGGGATGATACAAGGGGCCTCGGTTTTTTAAGTCTGTCTTGCCCAGCTGGATTGTCATTCAACAAAGGGAGTTATCGTTGAAATGTAAAAATCTCATCAAAATTTGGAAACGTGACCTGCCTATCACGGATGTAAAAATTGGCATATGATGTATGGAATCTGTGGACCGGTAGGATGTCAGCTCAGCTTTTTTGGTGATTCCCATGTTGAATGATAGGGCAAGGAATTGTTCAATTTCTGGCACATTAGTTGGTTTCCAAAATTTGGGTTTGAGGCTGACTGTGGACCTCAACAATGGTGGTTCCATACCCAGGTTCACCATTCTGCTCGCCACTGCTGTGACTTGCTCTTTGTGCCCGTGGTTGTAGACGGCCGTGGCATATCTCACCAAACATTCCTGTTCACTGGCGACTAAACTCTACTGCTTTCTTTGGATTTTTGGTGGCATGTGGGTGCCAGCTCTTACTCTCCTCTGTCTACATATGCGGCTCGCAGGGGAGCGGGCCAGCAATTCCTCTACTTTGCGCTCCTCTCAGCAGCGCTCCCCACTATGTCGTGATGCGCACTGCGTTATCATGTAGTTAGTACGTGGAGGCCCGCACTCTGACCTGACGCTGTGCACGTCAGGTCACTGTGGAGAGGGCGCCACAGTCCTCAGAGCAGCGGCAGCAGAGGTACGGCAGGATAAGCCTCCTACACATGGAGAACAGTCCACAGTTTTTTATTGAAGTACTGATCATGGGGGTCTGATCTGACATGGGGGTAGTATGAGCTCAGATAAGACCCCCAAATCCTCATCAGACCCACAAAATAAGCCCCGCCTAGTGCCCACATAAGACACAAAAAATCAGACACCCCATGCTCACATCTCTTCTATGTCAAATCACCCCCCACACATGATCTCAGAATGGGGGGGGGGGGGGGGGGGGGTCATCTGAGCATGGGGTGTCATCTGAGCATATAGACGGTCGTCTAAGCATGAACGCCCATCTGAGCATGAGGCGGTCACCTGAGCATGGGGCGGTCACATGAGCATGGGGCGGTCACATGAGCATGGGGCGGTCACATGAGCATGGGGCGGTCACCTGTGCATGGGGCAGTCACCTGAGGCCGAAGAGGGGGGTCCCAGCCAGGAGGAACAGGAAGTTAAGTATGAGGGAGGCAGTGAGTGGAGTAGGGGCCGCGATGTTTCCCAGACACTGTCAACTAAACATGGCAGTGTCTGGGAAACATAAAGCCAAGCGTAAATATGAAGATGAACACAGAATATTTCTGCCGGAGTGGGAGGATTTGTATTTTTTCATTGAAAGAAAAGGGAAGCCATTCTGATATGTCAGACATCACCATCACATTTTAAAGCTTCAAATCTTCAGCGCCACTTTGCCTCACAACATGCTAAAATGGACCACAAATTTCCGACAGGTACCGAACTTTGCAAACACAAGCTAAATGCATTGAAACGCCACTCAGAACAACAGACTCAGTTCTTAAAGAAACTTACAAAAGATTCAGAAACTGTCACTCTTGCATCCTAGCAACTGGCATGGAATATCGCTCGCGCCAAGAAACCATACAATTAAGGGGAATTTGTGAAAAGTTGCCTTAGTGACGCCATTGCAATCTTGTCTCCAGAAGATGAACGTTTGAAACGAATGGTACCAGACCTCCAATTGTCACGACATACAGTCGAACGCAGAATATCAGACATTAACACTGCAGTTGAAACACAACTGTACTCTGACCTTGAGAAATGCCAGGATTTCAGTATTGCACTGGATGAGTCTACTGATATACATGACAAGCCTCAGTTGGCAATTTTTGTACGGTCTGTATCAGACAACTGTACAATAAAAGAAGAGCTACTTAATATTGTCCAGTTAACAGACAGAACCCGTGGCATCGATATGAAAGAGACCCTGATGACTAGTTGAAAAGGCAAATTTGCCATTATCAAAACTTACAGCCATAACCACAGATGGAGCACCGTCTATGAAAGGATCTGTGAATGGCCTTGTTGGGCTATGTAAATATGATGACCACTTTCCAGAATTTTGGACATTTCATTGCATCATTCATCAGGAGCAGCTGGTGTCTAAAAAGCTAAATTTAGACCACGTCACGATACCTGTTCTGGAAATTGTCAATTTTATTCGCACTCATGCACTTAATCACAGACAGTTCAGAAATCTCATTGCAGACCTTGATGAGAACCTTCCCAGTGATTTGCCACTTCACTGCTCTGTAAGGTGGCTTTCAAGAGGTAAGGTGATATCTCAGGCTTTTGAGTCAGGTAAAGTTGTTTCTGGAAGAAAAACACAAAGACTATCCTGTGCTCTCTGATTCCCAGTGGATTTTGGATTTGGCATCTCTGGTGGACATGCTACACCACCTGGATAGACTCAACCTTGAGCTCCAAGGGAATATAAAGATGATACCCGATCTAGCGAACACAATTTTTGCATTTGTTAACAAGCTCAAGCTTTTTAAAACTAACACATTTCCTCTCTGTGCCCAAGCTGCTGAGATCCTAAAACGGAAAAATTCTTACTATGCAGAACTTCTTGAAAACCTACAACAGACCTTTAAGGACAGATTCGACGATCTACAACTGAAGAGGCCACAAATTATATTCCTCAATAAACCCTTTTGCTGCCGATTCAGATTGTTTGAAAACCCAACTGGTGACAGATGAAGCAACAACTCAAATTGAGATGATTGAAGTTTTGGAAGATGACCGATTCAGGTCAATTCTGAGTGAGGGAACCCTGGAGTTTAGACGACGCCAAGTTGCACAAATGCAGGCGTCCTTGACTGCAGAGAAAATGGCGGTGCAAAGGGTTAAAGAAAGGATTGCAGCCTGGCTAGAGTGGCACAGCCCGCAGGGGTGTTCTGGTGAGCAGGCGGTTAGATAAAAGAGGCCTTCCAGTAATCAACCTCCACCTCCTCAATCCGGGTTGGCTAAAAGGGGTGGTAGTGGACATATGTAGAAAAGAAGGTGAAGGGCCAGAGGACAGCCTTTTTCAAAAGCGGACAACCTCAGTGAAAGCTTATCAAGCTGCATTAGGTATGGCTGACGAAAGCGCATTAATAGCTGCTATGGCAGCTCACTTACAAAATGAAGGGCCGGCTTTTCTCTCTCGCCTGCTGGCGGGATTACAAGCCCCTGCATCATCCTCACTCTCTTCCCCTATTCCCTCCGTTCAAGCTGTCCCTCCTCCTCCCGTGCCCCCCTCCTGTTCCCCCTGATGCTCAGTTGCATGCAGCGGGTGGCAGGCAGTCTTCTAGGAACATCCGCCCACCCGCTCTCCTCAGTCCCTCTCTCCCCCCGCTACCTGTGCACTCCTCCAGGCGATGCAGAAGACAAGGGAGCGCAGTGCACCGGAATGCCAAGCCTCAGCACTTCCGGCCACACGGAGTTTACCCCTGCCCCCCGTCTCTGCAACAGGAGCGCGTGCTGAGGACCCTGACCGCGCTATTAACTGTAACCCCTTTCATTTCAGATATGCCAGCGCTTCCTCCTCTGCAGAAGAGGCTTCTCCCCATGTTGCTGCCCCTCTTCAGGGGTCGCAAAATGAGCCCCCCACCAGCCACCAATACAGTTAATCACCCCCCCCCTTAGAATGCCCCTATAGCTTCTCAGCCTATTGTTACAACCCCCTTGCCATCTATTACAGGGCTGGTTGCAGTGCAAGTCGCTGACAGGTCACAAAGTCAGTCCCCTCACTACCTTAGAACCTACACTCGTTCGCGTTCTCCCGCTGACATCTCCGACCACCGAAATAGGTGCAGCTCGGCATCTCACTGGCATCGATGTACCCGCCATGCATCCAGATCCTCCAGGCAGAGCTGCAGGTCTTCTCGTTCGAGGTCTTCCATGTGGCGGTTGCCTTCTTCATCGGAGTTGAGCTCCTGCGGATCAAGTCCCGGCAGGTCATATTTATGCAAGAGGCGGGAGCATGGAAATGCGACCAACAGGTCGTCCTGCGGGGCCGATCCAGCCAGCGCGGTTCCGGAAACGGATCTTTCAGTCATGACAAGCGATCCTCCTGCATCTTCCACTGGTGAGTTTGATTTCACGGGGGTGTGAGGCGCTTCCTCAGTAGCGAAAAGCCTAGTGCCTGCTATCAAGGCATTGTTAGTGCAGTTAGACCCTAGTTTCGCATTGGCGGCATCCTCCGCCCCGCCACTAAACCTGTTACGCTGTAACCATAGGGAATCACTGTTTTGTGGCCTCAGCCCCTTAGGTGCTCATTTAGATGAGGAGACAAGAAATAAAATATGGGCGAACCAGTATGTAGATATTTGTTCTTTAATATCTGTCGATCAACACACAGTGGATAAAGAGCATAGACCAAATTCAGATAGATTCATTGATCGGAGACCAAAAGTTGCTCATACTATAGGTAATTGGTTGCAAGCATTTTTCGTACTGGGATATATTATTGCCCTCCGCCACCCTGAATAGTCGGCGGAACTTTTTGTATATATGGATTCTATCTATAGCGCATACAAGTCTCACGGAGCGGAGGATTAAGGCGACTGATTTATGACTCTGCCTTATGATGGCACAAAAAGCACATCCCTTTCCTTACGTGGCCACTGGCTCCTCTAACGTACAGAGGCTGGTGGCCGTACGCAGACCTGGAGCATGCTGACCAATGTCAATTTATGCTGGACACCTTTAGTTTTTTAATGGCCCATTTTGGCATTCCCCTGTCCGAGGATAAGACGTTTGGCCCTACCACTAATATTACAGGCATCGAAATAGATACTATCCTGATGGTTTTTCGTCTCCCTCAGGATAAGTTAGAGAAATGATTAAGTTTGATCGAGGGGTTTTGCTCAGCCAAGTCGGTCACGTTGCGTCAAATGCAGGGTTTGCTGGGCCTTTTAGTGTTTGCATGTCGAACAATGCCTATGGGCTGAGTTTTTTCGCTTTATCTTTCTTTATCCACCTGCGGCATTAAAAAACCCGAGCACCACATACTCGTGACCACACGTCTTAAGCAAGATTTTCTTCTCTGGAGGGAATTTTTGCATTGTTACAATGGCCATACATGTTATCAAAGCGCGGAAGAGTCCTCTGTAGACCTGTCCTTTTTTTACTAACACAGTGGGATCAACCGGTTTTGGTGCCATATTCGGTCCTGAGTGGTGCGCTGCCCCTTGACCAGAGGAGTGGCTCTCGGCAGGGTTCTGTTCCAATATTACCCTCCTGGAGCTTTTCCCTATTATTATTGCCATTAATGTATGGGGCCATGTACTTAGGAACAAACGGGTGTGTTTCTGGACGGACAATGGTGGTGGTTTACTGTATTAATAGGTTGACATCTTCATCGCCTTCTGTGTTGGCATTGCTCCGACATCTTGTGCTTTGATGTCTGGAGCTCAATGTCTGGTTTCGCGCTCGCCATGTACCTGGCGTACACAATGGCGCTGCTGATGCTCTTTCTCATTTTCGTTGGCAGGAATTCCGGAACTTCTTGCCGGAGGCGGACCAGGAAGGCCTTCTATGCCCGCAACAGCTTTGGGACTTGCCGATCACCGCATGATGTCAGTTTTTACTCGTTGCCTTGCGTCCGTAGGTCTCCCTAGCTTGGACTTCGGCACCCACTTCTTTCGCATTGGAGCCGCTATGGAGGCAGCTAGAGACGGTTTCCCAGTAATGGCAGGTGGAGGTCGGCGTGTTTTTCCTCATATGTGCCCCCACTTATTCTTTGATTTTCTGTGCAGACCCTGTCCAGCCGACCATCTGCTTCCTTGGAAATTCTTATGTATTTTGGGCAGGCCAGCGGTCCGAATATCGACCTGGTGGTCGCAGCCTCGGCTTCGCGAACGTCCAGGTCTCTTGACGTGGCATTCGGGGTCTACGTTGGTTTCAAGCCTTGCTTGAAGCGGTCGAGATAAGTAGAGCAGTCCGTTCTCCGTTCGTCTTAGTCATACATGCCGGGGCAATGACCTCTGCCTGTTAAAATTGGCCGAGCTCATTACTCTCATTAGAGCGGACCTGGAACGACTCCCTTCCCTTTTCCACAAAGTCATAATTTTCTGGTCAGAGATCATCCCTAGAGTAACTTGGCAGGGAGCCAAAGACGCGCAGGCTATAGAAAGGGCCAGGAGGATGGTCAATGCCCACATCGCTCGCTTTGCACGCTCCAGGGCGGAATTGTGGTGTGTCACCGAAAGTTGGAGGGCGATAATATGCGCCTCATGAGGCCCGATGGAGTACATCTCAACGATATCGTCCTCGACTTCTTTCTCTCTGGCTTGTAAGATGGCGTTGAGCAAACGTTGTTCTTGTTGGGTGGGGGTCGGAGCGCCATATAGGGGTACCGGGGCTTCTCCATGGGGGTCAGTTGAGTCATTTAAGAGGGAGAAGGCGGCGGACTTGCCCACAGGTGAATTCTGTGGGGCATACTGCTTCTTATGCAATTTGTTTGGTATTATAAGAGTTGAATGGTTAAAGAAAAATAACTAATAAAGCTCTGACCGACCCTCACCCAACAAGATGGTTGTCAAATGGTGTTATTTATTATAGGCTGCAAGACAGCCAAGGCGTTGGGGGAAAGGGTATAAGTCTCGGCAGTGACTGTAGAGAGAATGGAGGTGCAAAGGGTTAAAAAAAGGATTGCAGCCTGGTTAGAGTGGCACAGCCTGCAGGGGTGTTCTGGTGAGCAGCCTGTTAGATAAAAGAGGCATTCCAGTAATCAAGCTTCCCTCCACCCCCCTCAATCCTGGTTGTCTAAAAGGGGTGGTAGTGGCCATATGTAGAAAAGGGGGAAGGGCCAGAGGACAGCCTCTTTTTGGAAATATCTCAGGAACTATACTTGCTAGAGAGCTAAGACCCGGTCTAAAACATTCCCGGACACCTGATGTACCCGTGTGCCAAATTTTGTGATTGTAAATGCGACGGTGCAGATTCCTACATACATACATAAACTCAGCTTTATATATTAGATTATTTGGAAATAGTTTTATTCCTGTCACATCTAATTTCTCTCAAGATGATGCTTAACCCTTTCCTGCACAGAGGTACATGTAAGTCACCGGCGGCAAGAAATTCCTGCACAATGGCCTACATGTAGTTCATTATGATATCACAGACACAAAAGCTGTGCCCCCATAATCCCCAGTGGGTGTGTGGATGTGACTGACCGTCATGTCCTGTAGGAACAGCCGGGATCAGAAAAGAATCTGATCAGAGATCGCCGTCAGCTGGATAAGAGGAACAATTCATGATGTGATGGGGACATCTCCAATCAAAGAGCAGCAGCCGGAGATCAGATTCTCCTCCTGCCCTGAAGGCACCAAGGACAGAATCTGAAGTCACTTTCTCTATTCATGATCCCATACCTGTGGTCACATGGACTAGAATGTCCTCCTCCACCTCACTCCTACACGGGGGATCGCCCATCATCCGCTCTTCTTCATCTTCTACTTTAATAATAATCAGATCTTCTTCCTGAATGGTCATCTGTAACAATTCAGCACAATACAGCAGACAGGTGTGAAATCCACATTAGACACCCCCACAATCTATGACCCCTCTATGACTGCAGGACCCCCCTATATAGATGTGTATAGGGCTCAGCTCCATCTACCTGAGGGTTCTCTGGGGGCTTCTCCTCTGGACAGTCCTGGGAATACAGAGGACGGGGACATCTCTCTGGGGGATTTCTCCTCCTGGATCCATCTGTGGAGACACAAGCACACGGTGACTGAATACATGGCCTCCTGTAGATCTGTCTACAGATCAAATAAAACAACTACTCCCAGTCTCCTCTCTACCAGGCACAGAGGTGTTGGAGAAAGCTATACATCTATATCCCCCTCCAAGTCTCCTTTCTCTGAGATGACAATTCCTTATTCCTGTAACGCACCAAATTGATCAGTTAGGATCTCAACTGCGGTGTCCTTTGACATCCACTTTTGGCACACTGATTGAGTGTTGGTGGTGTCTTTGCGGCTGCTCAGTGTGTACCCCAGGCGGCTCTCTCAGTCTTAAGCGGAGGGTATGGGGTTAACAAAATCATGTACCGCGTACTAAAGATAGAGTGTAAAACTAATAGTGAGGAAAGTTCGTTTTAGGAATGAGAGTTCAGATTAAAGTTCATGTGAATAACAGCTCTTGGCAACGTTCAGGAATCCCAGGCCTGCAGTACTAATAACCACCAGCGCGAGTCCCTTCCTTTCAGTGAGCAATGTCAGTGAAACAAAATGACAGGCTTGATACTTGCTGTTTGGAAGTCATGCAGGGATCCTGCAGTGGTGGAGCCGGGTAAGGTAGGTGAGGGTTTCTCCTGGAGGTTCAGAGTTGCAGGTAGTTAGGATCTTGAGTCCTCGTGGTGAATGGAGCAGGCAGGGTGCGCACTCCATTAGTGGAACCCCCTGTGCAGCACCTGGCTCCTATTTATTGACCAAGTGTGGGTGGGCGGAGCCACCTTAGACGGCCCAGCGGCCACTGCTTCCAGCCTGGGAGGCAAACAGCGATCGTTGTCATGGTTACACAGGACATGATCCAGGCTGGAGGGCAAACCACCGTATCCTTACAGTACCCCCTTAAGGGGACCCTCTCCGGGGTACCCCAGTAGGGGAGGGTCGGTCGGAAATCTCCTGTGAAACAACCTTTGGAGTCTGGGTGCATGGACGTCTCGCACATCTTCCCAAGAGTCATCCTGAGACCCGTAACCCTTCCATCTAACGAGGTACTGGATCCTCCCCGTCTTCTTCTGGAGTCGAAGCTGCTCAACCTCAAATTCCTCCTCACCTCGGACATTTATCGGGGGAGGGTTGAGGAACCCGTGAGGGAACGGGCTAGGTCTAAACGGTTTTAGCAACGATACATGGAATGTGGGATGTACCTGTAGTCGAGGAGGAAGGGTAAGTCTCACCGTGTTGGGGTTGATAATTCTTTCTATCAGAAAAGGACCCAAAAATTGCCTACCCAGTTTCTTAGCAGGTACCCCCAACCGAAGGTTTCTCGTTGACAGCCATACCGAGTCTCCAACCTGATAAGGAGGATTTTCTCTTCTGTGACGATCGTAGTAGATCTTCTGCCTTTCCTTTGCCCGTTGGAGGTTGTCTTTCAGCATCCTGAGGGTTGTTTGCAAGGTAGTTACAAAATCATCTGTGGCAGGAACGTTTGTAGGAAGGTTGATTTCAGGGAGAGACCTAGGGTGGAATCCATAATTAGCAAAGAATGGACTATGTAAAGTGGAGGAATTCACAGAATTGTTGTAGCGAATTCGGCAAGAGGGAGTAGGCTTTCCCAGTCATCTTGAAGGAATGAGCAGTGACATCTGAGAAATTGTTCCAGACATTGGTTCACCCTTTCCGTCTGCCCGTTAGTTTGGGGGTGGTAGGCGGTAGACATTCTATGGTCGATTTGGAGTCTAAGACAGAGTGCTCTCCAAAATTTGGATACAAATTGTGAACCCCTGTCTGATATAACTTGGCTAGGGATTCCATGTAGTTTTATGACATTGGACAGAAAGGCCTCGGCAGTTTCACTGGAGGAAGGTAATTTTTGAGGGCGATGAAGTGTGCCATCTTAGTTAGTAGGTCTACTACAACCATGATGGTGTTGTTTCCTCTGGAGCGGGGAGTTCTACAATGAAGTCCATTGAAACCCATTCCCAGGGTCTGTTAGGGATAGGAAGACTCATAAGAAGGCCATATGGTCGATTTCTATCACTTTTGCATGAGGCACATGTCTCGCACGTGGAAACATATTGCTTAATTTCTTTGGTCATTTTTGGCCACCAGAAGTTCCTGCGTATCAGGTTTATGGTTTTGGCAATGCCAGGGTGTCCCGCGAGGGTGAGTCATGGCAGAGTTTGATTACCTGGGTGGTGAGAGGAGTTGGTATGTACAGTAGGTTGTTTTTGTAGAGGAAACCCCGTTGGTCTTTCAGAAGTCCCGGGGATGTTAGCACAGTCAATTTTCAGAGCATCCTTAAGCTGGGTTTCCAATTCGATGGTGGCGAAGATAATTTTGTTAGGTGGTATAATGCATGTGGGGGCTGTGACTGCGGCGCGGCATTCAGCCAGACGTGATAAGGCATCAGCCTT
Source organism: Bufotes viridis (assembly GCA_033119425.1). Classification (NCBI taxonomy): domain Eukaryota; kingdom Metazoa; phylum Chordata; class Amphibia; order Anura; family Bufonidae; genus Bufotes; species Bufotes viridis. The sequence continues at coordinate 6,854,933 of CM065589.1, read as the reverse complement.
CCCATTTTTGAGCCTGGTCGGTAAGTAATTTGAAAGTCAAATCTGTCAACAAAAAACTCCACCGTACCTGACGTGCTGACAGTGTTTTACTGGTTTTCAGGTATTGTAAATTACGGTGATCCGTGTATATTGTGATGGGGTGTGTTGAACCTTCAAGTAGGTGCCTCCAGTTCTCTAGGGAACATTTTATGGCAAGAAGTTCCTTTTCCCCTATGGGGTAGTTGATTTCAGCGGTGTTTAGAGTCTGGGAGTAGAACCCGACAGGATGTAATGGGGATGAGAAGGAGCTCCGCTGGGACAGAACAGCTCCTATGGCTGCCTGTGATGCATCTACTTCCAGCACAAAGTGATAGTTTGGATTCGGAATGGTCAGAATTGGTGCTGAAGTGAATTTGTCTTTAAGTAACTCAAAAGCTGATTGGGCCTCCATGGACCAAACAAATTTCGTGTTGACACTAGTTAATCTGGTTAGGGGTTTGATGGTAGCGGAGAAGTCTTTGATGAATTTCCTGTAGAAGTTCGAGAACCCTATGAAACGCTGGAGGGCTTTCCTGGAGTCGGAATCGGCCAGTTTTGGATGCAAGTGATCTTTGACTGATCCATCTGAATTCCCTTGGGTGAGATTATATAACCAAGGAACGGAAGGGTAGTAGTCTCGAATATACACTTTTCTGGTTTGACATATAAGTGATGGACGCTTAATCGCGCAAGTACCCAACGGACGTGTTTCCTGTGATCTTGTAGGTTATCGGAGTAGACCAATATGTCATCTAGATAGATGACAACACATACATCTAGTAGATCCCTAAATATGTCGTTGATAAAGTTTTGGAAAGTGGCAGGGGCATTGCACAAGCCGAAGGCATTACCATGTACTCAAAGAGTCCGTGCCGGGTGCGGAAAGCAGTTTTCCATTCATCCCGGTTCTAATCCTAATCAAGTTGTATGCGCCTCTCAAGTCCAGTTTAGTGTAGATAGTTGATGTTTGAAGTCTTTCAATAAGCTCGGATATTAGCGGCAGGGGTACCGGTTTTTGATTGTTATTTTATTTAATGCTCTGTAATCAATGATGGGTCTGAGGCTCAAGTCTTTGTTCCTTACGAAGAACATACCCGCGGCTGCAGGGGAGGTTGAAGGCCGAATGAATCCCTTCCTTAAGTTCTCTTCGAGATACTGTTTGAGGTGGTCAAGTTCTGGTTGTGCCAATGGGTAGATTCTTCCTGTGGGTATTTCACTGCCCGGCAGCAGGTCTATGGGGCAATCGTAGGGTCTATGGGGCGGTAGGGATTCCGCCATCTTTGCACTAAATACCTCCGAGAACTCTGAGTATTGGGTAGGGACCTGGTTCACCCCTACATGCATGAGCGTTTTAATAGGGAAGCAGGTCTCCCTGCAATAACGTGAGGTAAACCCAATTCTCCCCTGTTCCCATAGGAGAACTGGTTGATGTAACCGGAGCCATGGCAAGCCTAAAATGATGGGGAACGAAGGGGAGTGTATGACATCAAAGGATAAAAATTCTGTGTGGCTATTTTAGCTTGTCACCAAAAGGGGTTGAGTCTGGCTATGGATAGGTCTAGAGGTTGTACCATCAATAAAACTCACGGATATCGATACATTTTTCCTTGTATGGGAATTTTATTTCTCTCTACTAGATGCTTATCGATAAAATTCCCGAAGCTCCCGTGTCCACCATTGCATCAACGATAGTTCGGTTTTGGTCCCACTGTAAGGTAAGAGACGTATAAATGTAACCACTTGTGTTGTTATTTTTTCTGCCTAAGTTACAGAACGTCATCATTTTACCTTCATGTTTCTTTCTTATGGCAGGACATCCATCAACCGAATGGTCAGCCGGCGCACAGTATAAGCAGAGGTTGAGGTTCCGTCTCGGGTCTTCTCTCTCTCAGTCAGAGGACCACGAATTGCCCCAATCTCCATCATCTCTGCTACAGGATCTGGGCTGGTCTGTCTCGGGGTGGGTGTAAACCCTGAGACTCTCTCAGCCCTGCGTTCCCTTAAGCGTCTGTCAATGGTGGTGACCTTCTGCATCATGGCGTCGAGTGTATGTGGCAGCTCTCCGCGGGCTAACTCATCTTTCAGGGCCTCAGATAGACCGAGACGGAACTGATTTCTAAGAGTGAGATCATTCCATTCCGTCTCACGGGCCCAACGAGTGTATTCCGCAATAAAGTCCTCTACGGGTCGTCTCCCTTGCTTTAGGGTGCGAATGGCGGTCTCCATGATCAGCTGCTTGTTGTGGTCCTCGTAAAGGAGGGCCATTGTTTCAAGAAATTGCGGAAAGGAATTCAAGACCGGGTCTTCCTTTTCTAAATAGGTGTTAGCCCATGCTCTGGGCTCCCCACTGAGTACGAGATCATGGTGAGTACTTTGGTTCTATCGGTAGGATAGGTCCGGGCGTAACTGAAACATCAGTTTGCACGCATTCAGGAATTCGTGGAACTGCTTCCGGTCTCCTGAGAAAAGTTCAGGTGGACTGACCTTGGGTTCCGGTCCATCGTGGGGGTGTCCTGTGCGCGACGTGACGAGATCTCGCAGCGTCTGATTTTCCAATTGGAGATTCTGTACGGTCACGTTAAGGGTTTCCACCCTCTCAGTGAGGGCGACCATATGCCGCGCGAGCTCCGCTGGATCCATGGGGGTTCCACTAATATGTAACGCACCAAATTGATCAGTTAGGATCTCAACTGCGGTGTCCTTTGACATCCACTTTTGGCACACTGATTGAGTGTTGGTGGTGTCTTTGCGGCTGCTCAGTGTGTACCCCAGGCGGCTCTCTCAGTCTTAAGCGGAGAGTATGGGGTTAACAAAATCATGTACCGCGTACTAAAGATAGAGTGTAAAACTAATAGTGAGGAAAGTTCGTTTTAGGAATGAGAGTTCAGATTAAAGTTCATGTGAATAACAGCTCTTGGCAACGTTCAGGAATCCCAGGCCTGCAGTACTAATAACCACCAGCGCGAGTCCCTTCCTTTCAGTGAGCAATGTCAGTGAAACAGAATGACAGGCTTGATACTTGCTGTTTGGAAGTCATGCAGGGATCCTGCAGTGGTGGAGCCGGTTAAGGTAGGTGAGGGTTTCTCCTGGAGGTTCAGAGTTGCAGGTAGTTAGGATCTTGAGTCCTCGTGGTGAATGGAGCAGGCAGGGTGCGCACTCCATTAGTGGAACCCCCTGTGCAGCACCTGGCTCCTATTTATTGACCAAGTGTGGGTGGGCGGAGCCACCTTAGACGGCCCAGCGGCCACTGCTTCCAGCCTGGGAGGCAAACAGCGATCGTTGTCATGGTTACACAGGACATGATCCAGGCTGGAGCGCAAACCACCGTATCCTTACAATTCCTAAGGAGCTGTTATGGTGAACGAAAAAAATAAAATAATATATATATATATATATATATATCTGATAAGAGAGACTGCCGCCCTGCTGGACAGGAACAGGAATCCCTGATATCACTGAAGCCCCCACCCTACTCAGTAGGAATATGGAAGGACAGTTACAGGGGAGGGGTGCATGACTTGCCGCTCATGTCTCTCTTGTGCTCCCAGGCCCAATTACTTAAAATACCAACCATCATCCTTAAACATGACTGTGATGGACAAAAAGAAGCACCAAAGGCCTCCTAAAACCATTACTGCTTCCCACACAGTCACTTCAAAGAATGCCCTGAAGTGCTATCTGTCCCTGCGCTCTACACTTCAGAGCTCCATGTTGACAATATGGCACCTGCTTCAGATATCCCTCCTGGTGTTGCGACTCACACAACCCCCTTAGAAAGACAAACTGAGGTACCAGAATCCTCCTTGTCTTTTCTGACTGATACTGCCACTCCAAGAGACCTCTCGGATGCTCTTCAATAGCAGCTCCCTCTAGAAGATTCAGACTCCTTACCGCCATTATCTAAAGCTCCCAGCCTGATTGTCCCTCCTTCGCATTTAAAGCAGCAGCTCTATATCCACTGACAGGCACTCAGAGACAGACTGGGAGACTCCAGCGGGAGACCTCCCTATGCCCACAGAGACCTTGGTCATCTCCAGCCTCCCATACCTCTAGTGAAGGGATCTCTGAGGATCTCCATCATTCATCTTGGGCACAATATTTACAACTAGAGGACTACCATGAGTAGCAGTCCAAATCCACAACACGTCGGATGTCCAAACTCAGGTTTTGCATAAAATGAGAAAACATCTAAAAGATTTAGGAGGCCATTTACTATCCAGAAATACGTCTACATTAGGCTGTAATCTGCGACTTTTCCTCACTCATGCCAGGTCTTAAAAAATGGTCGTGGCGTGGGAAGGACCGTCAGGTCCGTCTTGATCATCTCATTCTACTTCTGTTTTAGGCGAAGAAAATGGTCTAAATGTAATCTTCTAGGAAGCTGTCTAACTTTTCGACTGGCACTGGATACAGCGAAGTTATGTCGAAGTTAAAGCCAGCCCCTTTTTATTACTTCCGCAGATCCACTGCCAGCTACAGGGTTTATTAAGACCGGCGCCTAAATCACCGGTCTTAATAAATTACCCCCATAGTTAATATGGGCAGTGTTGTGGTTGTGGACTCTCTGTACCAATAAAACTGGAGTGGTTGACTGCTGACCCACGGAGATCAGGGACACCAGTATAAAGCACCATGGGATCAGGAAATACTTGTGGTCAGCAAACAGGCACAGTTTTTTCAAATCCGTACATCAATCCAAAGGGCAAGGCAAAAGGCTCAGGGCCAGCAAGGTGAAGAGCCACGGCAGAGAGTCAAGAGTCCACGAATAAGGCAGAAGGTGGTACACAGCAGACAAACGGATTATAGTTCTTTAGCAATGTAGAAGCACCAAACAGAACCTGGCAGGATCTATGGAGCTCGATTGCTCAGGCAAGGGATGGAATAAACATCCTAGTATATAAAGGAGGGCTTCTAGGCAGGTTAGTTAGCAGCTGGACATAGAGCAAATGGGAAGGTTAACCCTTGCTACGGAGTGAAATTCAATACTAGCTCTAATGCACAAATGACAGCCAGATACAGACTAGGTGCAGCAATGCCCATCCTCGTCCAACGCAGCAAGCAGCGGCCTACAGTCCGACAGAAAGATCTCAGTCTGGTTCAGTCTGGATCCTGAATTCGGATGTTGTCCTTCTCCCCTGATTGGCCGGTGACTGTGTCTCTTTATCGATTAATCCGCATACTTCATTGCTATTTCTCGGCTGCTATTATTTCACAGTTTGGTTTACATTATATGGGGTCACATGTCCTCTGTGCCGGGCACAGCTCTGCTTCATTTCCTCTGTCGGTGCCGCCCAGAGCCCCGCGATCCTCCTGATGTTTCGCTCTATAGCGGGTATAAGATTTTCTGCTGTTTTGCTCCCATTTTCTATTATTTTTCTTCCTTCTTACAATCAGCCGGAGCTCAGGATATGGCCGGTGACCGGTGTCTCTCCTGGGTGCGGTGTTATGTCATGTCACCTCCTCTGCTTTCCTCCTCAGCATGTGGGTTGAATACTTTCCTTCTTTTTGAGGAGACGTTCCGATCTTTACTGCCCTTTTGGGGATTTCAGTCTTTTGTGGATAAAGCCATGTATGTATTTGGGCTGGATATTTTTGGCATCATTACTATTATTGGATTATGTTTTATTTGCTTTGTTTTTTTCTCCTTTTTCGTCTCCCTTCAACCCCATCAAGGTTTTTTGGAGGTTTCAGCCTACACAGGGATTCAGCTGCTCCCAGTCTCAGATTTTTATAATATGGTAAGAGTAATCTCACGTAATGTAAAAGGTCTGAACTCCAGCACTGAACGCAGGTTGGCCCTGCATGAACTTCAGGGGACACATTTTGACTCCAACAGCAATTTTAATTTTGTTAAATGGTGCTATGGCCGCTCCTACAGTGAAAGGGCAGGTGGTACAATTTTGCTAGCAGGTTCCTGACTCTTACAAAGAACACGTGTAGCTGAGGACCGTCAGGTAGATTTGTGACCCTCCAGAATGCCGTTTCCCTTTTCTCCTGCAGCCTGTCAGCTCTGAAACAGCTCCCCCTCCTCCTCAGATAGAGGTACGAGCTTTGTATTGTTTGAAAGCTGACACCCCAGGCTTTCAAACAATACTAGAATCACAGCATTATCTTCACTACATGGGAAGATATCACTGTTATAAAATCAGGATGCAGTGAATACAGCTGAAAGTAAAAGTAAGAGCAGATTTTACCAGCAATTACTCCAGACTTGATTTCTACTGTAAAGCCCCATTCACACTTCAGTTATTTGGTCAGTGATTTCTGTCAGTGATTGTGAGCCAAAACCAGGAGTGGAGCCTCCACAGATGTAAGGTATAAGGGAAAGATCTGCACCTGTTCCTGGTTTAGAGCCGCACCTGGTTTTGGCTCACAATCACTGATGGAAATCACTGACCAAAACACTGATGTGTGAATGAGGCTTTACAGTGATATCTCCTGTATATCTTGGACTAATGCTGGTCTCGTATGAAAATCTGGAATCCGAGCTTTCAAGTGAGACCAGTTCCATGCTGCTACCATTCAGGAGATATCAGCAGCTAAAGCAGCCCCCCCCCCTCCACTTGGCTCGAGCAGAACAGTTAAGTACATTTCCACAGCCGGAGCTGAGCTCGGGAAGAACAGCGCAGTGGTTATGGGGTCAATGAGCTTTCAGAAAACTTTATATATGTCATAGGGACACATCAAACATTACGATTGGTGACAGTCTAAATGCTGAGACCCCAACCAATCCCTAAAACGAGGAGAGAGAAGAGCTAGCATGGTGCGCTCCCTCCCCTCACTGTAGGAAAGGAAAAACGTTGGATTCAATAGAAAATCTATGGGCCAGTCTCACTTCCATCTCCTGAGAGAGCGCACATGAGAGCAGCTCTCTCCTCCTTTTAGGACCACTATATTAAGGAACCCACATATCAAAATTTTGATGTGGCCCTATGGCATATCCAAAGTTTTCAGAAAAATCTGTGACCCTTTAAGCGATGGAGTACAGCTCATGAATACAGAACTCATGAGGGCACTCACTTTCTAGCTGGACTCATAAAACACTCATTTTAATATTGGCCATCCTGACACACTGACATGCCTGACCTGCCACTTGGGTCATTTTGAGGGGGCCCCACAGAGTACAGGGTTCCTGTTCTAATGATCGTGCTTTTAGCAGGGGGGGGGGGGGATAAGCAAACCCCAAAAACGAGATTTTTGTATAACTTACCAGTAAAATCTCTTTCTCGCTCTTCCTTGGGGGACACAGGAGACCTTGGGTATAGCTCAGCTCCCTAGGAGGCGTGACACTAAGTAGAAACTGTTAAGCCCCTCCTCCAGCAGCTATACCCTCAGCCTGGAGTGAGAGACTGCCAGTTGCGTGTCCAAGTAGTGAGAAAAGGCAATGTCCAACAAGTGGAAACAACAAGCCAACTACCCCACGGGGTAAACCAAGTCCGGAGACTGTATAGAAAAAACAATGAATGGGTGGGTGCTGTGTCCCCCAAGGAAGAGCGAGAAAGAGATTTTACTGGTAAGTTATACAAAAATCTCATTTTCTCGCCCATTTTCCTTGGGGGACACAGGAGACCTTGGGACGTCCGAGAGCAGTCCAAGAAGGGAGGGACCACAGCACCAAGACAAAGCAGCCGTAGGCAGCAAGGAACCGCCGCCGGCACAACAGGCGGCCCAAGGCAACAGCCTACGATGCATGAGAATGCACCCCGTAGAATCTGGCAAGGACATGCAAAAGGACCGGTGGCCGCAATGCACAATGATCAGCCAAGCCTAATGGCTCTAAACCCAAAAGGCCCCGATCGCTCTGGTGGAACAAGCAGTGACACCAACAAGCAGAACCTTGCCCACGGTGAGGCAAGAGCAGCAATGGCCAAGTTGATGAAGCCGGTGAGGCCGCCGTGGAGGCCTGCAACCCCGTACACGGACCTTCCGGATGAAAAGGAGAGTCCCAGCACCGAAGGAGCTGGTGATCTCCAAGGCAAACATCAAGGTCCGAACAACATTTCAGTGGCCCAGCAGCCGTTCCCAGGGGTGGGAAGGGGAGGATGAAGGTCTCGTTGAGAGAAAATCAGACACTACTGACAAAGGAGAGGAAGGGACGGGATGGAGAACAGCCATGTCTCAGAAGGACAGAAAAGGCTTGGAACCAGAGAAGCGGGAAGCTCGGAATGCCGAGAGCACAACATTTAGCTTCCAGGGCGGTACCAGGGAACGGTTCGGAGGAACCAACGAGCCATCCCGTGGATGAAGGTCTGGACAAGCCCAAGAAGGGCCCAGGGACGCCAAAAGGGGATGGATAGCGGCGACACTTGACCGCTCAGGGAAAAAGTCCCAGTCACAGGCCGGACTGGAGAAAAGACATAACTGTGGGGAGAGAAGGCGGAGTGGGGGAAAACAGCTTCCCCCAGATCCGCAAGTAAGATCTCCAAGTCCGAGAATAAATCCTGGACGAAGCACGGCTGGGAGCGGAAACCAGTGCGATCAGACGCAGACCAGCGGCAGCGTGCAACTGCGTCCCATAGCCACCCGGAATGAGGGAGCAGAAGAGCGGACTGAAAAAACCGAAGGGGTCCGTCCAGCATCCGACAGACGCCAGGATAAACCAAGGTTAAAATCCATGCCGGTGGTGCCACCGGAGAAAGAGGTTCAACCGCCCCAGTGAGGGAGATTTAAGTACAAGTAGGGATCAAAAAACCGGTCCTCAAGCAACAACAGGAAGAGAGCCTGGCTGTAGAATGCAAGGCCGCTACCCACAGTACAACCGGAACATAGTAGTTGCGGAGCCAATGACAGTTAAGGTAGAGAAAACGAACCTCGGGGTGGATAAGGTAAGTGAGGACACAATCCTTACCTCAGACCCGAGCGAACGGAGTACCAGAGTAAGAGGTTACGACCTACCAGTCAAGGGCCAACATGGCAAGGAAAGGCAAGTGCCGGAACCACTACAGTTGCCGACCTCAGAGACCCATATCAAAGGCCGGGGGTCAACTGACTGAGAAGGCAAGGTACAGTATGACCGCCGTCAACAATGAAAAGCGCAAGCTGCCACCCGAGCGGGAGGACAGACGCGGTAGGCACGGTAAGTGGCATTCAACTAGTACAGCTAGTGTGAATGGGGGAAGATGTTCTGAGGGCACAACAGGAACCCCGGAAACATCCAAGGTAACAACCATCCGCTCCAGAGGAGAGGGCGGGAAGGAATAGCCACTGAAGCCTGGCCAGGGCAGAAACCAATCGGAGGGATAGAACACCTGATACTGCATGTGTCGCCAGACGAAGGCGAAAATCGTGGACACCCAAGGCAGGGGTCCCTTGGACCTGGTATAACCGAAACACCCAAGAGGAGTCGGGTGACCCACCAGAGGAGAGTTGCCCGAACCAGAGTAGCACTAAGAGCGGAGAGGGCCCATAGGAAGGACTCACACCACACTACCTCTGAAGAAGATGGAATAGAAGTAGGCGAGGGAACCGAAGTCCCATTGGAGTCAACGCAGAATCCGAAGGGAGCTGCAGACAGCCCCGTCGTCCATGTGACAGCTTGCGCAGAAAAGCAATGCAGCGGGAGGACAAAAAAAGGGGTATGCGCCCAGAAGCCACAACACCCCACCGGGGGAAGGGCCAATGAGTATGGAGGGAACCGTCAAAAATGGAACTGCAGAATACTGTCCAATTCCGACAAGTATGTCACGTAAGGAAGGAGGACAAACGTACGGGCAAGCTCACAAGTAGCGAGAATGTCAACCCACGTACTGTAGGAGAAGGCAAAGACGGCCCATACAATGCACAGCGTGCATGAATGTCCACCACCAAAACAGTCTCCCCATAAAAAAAGGGGGCCACCGACAGCGCTCCACCTCATCTACAGAAGTGCAATATTCCGCCTAGAAGGGAGTCATGCACAAGACTAGTATAGTATGCGACGGAACGCCAGCAGCCCGCCCGGAGAAACGGGATGTGCACCTGGCAGACACTGCCATCGGCAAGAGTGTAAAGGCCCGGCTAAGAGGGGCCACTCTGTATCCAGTAGGAATGCGGAAAGTCCACCTAGAGAAGGGGGACATGGACGTGGGCACATCGCAGTAGTGATGGTGTAATAATACACCAACACTGTAACCAGCAAGAGCGCGACTAAGCCACCAGTGAAGGGGGACATGCGCGAGGCCAGCTCAACAAGTACAACATCAGCCCTGAGTCCAGTGAGCATCCAAGCACATGGACAGCACTGCCCCGTTAGGGGTGCAAGCATTCCTCCCAAGGAAGGGGAACATGCTCAATGCCAGCAACGTATCTGGTGAGAACAAAGACAGTCAGTGAGAGCGTATCATGCCGCTTAAGGAAGGGAGGCATGCACATGGCCCGTACCGAATCCAGCGAAATAAAAAAAATTCCGCCTATGGAAGGAAGTAGCACGTTCCCAGCATCATATGCAGCGAGTGCGCAGCATTCCGCCTATGGAATGGGGGAAGGCATGCACATGGCCGGAAGTGGATCCAGTGAGGGTGCAACATTCCTTCTAAGGAAGGGGGTCATGCACTGGCCGGCAGCGGATCTAGTGACAGTGTAGAGGACCGTCTAGGAAGGGGGTAGTGTACGTTGTCAGTACAGTAGCCGACGAGTGCAGTAAGCCGCCTATGGAGGGGGGTCATGCACGTGGATGGTAGCGGACCTAGAGAGAGCGCAGCATCCTACCTACGGGAGGAGGTTGTGCACATGGCCAGCACCGCAGCCGGTGAGAGTGCAGCATACCGCCTATGGAAGGGGGGCATGCACATGGCCAGCACCGCATCTAGTGAGGTGCCGTTTTTATTTGCTAATGGAAGGAGGTCATGCACATGGCCAGCACCATATTCAGTGAGAGTGAGGCATACCGCCTGAGTAAGGGGGTCATGCACATGGCCAACACCATATTCAGTGAGTGCAGAATTCCGCCTGTGGAAAGGAGTCATGCACATGGCCAGCACGCACCCAGTGAGTGTGCAGTATACCGCCTGTGGAAGGGGGTCATGCACATGGCCAGCATGCATCCAGTGAGTGTGCAGTATACCGCCTGTGGAAGGGGGTCATGCACATGGCCAGCACACATCCAGTGAGTGCAGTATTCCGCCTGTGTAAGGGGGGTCATGCACATGGCCACAGGGCTGTGGAGTCGGAGTCGAGGAGTCGGAGTCGGAGGCAATTTTGGGTACCTGGAGTCGGAGTCGGCAAAAAATGGACCGACTCCGACTCCTACTAGATTTAAATTGGAATAAAAAAAAATTGGAATAAAAAAAAGCAAGTTTAAATGTCCCAATTCAGATAAAGTTATAATTAATTACTTCCCTACTGTAAGAATAAAGGCCAATGCACGCAGTGCGTCACGTTACCGCTAAACAAAGACGTTAAGTGACCGTGAAGAAGCATGCTTTTCATATGCTTTACTATGCAGTTAAAGGGACACTGACAGGCTGATATATCTGCTGGTATTCATCAGAGGATTAGGAATACAACTAGACGACTGTTACCCCCAGTTGAGGTTTACTTGTGTTTAAAAACGTTTTAATCAATATGCAAATTCTCTACCTTTGTGCCCAAGGGGGCAGGCGCACATGTAGAGTACTGGCAGCACTAGACAGGAATAGGTAGCGAGGAGGAAGAGAGAAAGCTGGCACAGCCTCAGCATAGCCAGACGAGGCTGCTGCCAGCACTCTACACGTGCACCTGCGCAGGAATTCAGCGCTCGGCTAGCCTGAAAAAAAGGCCAGTGCAGTGAATAATAACGAGGGGAACAGCGCTGGGAAGCTGTACTTCGGGCGCGGCTGGGCACAAAGCCGCAGGAGACGCTGCCCCATTGGGCACAAAGATAGTGAATTTGCATACAGATTAAAATGTTTTTTAAACACAAGTACAGCTTAACTGGGGGTAACATTAGTATCGTTTTATTCCTAATTCTCTGATGAATACCAGTATATATATATCTTTAGCTGGAAAATCAGCCTGTCAGTGTCCCTTTAAGGAGCGGCAATACTTACACTTTCCATTGTCTTGTGGTCTGCAGGGAACCCATGGTTATCCTCGCCTCTCACTGATAACTGATTAAGGACTGGAAACACTTGTATAAGTGAAGGGAATGGATCGTCAATAGTTCAAGACTGAAGCTGTAAACCATTTGAAAAACTGCTATCATTCAGCTAAGGCTATAAAACATGTAAACTCAGACTGTTAGCTTAAATTTTAAACACGACTATGGGATTCTACTAGGAAAATCATGTTTTAAAATAAATGCCCCTTCCCCTGCCCCTTCCTGGATCCTCCCACTGCTCTATCTTCAGCAGAAGATCAGCACACAAAGGAGAAGGCAGCAGCTTCTGCTCAACTACCTCTCTGTGCTAGAGGAGACTAGAAGAACTTGGTGGAACAGCTTCGTATTTGCATATTAAATACAGAGGAGTCGGAGTCGAGGAGTCGGAGTCGGAAGTTTCAAAATCTGAGGAGTCGGAGTCGGAGTCGGAAAATTTATCTACCGACTCCACAGCCCTGCATGGCCAGCACGCATCCAGTGAGAGTGCAGCATTCCGCCTGTGGAAGGGGGTCATACACATGGCCAGCACGCATCCAGTGAGAGTGCAGCATTCCGCCTGTGGAAGGGGGTCATACACATGGCCAGCACGCATCCAGTGAGAGTGCAGCATTCCGCCTGTGGAAGGGGGTCATACACATGGCCAGCACGCATCCAGTGAGAGTGCAGTATTCCGCCTGTGTAAGGGGGGTCATGCACATGGGCAGCACGCATCCAGTGAGAGTGCAGTATTCCGCCTGTGGAAGGGGGTCATGCACATGGCCAGCACGCATCCAGTGAGAGTGCGGTATTCCGCTTGTGGAAGGGGGTCATGCACACGACCAGCACCGTTTCCAGGGAGGGTGCAGTGATCTGCCTACGGAAGGGGGGGTGGGATGCACATGGCCAGCCCACAGCCAGAGAGAGTGCGGTAAGCCACTTAGTAAGGGGGTCGTGCACAGGCCAGTACCGTAACCAGTGAGGGTGCGGATTCTGCCTATAGAAAAGGGACCACGTCCCGGCTGACATTATCGGTGGGAACAAGGAACATGTACTTGGCCCGCAACGTATCCCATTAACGGGCAAGGTCTGCACAGAAGGGGAACTTGCATGTGGCCAGCGACTGATCTGGGGAGCGCAACATGCCCTTACGCATGCACATGGCCAGCTCCAAGTCGGGCTGTAGCCTGGTTCAAAAAGTGTTTTTTTTGTTTTTTTTTTTTAAAAAAAAACAGCCTCTCTGAGAGGCAGAAAGGGGTCCCATACCGGCCCTTATTAGGAGACCCCATGCTAGAGGGGTTCCTTTAAACGAGAGCCGGCCACTGGAGATGGCCGGTACCTAAAAGGTTAAATGGAATCCGGCCTGGGGGGCGGCGAGCGATCCCCTGGGGGCGGAGGAACCTCCAGGCGGGAATAATTCGCGCCTGGGATGAAGTCCCCGCCCCCTAGAACTAAGGACGGCATTCGTGCGGCCTAAATTTTGAGGGGCCTGAGAGCGTGGGGCAACGTCTGCACATACCGGCCGCGGGTGCCCACCCCGCGGACCGGAAGGCGGCGCATAATTGCGGCCCAGCAGGTCGCAAAAGCCAGGTCCTAAATTGCGGCGCCTGGCCGACCGGGATGCACCGACGGTCTTCTGTGGAAGGGGGGATCCGGAGCGGCGCCGCAGGAAAACGCCGGCCGCGGTTGCCACCTTGCCGGCCGGGATGGAGGGCCCTGCGCCAGCAGTGTTGATGCGCTGGCCCTGTGGCCCTGAAGCAGCACCACAGTAACCACAGTAAGTGCATAACCCATCCTGATGTGGAAGGGGGTCATGCGGGGGGAGTACAGGAATGTCCAGCGGGGGTATGGGGGACACTGCGTCCGGTGCCTTGGGGGTAGAGGAAGGCCAGGGGCAGCTAGGGATGTCTTTAGGACCAGCTGCAGAGTTCCATTGCAGGCCACCCTTGATGTCCATAGAGGGCCCAGAGGTGTGAGTGGGCCCTGGGAGGAGAGGGGGTCAGTCATGCAGGAGACCGGGGTGTGGGGGGTAAGGGGGGGGGGGGTTTTAGGGCTGGAGCAGCCTCCTCTCACCTTCAGCCGTCTTCACCCCCGGTCCGTTCCAGCAGGGTCGCCCCTTCAGCTACTGGCACCGCAGTGGCAGGAAGCCGGGGGAGGGACTTGGCGTGCGGGCGACCCTTGCGCTGGCGGGATGTAGGGGAGCTAGTGCTGCCCAGATCCACCTTGCCTTCTGTGGGGGAGGCAGCAGTGCGGTTTACCGGCACTGGCGCAGCTCAACCCCGGGAGAAACATAGAGGTCTAGTGCGCCTCTGTTATCCCTGATGATCTGGAAGAAAATTAAAAAATGAAATCAAAAATAAAATGACAAGGAGAAGCAGCCCTGCAGAGCAGGGAGTGTCTTGCCTCCTTGGACACTAAGCAAAAACTGGCAGTCTCTCTCTCCAGGCTGAGGGTATAGCTGATGGAGGAGGGGCTTAACAGTTTCTACTTAGTGTCACGCCTCCTAGGGAGCTGAGCTATACCCAAGGTATCCTGTGTCCCCCAAGGAAAATGGGCGAGAAAAAACTTCTGCTATTGTTTTTAGTGGGATTTTTTTCTGTTTACCATGTGGAAAAACATTACATTCATGTCACAGTACGAATATTTTTCATGCTTTACTACTTTTTCACAATTACATCTTATTTTATAAAAGAAAAGGTCTGTGCTTTTGCATTCCAGCACCCATAGTGTTTTTTTTTTTGTTTTTTTCATTGATAAACCTGTATGAAGGTTTATTTTTTGTGGGATGAGTTCTTTTTATTGGTACCATTCTGGGGTACATATCATTTATTGATTAATTTTGAAATAGAAAAAAAATGTATATTTTTATTTTTACGCAATGCTTTGTAATAAATAATAGTTTTTCTTTATTCTGTGGGTCGAAATGAGTGTCACAACCAAAAAATTATCTCATCTCAGACACTGGTGCCATCGATACGATATGCCACCAATATCAGATAGATGCGAGTCCCAGAGATGGCACTTGCACCTATGTATCTCCAAAAGCGGTGCACTCTCTTTGACTTTCAGGGGCCCCTTCTGGGACACGCACCTATTGGACACGTATGAGATGATCGCACCCCTTTAGTTATATAAAGGGCTTTATTTTTTCCATTTACTAAAACAGAATGTTACTTCTGATTTTTTTTCCTAGGAGCCTCACTGGAAGCTGTGATTTTTTGATCGCTTGTATAATTCTTTGGAATACATAGTTTTCCACAGCATCATAGCCTGCCAGCCGTACACTGATCAGCAGCCTATTATACCGTGCCTCTGGTATGGACTGGCAACACTATTAGCAGGTCTGGAGGCTTTTTTTAGGCCCCTGTGTGCCATTATACCGGATCAGTACCATGCGATCGGACCGCACGTTGTCCATGGACAGACAGAGGCCCTTCCTCTTCTTAACCCAGAAACCACTCAAGTGCTGACTGTTTATGTGATGTGCTCTTAAAAGAATATCCTGTGGAATAATAAACTGTGGGACCTGCCCCCTCTGTATCTGCTGTAGTGATTTCATCATACAGGATGTGCATCTTAGAGAGGTGGTTTTTATTAAGTACTAGCTGAAAGACCCGGCTTCGCTGGGTATAATTCATCTATTTCATTTAATGTTTGTGTGTGTCATTAAAAGATAGACAGTATCCCCCATAACAAGGACAACATCTACAGTGCCCTACCCCTTAACACTGACCCCCCCCCCCCCCACAGTGCCCCGACTTCCTAAAATTGGACCTCCACAGCAGCCCACTCCCTTAACTTTGACCTTCACAGCAGCCTGCCCCCTTAACAGTGACCTCTACAGCACCCGCTCTTTAACACTGACCATAGGCTACAGTCCCCTTAACTGTGACCTCCACCATTCGTGGCCCCCTTAACAGAGACCTCCACTTTAACAGTGACTGCCACAGGACACTGCTCCCTTAACAGTGACCTCCACTGTACCCCGCTGCCTTAACTGTGACCTCCACCATTCCCTGCCCCTTAACAGAGACCTCCACAGCGCTAGCCCCTTTAACAATGACCTCCATAGCATCCAGCCTCCTTAACAGTGACCTCTACAGTGGCCCGCCCCTTTAACAGTGACCCCCGCTGTGGCCACCCCTTTATTAGTGACTCCCACAGTTCCATCTCCTTAACAGTGATTTCCACAACACCCCACCCCTTAACAGTGGCCTTTACAGCAATCTGCCCCTTAACACTAATCTCCATAGCGAACCGTCCGCTTAAATGTGACCTCAACAGCACCGCTCCCTTAACAGTGTCATCTACAGTGCCTTGCCCCTTTAAAACTGACCTATAGCAGTGAAAAAAATGGCTAGGTTGTTCTGGAAACCTTGTGTAAAACTGCGTGTATGTGGAGACTAAGGACCTGCGAGCTTCTATTGTTTGAAAGGCGTCATGTGACCATGCATATGGCAGGATATGAGGAGAAAGACCTGCAGGCCTCTATTGGCTAATGTAGGTCATGTGATGGTGCCATATTTGCATTTTTTGGCGAATATCTCAGGAATGGTACTTGCTAGAGATGTGAGACCCGGTCTACAACATTCCCGGACACCAGATATACCCGTGTGCCAAATTTCACGATTGTAAATGCGTATTCCTACATACATACATAAACTCAGCTTTATATATTAGATTATTTGGAAATAGTTTTATTCCTGTCACATCTAATTTCTCTCAAGATGATGCTTAACCCTTTCCTGCACAGAGGTACATGTAAGTCACCGGCGGCAAGTAATTCCTGCACAATGGCGTACATGTAGTTCATTATGATATCACAGACACAAAAGCTGTGCCCCCATAATCCCCAGTGGGTGTGTGGATGTGACTGACCGTCATGTCCTGCAGGAACAGCCGGGATCAGAGAAGAATCTGATCAGAGATCGCCGTGATGGGGACATCTCCAATCAAAGAGCAGCAGCCGGTGATCAGATTCTCCTCCTGCCCTGAAGGCACCAAGGACAGAATCTGAGGTCACTTTCTCCATTCATGATCCCATACCTGTGGTGACATCTCCTGGAACGTCCTCCTCCACCTCACTCTTACACGGGGGATCGCCCATCATCCGCTCTTCTTCATCCTCCACTTTAATATCAGTCACATCTTCCGTCTGATTTGTCATCTGTAACAATTCAGTACAATACAGCAGACAGGTGGGAAATCTAACAGATCCACAGAAGAGACCCCCACCATCTATGACCCCTCTATGACTGCAGGACCCCCCTATATAGATGTGTATAGGGCTCAGCTCCATCTACCTGAGGGTTCTCTGGGGGCTTCTCCTCTGGACAGTCCTGGGAATACAGAGGACGGGGACATCTCTCGGGGGGGTTTCTCCTCCTGGATCCATCTGTGGAGACACAAGCAGTGACTGAATCCATGGCCTCCTGTAGATCCGTCTATAGATCAGACAAAACTACTCCCCCAGTCTCCTCTCCACCAGGCACAGAGGCGTTGGAGAAAGTTCTACATCTATATCCCCCTACAAGTCTCCTTTCCCCGAGATGACAATTCCTTTTTCCTAAGGAGCTGTTATGGTGAACGGGAAAAAAAGAAAAAATATCTGATGAGAGAGACTGCCGCCCTGCTGGACAGGAACAGGAATCCCTGATATCACTGAAGCCCCCACCCTACTCAGTAGGAATATGGAAGGACAGTTACAGGGGAGGGGTGCATGACTTGCCGCTCATGTCTCTCTTGTGCACCAACCCATCATCCTTAAACATGACTGTGAAGGACAAAAAGAAGCACCAAAGGCCTCCTAAAACCATTACTGCTTCCTACACAGTCACTTCAAAGAATGCCCTGAAGTGCTACCTGTCTCCTGCGCTCTACACTTCAGAGCTCCATGTTGACAATATGGCACCTGCTTCAGATATCCCTCCTGGTGTCGCAACTCCCACAACGCCCCTAGGGGCAGGGGGGCTGAGCTACGGCGCAGTACAGCAGTGTACGGCCGAAAATCGCCGGACTAAAAGTCCTGCATGTCTGACTTTTCAGTCCGGCGATCTCTGCCGTGCTGCGCCGTAGCTCCGCCCCCCGCCCCATGATAGTCAATAGGGACGGAGCGGCAGCACGGCAGTGAACGGGTACTTGCGGCATGGCGGTTCCGGCAGGCTGTTCACCCGCCGGAACAGCCTGCCGGATAGCTATGCCGCTTCCCGCAACCCCCTTAGAAAGACAAACTGAGGTACCAGAATCCTCCTTGTCTTTTCTAACTGATACTGCCACTCCAAGAGACCTCTCGGATGCTCTTCAATAGCAGCTCTCTCTGGAAGATTCAGACTCCTTACCGCCATTATCTAAAGCTCCCAGCCAGATTGTCCCTCCTTCGCCATTTAGAGCAGCAGCTCTATATCCACCGACAGGCACTCAGAGACAGACTGGGAGACTCCAGCGGGAGACCTCCCTATGCCCACAGAGACCTTGGTCATCTCCAGCCTCCCATACCTCTAGTGAAGGGATCTCTGAGGATTTCCATCATTCAGCTTGGGCACAACATTTAAAATTTATTCTAACCAAACAGGATTTTCAATCCCTTATCTCAGAGGTCAGAAATATCTGCAGATCTAAAATTACTGCAGTAAGGGAGGATCTGAAAGTTATCACAGGCCGTCTTGAACAACTAGAGGACTACCATGAGTAGCTGTCCAAATCCACAACACGTCGGATGTCCAAACTCAGGTTTTGCATGAAATGAGAAAACATCTAAAAGATTTAGGAGGCCATTTACTATCCAGAAATACGTCTACATTAGGCCGTAATCTGCGACTTTTCCTCACTCATGCCAGGTCTTAAAAAATGGTCGTGGCGTGGGAAGGACCATCAGGTCCGTCTCGATCATCTCATTCTACTTCTGTTTTAGGCGAAGAAAATGGTCTAAATGTAATCTTCTAGGAAGCTGTCTAACATTTCGACTGGCACTGGATACAGCGAAGTTATGTCGAAGTTAAAGCCAGCACCTCTTCATATCTTCCACAGATCCACTGCCAGCTACAGGGTTTATTAAGACCGGCATCTAAATCACCGGTCTTAATAAATGACCCCCATAGTTAATATGGGGAGTGTTGTGGTTGTGGACTCACGGTACCAATAAAACTGGAGTGGTTGACTGCTGACCCACGGAGATCAGGGACACCAGTATAAAGCACCATGGGATCAGGAAATACTTGTGGTCAGCAAACAGGCACAGTTTGTGCAAATCCGTAAATCAATCCAGAGGTCAGGGCAAAAGGCTCAGGGCCAGCAAGGTGAAGAGCCACGGCAGAGGGTCAAGAGTCCACGAATAAGGCAGAAGGTGGTACACAGCAGACAAACGGATTATAGTCCTTTAGCAATGTAGAAGCACCAAACAGAACCTGGCAGGATCTATGGAGCTCGATTGCTCAGGCAAGGGATGGAACAAACATCCTAGTATATAAAGGAGGGCTTCTAGGCAGGTTAGTTAGCAGCTGGACATAGAGCAAATGGGAAGGTTAACCCTTGCTAAGGAGTGAAATTCAATGAGTACTAGCTCTAATGCACAAATGACAGCCAGATACAGACTAGGTGCAGCACTGCCCATCCTCGTCCAACGCAGCAAGCAGCGGCCTACTGTCCGACAGAAAGATCTCATCAGTGAAATTGTAGAAGAGAGGTGGGGGGGCAGGAGAAGATATACGTCCAAGCTCCACTCCTGTCAACAATCTGCATGACAGAAGTGGGATAATAAAGGCCACCATAGCACGGTCAGAAGAAAACTGATGATGTTGCAGTTCAAAATGAATAGTGCACTGGTTTAGGAAGCCATGACACAGCCCGGGATCTCCATAAAAGTGTGGGGGCCGGAGAAATATGTTATGGCTGTAGGTGTGGACCCATTGAGCCAACAAAATAGGAGTGGTTGACTGCTGACCCACAGGGATCAAAGACATCAGTGTGAAGCAACAAGAGATCAGGCAGAACTTGTGTCAGGAAACAGACAGAGAGTTTGGCAAGCCGAGTTTGTGCAAATCCGTAAATCAGTCCAGAGGTCAGGGTCAGCACAGGGAAGAAGCACTGGTCAGGAGGCAGAGGATCAGGCACAAGACCATCTCCTGCCATTCTCCTACCAGAGAGGTTCATTCTGGATCCTGGGTTCGAATGCTGTTGGAATCCTTCTCCCCTGATTGGCCGGTGACTGTGTCTCTTTATCGATTATTAATCCGCATACTTCATTGCTATTTCTCGGCTGCTGTTATTTCACAGTTTGGTTTACATTATATGGGGTCACATGTCCTCTGTGCCGGGCACAGCTCTGCTTCATGTCCTCTGTCGGTGCCGCCCAGAGCCCCGCGATCCTCCTGATGTTTCGCTCTATAGCGGGTATAAGATTTTCTGCTGTTTTGCTCCCATTTTCTATTATTTTTCTTCCTTACAAGTAGCCCTTTACTCCTGCTGGAGCTCAGGATATGGCCGGTCACCCGGGGTCTCTCCTGGGTGCGGTGTTATTTCATGTCACCTCCTCTGCTTTTCTCCTCAGCATGTGGGTTGAATACTTTCCTTCTTTTTGAGGAGACGTTCCGATCTTTACTGCCCTTTTGGGGATTTCAGTCTTTCGTGGATAAAGCCATGTATGTATTTGGGCTGGATATTTTTGGCATCATTACTATTATTGGATTATGTTTTATTTGCTTTGTTTTTTTCTCCTTTTTCGTCTCCCTTCAACCCCATCAAGGTTTTTTGGAGGTTTCAGCCTACACAGGGATTCAGCTGCTCCCAGTCTCAGATTTTTATAATATGGTAAGAGTAATCTCACGTAATGTAAAAGGTCTGAACTCCAGCACTGAACGCAGGTTGGCCCTGCATGAACCTCGCCATGTTAAGGCTGAGATCGCTCTCCTTCAGGAGACACATTTTGACTCCAACAGCAATTTTAATCTTGTTAAATGGTGCTACGGCCGCTCCTACAGTGAAAGGGCTGGTGGTACAATTTTGCTAGCAGGTTCCTGACTCTTACAAAGAACACGTGTAGCTGAGGACCGTCAGGTAGATTTGTGACCCTCCAGAATGCTGTGTTAGGCCATCTCATTACCCTATGTAAAATATCTGCCGCCAGTGAGAACCTGATACTC